>CAAKHD010014819.1:4478-87198 GCA_901007705.1 Fistularia tabacaria
CGGGTGCGTGGTATGGGTGCTGTGCGAGTGCGTGGCGGATGCTTGGGGGGCGGATGTGGTTGCGTGTGAGGGTGTGGACGGGTGTGTGTGTGAGTGTGTGTGTGTGTGTGTGTGTGTGTGTGAGAGTGTGTGTGTGTGTGTGTGTGTGTGTGTGTGTGTGTGTATGAGTGTGTGTGGTGTGTGTGTGTGTGTGTGTGTGTGTGTGTGTGTGTGTGTGAGAGTGTGTGTGTGTGTGTGTATGAGTGTGAGAGTGTGTGTGTGTGTGTATGAGTGTGAGAGTTTGTGTGTGTGTGTGTATGAGTGTGAGAGTGTGTGTGTGTGTGTATGAGTGTGAGAGTGTGTGTGTGTGTATGAGTGTGAGAGTGTGTGTGTGTGTGTGTATGAGTGTGAGAGTGTGTGTGTGTGTGTGTCACCTCTCTCCGTTGCAGCTGCCTTCCTCCCTGCGCGCCTCCCTCCTCCTCTTCCTCCTGTCGACCCCCCGCCGGCCCCCGGGCCTCCAGCTGGGGTCCTGGTCTTCGTGGTCCAGGTGGCGGCTCTTGTACTTCCTCTTCCCGCCGGGTTTGTCGCCGTGGTGCGCGGCGGCGGCGGCGCGCTGGCCCGGGGACGCGGGGGGCGTCCGGGGCGGCGGCGGGGACGGCTGGGGGGAGGAGCACGGAAAGGAGGAGGAGGAGGAGGAAGAAGAAGAGGAGGAGGAGGAGGAGGAGGAGGAGCGGCGCTCCCAGTCCGAGTCCTGCAGGCTGGGCGGCAGCGGCGAGCTGGACTCGCTGCTGGAGCGGCGGCGGCGGCGCCCGGCGGACCGGCGGGCGTCCGGGCGTCCGCCGCTCCTCCGCCGCTCCCGCCGCCGCCGCCTCCTCCTCCACCGCTGCTCCCGCGACGCCTCCCTGCAGGGCCGCGTCCTGTCTCTCCTCCGGCGGCCAGGCGGCGGCGGCGGGCTGAGGAGCCGCACCGAGTCCTGGCTGCGGCCGGAGCTCGCCGTCCACGAGCACCGGCTGCCCGCCTCCGCGCCCGGCGACCCGCTGCCGGCGTCCTCCCGCTCCTCCCTGAAGGCCCCGGATGTGGATGGAGGGATGGTGGCGAGGAGAGGCGGGTGCTCCTCCTTGTCCTCTTCTTCCTCCTCCTTCTTGCCGTCCTCCTCTTTCTTCTCGTCCTTCTTCTTGTCGTCGTCCTCCTCCGTGTCGGAGGACAGCTGCACCAGCTCCGGGGTTCTCTCCGCCATGGGCTTCTTGTAGCCGACGATCATGCAGTCCTCCTCCTCCTCCAGGTTCTCCGGCGCCTCCGAGGAGGCGGAGGTGAGCGGCGGGATCAGCTCGGACGGCTCCCCGGCGGCGTAGGAGGGCCCCGGGGCCTCGTCCCAGGCGGCCGGACCGGGACCGCCCTCCGCGCGGCGGCGGCGGCGACGGCGGCCCCGCTCCTCCTCCTCCTCCTCCTGCTCCTCCTCCTCGGAGATGGTGATGACGGAGTCCCCGTCCGAGCTGTCGTCGGTGCGTTCAGGGTCGTATCCGGCGGCCGGCGGCTCGTACACGGCCTGCACGTCGTACTGGTCGAGGCTGAGCGGCGAGCGCGCGAAGCTGGTCAGCTCGTGCAGGAAGTGGTCGGTGCGGAACATGACGTACGGCCGCAGCTCCTCGTCCACGGCGCCCGCGTCGGCCAGGCCGTGGCGAGCCACGCGTGACAGGATGAGGCGGTGCACGACGTCCACCAGCGAGCCGCGCTCGCCGTAGAGCGCCGTCAGCTCCCGCTGCAGCCACGGGCAGAGGCGGGCCAGCAGGCCGGGGTTCTGCCGGAAGCTCTCCGCCGTGACGTCGTGGTGCGGCTCGCCGCCGCGGAGGCCGGCGACGCCGCGCACCCACACGCCGTTGCGGTAGAGCGCGCGGCGGAAAGCCACCGTCTCCCGCTCCCGCAGCCGCCGCACCGCGCCGCCCTCCCGCTGCAGCCGCAGCCGGGCGGCCAGGCGGACCATCAGCCGCTGCGTGGAGCGCGGCCGCGGGCGGACGAACGCCCCGGTGCCCCCGAGGCCCATCAGCCCCTCGAAGATCAGCCCGCTCTCCACCGGCGGCGGCTCTCCGCGGCTCCGGCCCTCCGCCGCCTCCTCCTCCTCCTGCGGCGGCGGCGGCGGCGGCGGCGGCGGCGCCAGCGGCGGCAGCCGAGGGCCGTGCAGGTAGCACTCCCACACCCCCGCGTTGTCCGCCGCCCCGCCGCCGCCGCGCCCCGCCCGCTCCCTCCCGCGCCCCCTGGCCGGGTTCCCGTCCTCCTCGTTGGGCATCCGGTGCCGCCGCAGCATCAGCCTCATCTGATGGTTGCTCCTGGCCGCCGACGCCATGGCCGCCACCATGGTGACGGTGGTGGTGGCTGCGGCGGCGGCGGCGGCGGCGCCGTTGGCGGGCGGCGGCAGCAGCGTGTACTCCTGGAAGTCGTCCTCGGCGCGGATGGAGTGCAGGATGGAGCCGAAGGGCTGCTTGCACAGCGGACACTCCGCCTTGTTGTGCGACCACTCCTGGATGCAGGGGAAGCAGAAGCGGTGCAGGCAGCGGTCCAGGTACGCCAGGTTGTTGAAGCGGTCCAGGCAGATGGGACACTTGGAGTCCGGGGACGCCTCCTCCGACGCCGGCGCCCCCCGGGACGAGCCGGAGGAGCCGGGCGGCGACGAGGAGGCGGCGGCGGCGGCGGCCGAGGTGCTCCTGGTGCTCATCCTCCGGCCGCTCTCCTCCTCCGCCCCGGCGGCGGCGGCGTGTTCGCGCTGCTGCTGCTGCGTCTTCTGCGCGGTGGGAATCATCACCTGCAGGGAAGAGGTCATTGAACGCATCACGGCACTCACTTTCTGGAGGTTTAAGAAAAGAAAAAGAGAAAGAGACGCGTGTGTGTGTGGACGGGGGCCTGTGATTGACAGCTCCAGGGTGACCTCTCGACCAATCACAGCAGGGCTAGGTTCAGGTTCCCACCCCCTCATCCGGTTTTATAAACTAATATTGACCAGATCAAAACAACAGGAGTTACAGGAGATAAGACGTTTTTAAAAGCAAACACGAATATTTACTGGATTAAAGCAACAGAACGACATCTAATCAGATGTTTGTTTGTTTTTTTCCCGGCTTTAAACATGTGAAACCTCCCGGCCGTCTCAGTTGTCTCATGATCGATTGTTGACATGGACTGATCGATCACTAGCGTGAGAACCGAGGACTCCCGCTGCTGCCCTGGACGTCCAGATCGATCACGATTGGGACTTTTTATGATCCATTATCCGCCTCGGGATCGACCCCGGCCGTGTTTCCGCGGTTTACAACCCGGGAAAAAAAAGACCCAAGCTAATATCCGGATGTCCGCGGAGCTCTGCGGCCGCAGGGCGACCCCCCGCCGCCGCCGCTGCTACGCTCCCCGGAGGACCGGCGGTCGAGCGGCTCCACCGTGCGGGGTTGGGGGTCGAGTGGAGTTCCCGCACGGTGGAGCCGCTCGGCCCCCGCAACCGCCGCCGGTTAACGCGGAAGAGCATCGTCCGGCCGCGGTGCTAAAAAAGCAAAACACAAAAAAACCAAGAGGCTAGTTAGCATGCTAGCATGTTAGCTGCCCGTACCGGAGCCGAGGCGCAGTCCCCCGGGCGAGCCGGGAGCTTCTCATCGGGGATTTTCTTCCTCCGCCGGGTGGAGTTCCGCGCCGTGAGCGGCATCTGACGGCTGCTGGGGGGTCCGGCTTGCCGGCTCCGTGTTTCGCCGCGGTCAGACGCCAGCCTGCGCCCGGAGAGGCTGCACTCGGGTCGGATTGTTGACGTCCGAACGGCACAGCTGGGGGAGCTGGCGGCCGCGCCGCGGTGGATTATGGGTAGCGGCGTTCGAAGATCGTCGATTCGGACAGAGGAGTCACTCTCCACCGATCCCTGCATCCGGTAAACAGTTTATATCTTATCGTCACAGTAGTACATCAGAGACATTCAATTTCCATTGATATGCACAATTTTTCTAAGCGGATGGTTCAAAGATTTGATAAGAAAATGAAATGCGAGCATTTGATGTTCGACACGGTGTTACAACTTGTAGCAGTGCACTTTACTGTTCATTTCTATTCTTATTATTTTGTTAATTTCATGTCCCGGTGGGATTGTGAGAAACGTCCGATCCCCTGTACGTCCAGTACATGCAGAGGAATTGACAATCAAGCTGAGTTGTTTCGTTTTCCATCCACAAATGAGACCGCTAAGAATGAAACTACAGTTTTTAATCGCTTTCTATGAAGGGATCATAGTTTCGTTGTCGTGTATTTCAACGTCCCCGTTTGCGGTGAAGACTTTTCCACTTTCTGTTTCTTTTTCTGGGATAAAAAGATACTGGCGGCTCTGATTCCCGTCCTGAGGGAGTTTCCACTTCTATTCCTCCTCTTCTCCATCTTCTCCTGTGAGGGTTGGCTGCTGCTTTTATCTGACGGGGTCCTCCGACCGCTGCCTCTCTCCTTTGTGACATCGCAGATCCCCATGTTACGCCACAACCTGCCTTTTTCGCATTAAAGCCTCCCCTTCATGTGCGAACTTTTCTCATTAAAGCGTGTGAAAAGTGTGTGTGTGTGTGTGTGTGCGTGTGTGTGTGTGTGTGTGTGTGTCTATGCTTTGAAAACCCATGGATCTGCATGTTGGATCTCCGGGCCCGAATAGACCTTTGTTCCTCCTCTTGGTGGTAAAATCTCACATTTCTGATGTTGAAATCCTCTGAAAACACAAACCAGAACGCTCGAGTCGAATCCGGAGATGAAACCCCGTGTGAAAACTCGGTGAGTGATTTTAATTTCACCTGATTTCACTTTCAAGGTCCAAAGAAATGATTTTTCAGCGCCACCAGATTCAGATCGTCCTTGTGCTGTGGGACGCAGTACTCCTCCGGCCCCCTAGAGGGCGCTATCGCCCTCAAGTGGAGTGGTTTCATTTAAAGAGAATGAAAGCAGTTAAAGCCGTACTTCCAAAGGTTTAATTTCTAATTACAACTAAAATATATCCCTCTCGCTTTGTTTCTTTCAATTCTAAGGTTCTAAGTACTGTAAATGAGAAGAAAGCAGAGGCTAATAATTATAAATATTGCATCATAACTCTAATATTTGACCTATTGACCTTCATAATGAAGTACTTTCTTCATTACTTTTTTTTTAATCTAATAAATGTAATAGAATCACCAAAGACAGAAGAACATGACGGGAGAAACATGTAAAAGTAAAAGTCACGGAGTTGATCATTTATTCGAACGTTTCAACGGAAATCATGTTTTTTGATGTATTCGTGAGGTTCAGTCAGTCGTGTGGATTAAGTTAAATAAGAATATCTTCCTTGGTGAGTGAATTAGTGAAGCTGTAAACTTCTGAGTACGGTGGTCCCTTAAGATACCGATTTCATTCAAGCTGGTTCATATGTTGATTTTTTTTGTATCTTAAATGAATTTTCCCCGTTTCAAATAACAGAAAACAAATTAATTTGTTCCAACTCCCCCCCAAAAATAGACACTGAGCCAAAAACCTACAATTACAATCAACTTACCATTATAATCAAATCATAAAATTAAAATGAACTTCACATTGGAATAAATTTATGATGATTCTTAAAAAATTCAAATTAGCTCAACAGTACAATAAACTTGTGGTGATTATTAAATTAAAATTAACTTAACCTTACAATAAACTTGTGCTCTGCTTGTGGCAGGACCTCTTCCCCGACCCGGCGTGGACACTCCACCCGTTTCCGGTCGAACACCACGGTCTCGGAGTTAGAAGCGCTGAGAGCTGGAGATCACGGCCTGACGGAGCCAACAGAACCCCGTCCCCCATCTGCAAAAAGCAGAGACTCCGGACAGAACCGGATCCCCTGTTCTGTCCGGAACAGTTCTGAACAGAATGGGTGACAAAGGGCGGCCCTGGAATTCAACTCTCCCCGGAAACGGGTCCGACTTATGACCGGCGATGCGAACCAAGCTCCGATACCGGTCATACAGGGACCGAACAGCCCGTATGACGGGGTTCGGTACCCCATATTGCCGCAGCCCCCCCCCCCGGACACGGTCGAATGCCTTCTCCAAGTCCACAAAGCAAATGTAGACTGGTTGGGCAAACTCCCATGCCCCGTCGAGAGGGTGTGGAGCTGCTCCACTGTTCCACGACCAGGACCAAAACCACAGTGCTACTCCTGGATCTGAGTTACAACCACCCGGCGGACCCTCCTCTCCAGCACATCTGAACAGACGTTACCAGGGAGGCTGAGCAGTGTGATCCCCCTGCACTTGGAGCACACCCTCCGTTCCCCCAGTCCCGTCGAAGGTGTTGCAACGGGATCGAGGAGGTCCTGGAAGTATTCCTTCCACCGGTCTGCAGCGTCTGGAGTTGAGGTCAGCAGCGCTCCCACTGTGCACAGTGTTGACGGAGCACTGCTTTCCGCGCCTGAGCCGCCGGATGATTGACCGGAATCTCCTCGAAGCCCAACGGGTGCCGTTCTCCATGGTCTCCCCGAACTTCTCCCAAGTTGTTTCCTCGGCGACCACTGAGACGTTCCTCGCAGAGCCTCACCAGTGACGTGGCTGAGGAGGCACTGACTCTTTCAAAGTCAGATTTACAAAATTCTGTATCTCTATACGCCCTCTTCAGAGAGGCAGAGGTACTGGCTGCCTCCCCTCCTGCTTTTTCCCCGCAGCGTTTTGTCAGATGAGCAGGACAAATATGTTCTACACACACGTGAAATACATGACATAGACTGTGGTATGTGAGGACATTAAAAGTATGTACAAACATTACATTGGGGACATACAGAGAGATCAATTGCACGTGCTCAATGTGAGTCAATAAAAAAAGAGCAGCTCAACCCAGTTTGTGAGGGATTGTTCAACCGGAGAGGAGGCTCAGCCCATTGCTGCCTCACCTAGTGTCTTTCCACCGTATCTGAACAGGAAAATACACAAATTCAGCCATATTGACAATAAAAATCATTGGAATGATTGGACTCATACAACAATAACATTTCTATCATGGATCAGTGGACAAATATTTACAAATTTATTTTTTATCATTATTTTTTTTTTAAGATGCCTCCCTGACGTCACATCACGGACCCTCACCACCAGAGCCATATAAAACGGCATCCTCCCCCACTTATAAAACTGTTCGCTACCAATATTGACATAATTTTCCTGAGATATTTGCCCAATTAAAAGAATCAAAACATTTAAATTCAATTTAAAATTATTAACGGTCGTGAAAACGGGATGTAGAAGTGAGACATCTCCCCTTAAACGAGCTCTACATTCTCTCTGTGCCACACGGCTGCCCTCTAGTGGCGGAAGCTGAATAGCAGTACGAACATGAAAATCTGTCCTGGCCAAACCGGAAAAGGGAAACAAACAAATATAGATTTTTAACTATCTGACTAATTAACTGTAAAGGAAACGTTGAGGGGTTTAAAGTTTCTTGAAGTTTTGTGGCTAAATTTCATAATACTGTCTCACGTTGAATAAGTAGTAGTTGCACTCCGGGGCGCTAGGGGGCGCTGTCGGCACCTGCATCAGAGAGGGTGAAGAAGACGCGGTGTCAACAAACATGGGAACCCGAACTTCATGTGAGCTGACCTGAGTTCGCGGAGGGGATGGAGACGTTCAGCAGGAGAGCACTGGACAGGATTTACTCCGTGGTACGTTCACGATTATTAGCGGCCATTGAGAGGGAAACTTTGTCTCACTCTTTCCGCTTGAAAGGTAACCGGTTAGATTCTGGCGTATAACGACGAGCTTCACACCGGGTAGCTTCTGGCTAACGACTAGCTGCAGAGCTGTTAGCTTCTGGCTAACGATCAGGTGCACACCGGTTAGTTCTCTGAAGTTTGGGCTTTTCGCAATTTCCCGTAGTTTTAAATACTGAGCAGTGGAGATAAAACATATTTATTAGTTATCATTTATTAAGAAACACATTTTCTGTACTTAAACTTACCGATATTACGACCTCGGGATAACTCTGGTAACACTCAGTCCTAGCTAACCGGTTCTCCTTGGGTTCAGGGTGACCATATTTAGGTATGTTTAGGACCTTCCAGGTACTTCAGTGATACTCGAAGTTATAAATTATCACTTTCTGATATTTAAAGTTTCAAATATTTAAATATTTTTTTCTATCCTCAGTGTGGATAGAAACACTAGTCGCACAAAAAGGCTATTGTCTCTTGATAACCAAAGACAGAAAGTGTTTAAAAGGTTCTTCAACATGAGCTGCTATTTAAAAATGTCTCATTAATAGAAATGTAAGATTTATGTTGTATAGAAATGAAACCTCTTGACTAAATAAAGTGTCTTTTTTCCAAAAATTGTTGATGTCACAAATATAACCTATTCTGTTTTAGAAAATCCTTTTTTTATCTGAATATATCTCCATATCTTTTCACTGAATTAATGTCAGTCATCAAGCAGCCTCATAAACAAACACGCTGCTTTACATTATTTATTCTACCATACAGATGTTTTCGGCTTTGAAACTGTGTTGTACAAACAGAGCTGCCGCTACATGAACTGTGGAAGTACTGTAGTATTCTTTGCAAAGCGCACGCATTGAAGTAGCTGCTTAACGGTCCTGTGGGAATAAATTAAAAATAGTTATTGGGAAATATCTAGAAAACAACATGGTTTCCCACATCATCAGTATTTTATGGTGATCCTGTATTTGTATGATTTTTTTTTTTTTTTTTTTCCCAAATGGATGTTCACACGCACTAAATCCACCTTAGGTCGTTTGAGTGGGAAGAAGTGAGTGCATATTATTTTATTGATTTAAAAGTAATTCTTGAAATTCAGCAAGGAAAAAAGTAAGTAATAAAAAAAGTGTCAAATACTAAAACAAATTTCCTATGAATTAGAAAACGCTGCTGCGACAAAAGAATTTCCCCTCTGGGGATCAATAAAGTATTGTCCTATCCTAATCAGCTACTAATGTAATTATCATTTTAAAAAATCCTGTAAATTAAGATTTTCTTCATGAAATTAAAACGTTTAACCTTTTTTTAAACTTGTTTCCGGTGAGGTCCTGCTGGCCGTGGTCGTCCTGTCCTGGTCCTACGTGATTTACGCCGGCAGGGTGGCGGCTCATTGGCTGCTGCAGGCGAGGACCGCCTCCCCGGAGGACGACTGAGCCCACCGGCCACCGGGGGGCGCCACCGCGCCCCGGTGGTGACGAGCTCCGCTTTTAATTTCCAAATAAGGATCGATAAACGCACTTTCTAGAATCTGCCCGTGAAGGAGGGACTCCGATACCCAGAAGTCAGTGCAGCTCCGCTCCGCAGACATTGGCTGAGAAACAGGAAGTGGACGACTCGCTTCATCCAATCAGGGTCAAGGATGGACGATAACGGATCCCAGGATGAACTGACATTTCATTAACACTTTTCCTGTCTCCAGAGGAAACGGAGACCTGTGTCTTGCCAAAATAAGGTCAAATTTCAAGAGACTTTGAATTCCATATAGACGTTCTGATGGATCAATGAGGTTTAGATCAGAAACCAGGTCTGTCTTTGTTTAGCCGAGGTTTAGCTTTGTCCTTCAACTCTTTTAGGATTGATTGTTGTTTATCACTGATTATTCATGGTGGGTGTTGATCATGTCTCAGACACACACACACACAAACACACACATTCTTATTTATGTGTTTATTCCTTTGCAACAACTTGTCTTGTTTCTTTCCTATTTCAAATACTATCAACGTTTTCCTGTTGTTATTCTTTCCAGTTTTATTCTTCAATCAAATATTTTCTTATAGATTTCTTTTTAACATTATGTATTTTTCTTCCTTTTTTTGTAAGAAATAAAATCTGATCTTTATTATTCCTGAAATATAATCCAGAAAAGAGTTGTTGTTTTTTTTATTTCACTTGTACTTCTTGTAAGAAAATACAGGGCACGCTACCTCTGGTCGTCATGGTGATCAGCCCCCCCACACACCTGCACCGCTCCCCCGGCCACCAGGGGGCGCCGGTGGGCCGCGTCGGTCACGTGACAGACGACGACTCCCCATGGACACGCGTGAAGGTCCTCCTTTCTCCCGATTTTTTTTGTTTTAATGGATGGATGTTAGGATATATTATGGGATGGTTTCTTTGCCATTCCCTTGTTTTTTTTTTCAGGGCTCTTTTCTCGGGTCGCTGTGGGTTTGCTCCTCACAGATGGAAGTTCTAACGGCCACCCTGCCGTCCAGCCTCCTCCTCACCTCCACCGCCTGAAGGTCCGAAGGTCAAAGTGTCAAATCAACGTTTGGAAAATCCACGCTTTCCAAATCATTCCTTCTGAACACACACTGTCACACACACACACACATACATACACAATGAGCGGCTGTGTGTGTGTGTGTGTGTGAGTTTTAATTACTGAATACATCAGAGGACACACACCCCAGCTCATTGTGTGTGTGTGTGTGTGTGTGTGTGTGTGTGTCCTCTGATGTATTCAGTAATTAAAACTCACACACTCCTGCGCCGGCTCTTTGGTGTGTTTTTCTCAGAAATGTAAATTCTCTCAACAGAGTGGGCGAGTGGCTCTCCGTCAACAAAGACTCCACACACACACACACACACACACACACACACACACACTCATCTGTAATTAAACATCTGCGGCTTCAGGCCGACAGACGCTGAAGAGCCTCGACTGAAACCTTGGATCTGAACGTTTTTAGAGCTCGACTTCAAACCGTCGTTTCCGTCATCGGTCGGCTCGGAAGACGTGATCGGCTCAGATCGGTTATCAATGGACGGCCTATCAGTCTGATCGGTCATCGATTCTGATCGGTTATCGGCTCCGATCTGAGTTTGTTTTGTCGAAATCATCATGAATTATCAACCTCATGGTTAATGTGGACATTCTTTGCTGTGTGTGTGTGTGTGTGTGTGTGTGTGTGTGTGTGTGTGTCTGCAGCAGCTGTCTGTCTCATGCAGATGAGTTTCAGACAAGCCCTCTCCTCTGCTCCTCCTTCCTCTCCTCTTCTTCTCTGCTCCTCCTCCGACCTCCTTGACTTCCTCTGAATCTGATCTGGTCAGTGAAAACAAACATGGCCGCTCCTCCTCTTCCTCCTCCTTCTCTTTGGGCCTCCAGGATCCAAGATGGTGGCGGAGGTGAGCCGGAGTCGCCGTGGAAACAAGGAGGAGGCTCATGGTGGAGGAGACGGAGGTTAGAGCTCAGTCTTTATTTATTGAAATTCTGACAGTTTCAACATTTTCCATTTCCAAATAAGAAGGTTCAGACGGACAGGAAAAGAACAACCAGGATCCTCTTTATCTTCTCACATGAACCCTGTGATGGAACCTTGATGAGACCCTTCGATTCAGACCCTTAAAGGAACCATTAAAATGTCACATTGATGGAACCCTTTGATTTAGACCCTTTGATTTGAACCCTTTGATTTAGACCCCTTTGATGGAACCCTTTGATGGAACCCTTTGATTTGAACCCTTTGATTTAGACCCTTTGATTGGAACCCTTTGATTTAGACCCCTTTGATGGAACCCTTTGATGGAACCCTTTGATTTGAACCCTTTAATGGAACCCTTTGATGGAACCCTTTGATTTAGGCCCTTTGAATTAAACCCTTTGATGGAACCCTTCGATGGAACCCTTTGATTTAGACCCTTTGATGGAACCCTTTGATTTAGACCCTTTGATGGAACCCTTTGATTTAGACCCTTTGATGGAACCCTTTCCATTGAACGCCCCCTTGAACCTCTGAGAAGGAACTTTTGACGGAACCCTCTGAAACCCCGTTTCCACGGTTACCAGGCGCGTGGTGACGATTAGCTCGGCTGGGCGTTCAGAGGTCAGGGCGTGTACGATGCCGAGGTCAAAGGTCAGGCCAGGTCGTGGTTGAGCGACCCGGGCAGGGAGGCGTACGGCGCCTTCTCCGCCTGCTCCTCCGTCTCTATGGCAACGCGCTTGGCGGCCCCGGCGTCGGGGGTGACGGCCCTGCCGGACGCCGGGCAGCTCTTCTTCCCCTCCAGCCAGTACGTCACCATGTCGCCCTTCCCCTGCCGGACAGACGCCCGTCAATCGACCCCGCCGGCGGCGGCCAATCAGGCGGCGGCTTCCTCACCTTGACCTGCAGCGTCCCGCGGCAAGCTAGCACGTAGCCGCCGATCTCCTCCAGCAGGTAGAAGACGCCGGAGCTGCACTGGATCTTCAGCGCTGCAGAGGAGGAGGAGGAAGTCGCCGTAGGGGGCGGGGCTTAACGACTCAAATCGTCCCAATCCCTCCGACGGCTGTTAAGCGTCGCCGTGGCGACGTGCGTTACCGAGGCTGGTGGACTCCATCCTGGACGCCGTGTTCACCGTGTCCCCGAACAGGCAGTAGCGAGGCATCTTGGTCCCCACCACGCCGGCCACCACCGGACCTGGACACACACACGTGAGGCGCCAGTGTGTGTGCGCGTGTGTGTGTCTGTGTGTGTGTGTGCGTGCGGACGTACCGGAGTGTATCCCGGCGCGGATCTGCAGCTGCGTGTTGGGTTTGTGTGGGATCCTGAAGCTGCGGCAGACGCCCACCAGGTCCAGGGCCATGCTGGCGATCTCGGCGGCGTGGAGGATCCCGTTCACCCGGGGGACGCCCGACACCACCATGTCTGCGCGCACGCCGTTATCGGCCAATCGCTGACGAGTTTTTCGGCATAGGCTCCGCCCCCGCTGCCCCCCCCAACCCCCAGCCCCTGGACTCACAGGCGTCTCCGATGGTCTCCACCTTGTAGACGTCGTAGTTGTCGATGATGTCGTCGAAGGTGGTGTAGAGCTTGTTGAGGAAGTCCACCACCTGGTAGGGGGTGCTGCTGCTGGAGAGCTGGGTGAAGCCCACGATGTCGCTACACACACACACACACACACAGTTGAGCGGAGTGTGTTTGCACGCCTCGAAGCTCCGAACCACCTCCTACCTGAAGAAGACGGTGGCGCTGACGTAGCTCTGAGCCTGCGACGGCTTCCCCTGCCGCAGGTCGTCGGCCACCTGGCGAGGGAGCATGCCTGCAACGAGAGCGCCCCGTCAGCAGAACCCACCTGAGATGTTCCTCCTGGAGCCCAACACACCATCTTACCGTACTTCTTCAACTGGGCCGTAGAGAAGAGCATCATCTGCATACGGTCGAACCCTCACTGGGACTAGCATAATTACCAATGTGTGTGTGTGTGTGTGTGTGTGTGTGTGTGTGTGTGTCGTACTGTACAGCAGCCTGTCCGTCTTCTGCTTCTCGTGCATCAGGTCCTGCGTCCGCTCGGCCACCAGAACCTCCAGATGTTTGCTGTACTTCTCCATCTGGAAGGAACCGGCGGCGTGAGGCGGTGAGGAGAGGCGGGAACCGAGGCGGCGGCGGCGGCAGTGGCGGCGACGACGGCGGCTACCAGGTTCATCATCATGTCCACCGGGCTGACTTTGACCGGGTTGATCCGGTGGACGAACTTCCTGATCTGCTCGAACGTGGGCCGCTGGGAGGGGTTCGGGGCGCGGCATCGCCGGATCAGCTGGACGAAGAGAGAGGAGAACCACAAGAACCTGAAGGAACCTGAGAGGTATTTAAAAAGGGGGCTTAAAAATATGTGAAAATATTCAAATTAAATATGTGAAGATATTCAAATTAAGTCATAATCAAATTTGAATTATTTCTAATATTTTTAAGTTCATTTGTGGCGGTGGTGGTGGGGGGGGTTCCACCTGAAAACAAACATTTAAAATATTTCAGATGATTTAAATTGAACATCACAATAAATGGAAATTGGGCGGGTGGGCGGTGTTGCGTTCGAGGACCTCCACGTAGTCGGCCGGGCAGGGGCAGGTGTTGTCCGCCTTGCTGGAGATCAGCTCGGGGAGGGGGGGGCACCAGGCGCTCTCCAGGCCGGCGTCCTCCACCTGCGGCGTTTGGGGGCACGCCGTTACCTTGGCAACAGCTCCCGGCGGGGGTGGCGGCGGCGGCGGCGGCGGCAGCACTCACGGGGACGGGGTCGCTTCGGGTGGCGATCTCCAGCAGGATGATGGAGTAGCTGTGAGAATAAGAATAATATCATTATAGCATTATTAATAATGAAGTCATAATATTCATAATAGTGCCCGTAATTATTGATCATGATGAAAATAATCATCGTAAAAGAGGAAATAATAGTGAAAATATCAGTGACAAAAATAACAGTGATGATAACGGTAATAATGGATTACTTTTTATAAATGAAAATATTAATGTCATTACGATAGAAAATTAGAACACATTCGAGGAAAAATTAAAGTAAAAATAGGGAAAAAGGTCCAACTCAATGAGGATGTGGATGGAAATGAAGGTCGTGTCAAATCCGAGGGAAAACGTCTGAGATGTTTGGTTTTCAAAGTCCCAAAAATGAGGGGGGGGAAAAAAATCAGGGAACGATAAATATTCTGTCAATAATCAAAATGGAAGAAAATTCCTGGAAAATCCTGAGAAGGGTTATGAACATAGTCATAATGTGAACAGCTATTATCATGGTAACTCTGGATTATTTTTAATTAACCAAACTAGTAACAATAATGTAATTATAGTAAGATAGAGGATGAGAATAAATGTGAGGAAAAATATAAAAAGTAAGTAAAAATAGGAAAAAGGTCCGACTTCTTTCATCTAAAACCCGAGGGAAAACATCCGAGATATTTGCTTTTCGGTGAAAACTGTCGAGGAAAAGCGAAAAAAAGCCTCCCGCGATAGAAAACGACCGCGAATCAAAACCCTGGAGATCTGTGAAAATCTTGCGCCGCACCTGAACACGTCCCCCGCCAGCGTCGGCTCCACGTTGGAGCTCTGGAACTCGGGCGCCATGTAGACCTCCAGCAGCCTCTGCTGATAGGAGGACAGAGGCTCCGCCCCTTCCTCCCGCCGGTACACCCTCAGCCCGTAATCTGACCGCAAAGGGAGGGGCACGTCACAGCGGCGCCGTCGGCCCGGCCAATCGGAGGCGGCGGTTCTTCGGCGGTTACCGGTGATCTTGCAGACCCAGCGGTCGTCCAGCACGCAGTTCAGGGACCGGAGGCGCCCGTGACAGATCCGGTGCTGGTGGAGGTACGACATCCCCCTGGCGATGTCCATGGCGAAGGAAAACCTGACAAGGAGAAGGTACGTGAAGGATCAGCTGATGGGCGTGGCCTTCAAGCCATCGGTCTACCTGAAGCCCCAGTTGAGTGGGATCTCCTCGTTGAGCAGGACGTCGTTCAGGCTCCCTTTGGGGCAGTACTCTGTTACGATGGCAACGTTGGGCACCTCCACGCAACCGCCGATGAACTTGCACAGGTTTGGGTGATCCAGCTCCCTGGAGATAGACAGAATGAGCCACGCCCCCAGGTGAGTGTGTGGGTGTGTGTGTGTCTGTTTGGTCACCTGACTTGCTTCACTTCCTGCCGGATGGCTTTGGACAGAGAGAAGGACTTGGACTGGATCTTCTTGATGGCCACCGTCCTGCCGTCGCTGCAGGAGAAGCTCGGCTCAGTCGCTTTGTAAGCGATACCCCTGTGAAGCCACTGACCCCTTCTCAAAAGACGGTACTACGACTACTACCACAGAGTACTACAAAGTACCAAAGATGCAGTATTTGCTTTGAGGATGGTGGTAGAGAAGTACAGCGAAAAGCATACAACAGGGTGCGAGGAGGTATGCTTGTGTGAGGAAGTCTGTAGAAGTATGTCGGGGGGGTGCAGGACATGTATGCTAGTTTTGAGACAGTGGTGAGGTGTTGCTGTAGGTGTGACAGAAGTTCAAGGTGGAGATGGGACTACATCAGGGGTCAACTCTGAGCCCCTTCTTGTTTGCAGTGGTGATGGTCAGATGAAGTTAGACAGGAACCTCCATGGACCAGGATGTTTGCAGATGACATTGTGATCTGTGGTGAGAGCAGGGAGCAGGTGGAGGAACATCTAGAGAGGTGGAGGTATGCTATGGAAAGGAGAGGAATGAAGGTTGTCTGCAGGACAGGAGTTTTGGCGGCAGGTGGACCCACTAGATCCCGGTGCAGGTGAAGAGGGTTCTCCGGCCGCCCGGCTGCCCGGCGCAGGATCCCAGCGCCGTCACGCAGCTGGTGTTGCTGTCGCTGTTCCTGACCGGCATGCTCATGATGCTGCCCAGCGTCATCTGGGCCTCCTGGTCTGCGGAGGAACGCGGAGGTCCAGTGGAGCCTTAGGACCGCGGAGGAACCTTCCGGAAAGGGTTCTACGATGGTCAACAACCCCCCCCCCCGGATTGGACACCTACCACGTTTTATCACGGCGAAGTCAATGATCCAGCTCTCGTCCCACAGCAGCCTCTGCTTCTGGTACCGAAGCCACTGGGTAACACACACACACACACACACACACACACACACACACACACTGTATTGTAGTACCGTGTTGTTGTTGTGCTGGCTGGTTTCTGTATTGTCTTGCGTGTCGTCATGTCATTGTGTTGCAGTTCGAGTGTCTTGTTGTTTGCGTTTTGTTGGGCTAGCTTGTTGTTGCTCCCGTCATGTTGTGTTGCTGTACCCGTCATGTTGCGCCTGTCATGATGTCCTTGTCAAGTTGTGTTGTTGTTGTTGTTGTTGTTGTTGTAGTTCCCATGTAGTTGTGTTGTTGTTACTGTCATGTTGTGTTGTTGCTCCCACCAGGTTGTCTTGTTGTTGTTCCAGTCATGTTGTTGTTCTTGTTCCTGCCATGATGTCCTTGTCATGTTGTCTTGTTGTTGTTCCCGTGTGGTTGTGTTGTTGTTATTGTCATGTTGTGTTGTTGTACCCATCATGTTGTGTTGTTGTACACATCATGTTGTTGTTCCCGTCGTGTTGTCTTTGTTATGTTGTCTTGTCGTTCCCTTGTGCTGTGTTGTTGTTCCCGTCATGTTGTGGTACTGTTCGAGTCCATGTCCTATTATTGTTCTCATGGTGTTGTCTTGTTGTTCGTGTCATGTGTTGTCGTCGTTCCCATGTTGTGCTGTTGTTGTGTCGTCGTGCGCGTCCTCACCAGGGCCGTCAGTATGAAGCAGAGACACAGGAGGCTCAACGGCAGCCCGACGGCCATTTTGGCGGACGTAGACACGGGACACTCGCCACAGTCGGCGGGGCAGGTGGCGCAAAGCTCCGCCTCCTCGCACACGCCGTTGCCACACACTGTCACAACGGGGGGGGGGGCAATCAAACACCCGGAAGTAGCCCCACCCCAGGAGGGAGACCCTCCGCCTGTTCCGCTCACATGACCCCGAAACAGGAAATGACGGCGTTCTGCGGCTCACCTACAGCCGGCAGGACGGTGCTCTTGGCCTCCAGGGCGACCTGCATGCGCCCGACGCGTATGTGGGCGATGAGCGAGGTGAGGCCGGCGTGGACCAGGACCACCTGCAAGACAGCGGGCTGGGTTTAGCGCTCCCGTAGTGATGTAGACCCGTGTGTCGTCTGCATATAGCGATGCTAATCTCCAAAAACAAACAATTTAGGTGCTAACTGACGCTACTGGCATTTTGCAGGTTACACTTACTCAACATTAGCATGTTAGCATCATCATGGCGTGCTAGCGCTGAGGACAATGAATGTGTGTGTGTGTGTGTGTGTGTGTGTGTGTGTGTGTGTGTGTGTGTGTGTGTGTGTCACCTTTGCGGTCCAGTTTGTCTGGGTCATCTTGCCGGAGGTGGAGATGGTGTGTGTGAAGATCTTCCCGTCGTCAGGGATCCAGGGTCCGCAGATACTTTCTGTCTGTGGGAAGCAGCCGATTACCGATACTACTAATACTACTAATACTACTAATACTACTAATACTACTAATACTACTTTTTTTGGACAGATTTTTTGTTTTTATCATTTTCACAAAAAACATTATTTTGGTGTGGGGGGGTCATTTTCCATTTTAATTCAAGTTTTATTTTTAGAATTTTAGAATTATTCTGATTCAACCCTAATTTTTTTCTCTTTTTTTTTTTTTTTTTTTTTTTTCAATTCTATTTTTTTTTTCTCCAATTTTCCATTTTCTATTACAATTTTCTCCCGGAATTTCCATTTAATCCCGATTTTCAATTTCAATCAAAATTTTCCATTTTAATCCCAGTTTTTCCTCACATTTTACTTGTCAATCCTGATATTCTTTCTGATTCTTTAATTTTAATTGTCGAACAATTTCCGATTTAATTCCAGCTCTCTTTTTATGATTCAATCCCAATATTCCGGTGTAAGTTTCCCATTGTTAATTTCAAATTTTCTCAGACAATTTTGGTTAGAAATTTCCATTTCAATCCAAATTTTGGATTTTAATCACATTTTGTTTACATTGTAATCCAGATGTTCACATTAATTCAATCTTTACTCTGAGGTCCTGCAGCCCTCCGTCCTGGCCATGTCCCGAGGAGACGGACAGGAGGTCCTACCACGGAGGTCCTTCCGTGGAGGTCCTACCGTGAAGGTCTTTCCGTGGAGGTCCTACCAAAGAGGTCCTTCCATGAAGGTCCTACCATTGAGGTCCTTCCCTGGAGGTCCTACCATGGAGGCCCTTCCATGGGGCTCCTACCAAGGAGGTCCTTCCGTGGAGGTCCGTCCGTGAAGGTCCTTCCATGGAGGTCTTTCCATGGGGCTCCTACCAAGGAGGTCCTTCCTTGAAGGTCCTAGCATGTTGGTCCTGCCACGGAGGTCCTACCATGGAGGTCCTTCCGCGGAGGTCCTATCGTAGAGGCTCTAGCATGGAGGTCCTTCCGTGAAGGTCCTACCATGAAGGTGTTACCGTGGAGGTCCTACCATGTGTCCCATGGGGCAGGAGTGGATGTTGGCGTGGTGGATGCAGCAGTTCTCTCCGTCGGCGTCCTTCCAGTGGGCCGGACACTCGTGGTGCTCGCAGAACCTCCGGGCCTCGGCCTCCGTCACTATGGAGCTGAAAAGCAAAGACCGGGTCAGGGGTCAGGCGGGGGTCAGGTGTCAGGGGTCAGGCGTGGGACCAGCGAAGGGCGCCACCTGTGGGTGAAGACGCGGTGCTCCACAGCCCAGCGGTAGAAGGAGTCCCGGGCCGTCACCGAGTAGACCACGTTGAACACCTCGCCGCTCTTCACCGTCTCCGGGGGCCGGAGCACCCAGGCCATCTCCAGTCCTGCAAGCGACGTGGGTCGGAGGTCGGGTCAAGGTCAAACAGGTGGGTGGGCGGAGCTAGGGGACTTGGGGGCGGGGCTAGGGGACTCCCTCACCTCCACAGTCGATCATGTTGTACTCGTTGGGTCCGTCCAGCGGCCAGCAGTCGTACTCGCTGTTGTCCAGGTCGTGCCAGGCGACCACACACACCTGGAAACACACACACACACACACACACACACACACACATCGTTATCATCCGTTTTTGAGTCCCGCGGTGGAAACGGCGCGTCAGAGATGAAGCTCAGATGAAAGCAACCCGTGAGGATCCTGAACGCATCGCTGGGGGTTTTATCACACAGGAAGACGGGGAGGGAAGTAGTTCTTACCCAGAGGAGGAAGAGGAGGACGCTCCTCATCTTCAGGTCAGTGGAAGGAGCAGAGACAGGCAGGCAGAAGGTCCGTCCAGCAGCAGGTCTGGTCTTCTCTCTGGAGGGTCAGCAGGGTCCCTCCCCCAGCAGAACCCCTCCGCCCCGGGATCGGCGAGCAACAGCGCCCTCTGGTGGCGACACCCGTCATCACACCCTGAAGGTTTGCGTTTTTTGTGTAAAAAAAATAATAAAATAACTTGACTTTTATGAAATAATTGTTTGCATCAAAAGTCATTCGAGGGTTTAAAAGTCAAAGCCGAATAAAGTTTTATTTATTCGGATTATTTATCAGAATATAATGCGACTTTAATGGTGAAATTTCAAATGATTAAGATTGTATTGTTCCTATCAGGACCCGAGTTAGTTTAACTGATTTTGAAGAAATGACAGAAAAACCTTTTTCCCACCTCGAATCAATACAATAGCACGGTGATTCTAAATAAATCACACAAAACTGAGGGACGACCCCTCGTTTTCCCGGCAAGACGCAGGACCGTGTGAGATTCCTGCTCTTAGATCTTCAGCGTCTGCTTGAACGAACCTGATCGTACAAAAAAAAAAAAAAAATCGATTTATTGGATCTGATCAATCAGCTGGTGCAATTCCGTGTTGGCCACTAGAGGGCAGCAGAGGCCCGCCATTGCTGTTGCGACATGAAGTTTGCGGAGGGGAGGGGGGGATTAATTACAGGGTTAACAAGCAGCTGTGAGTGCAGCACACACACACACACACACACACACACACACTCACTTCAGCAACAGGGAGCTAAATCACAGGTTCGACTCCTCCTGTCCATAAACTGTGGAATCTGCTGTGGTTATAGAGCAAAGTAGCAATCATGTTCCCATCCGCTCCGCCCAATCTGTGTGTGTGTGTGTGTGTGTGTGTGTGTGTGTGTGTGTGTCAAACCACCGCCGGCAGCACGTCTCACTTCCTGAAGTGTCTGTTGAGCACACAAATCACCTGACAGCTTCCTGCACCCCCGCCCCGTCTCATCTCCTCTCCCAGGTGATGCAGGGCAGGTCAGGGGGGGTCAAAGGTCGGAGGTCAAGCACCGGGGTGGGGCGTTCGACAGCCGCGGCTTCCAAACTGACTGACGGGGTTTTAATGAGTTGGAGGACCCGCCGAGCGTCGTTGAGTACAACCCGATTGGCTGAAGATCTCAGTCTCCATGGCGACAGACGACGAGGCGGTCGGAAGTTCGCAAACTGGTTTTGAGGAGTTTTGTTTTTCGAAAACGTCTGCAAAGCGCCGTCTTCTGGTGGAAGAATAAACAAGCTGCTCCGTCCTTTCAGCGCCTTTTAATGGACGTCAGCAAAACACAGTAAAATCAGATAGAAACGCGGGGCGGGGGGGTTAAACACTATTTACACAAATCCGAACCATTTCCAAGATGGCGTCGAGAGGGCGATTCTGTTCAAAACATTCCCGTCCGTGACTTTATCCGTGAGAAGGTCGGCAGAGAGGAGATAAACACTTAAACCTTCAACTGTCAGGCTGGGATTTTAGCCCTGCTGACACTGATATCACTGTATGTTAGCATGCTAACGCTTACCAGAACATGATGAGTCGTCTGCGGCCACGCTAACATGCAAGTGTTAACATGCGTGTAACACTTGCTGAAGAGGTCATCACTCCGGAGCTATGCTGATGTATAGCATTGTGAAAGCATGCTAACATTTGCTAGCGTAGAGGTTTACTGCTGGGCAAATGCATTGAAATATCCCCGCTGGTGTTAGCCAACATTCAAAAGCGGCTATCATTTAAACGTTAGCATGCTAACCATGTGATTCAAAACATAAATAATCTTTTTTTTTTTTTTTTTGGAGTCAAACTGAAACAGAGCTGCTCCGGTGAAGAACGAGAAAAACGAGGATGTCGGGGTTTGAGGGACGATGGAGGGAGGTCCGCAGAAGAACCACTGCCGTGTTAAAAAAAAAAACATGTTTATGGTCCTTTCAGGTCCTTTGGTCGCGTCCACGTGCGAAACACAGGTGCCACGGCGACGTCATCGACACGCCCCCTGACGCACGGCGACGTCATCGACGGCGATGTGACCTCGGTGACCCTTCCGCCGCTCGACCTTCAGCAGCACCTGAAGGTCACACACACACACACACACACACACACACGGGGTCATGCACAATTATCCTCATTTGGACAGTCTCAATGTGTGTGTGTGTGTTTGTGTGTGTGTGTGTGTGTCACCCTGTCCAGAGAGTGCGCCGCCAAGGTGACCTCTGTGTGTCTCCATCCATGTCCACCTGTCCTGCTCCAAAGGGCGGGGCTATACCTGTGTCAGCCAATCAGAGATGAGATTTTCTTTATTTTTTTTTTTATTTCTATTTTTCTTGTTTTGATTGACGAAAAATCATTGATGATCCGATCGGGAGTCGACCTCTGGTCGCGTCCCTTCTTCCGAACGAACAGCTGCAGGACGCCCACGTGATGCCCCGTCAGCCAGTGGGAGAAGGAGAAGCAGGCGTCGCCGCGGTTCCACGGCGGCGACGCCTGGACGGACAGCCGGGCGCCGCGGACGCTCCGCTGCCCCGCCTTCAGCTCCGGGACGGACAGGTAGCGCTCACCTGCGGGCGCACGAACCGCTCACACGCTTCCCGTCGCTTATTGGCGATCGATCGGGGAGGTTATTGACGAGCGGCGGCCGTCTTACCTGCGGCGCCGCGGGCGACCTCCCACGGCAGGTCGCCGTCCCGCTCCGAGATCCAGTCGCACAACCCCTGATCGAAGGAGCAGCGGCGCACCAACGCGTCTGACACACACACACACACACACACACACACACACACATGAACACACGCAGACATTTCTTTATTCTGGAGACTAAATTACAATTTCTTTAATTCAACAATTCCACATATTTTTGTCATCTTCTCGTGTCTGTGTGTGTGTGTGTGTGTGTGTATGTGAATGTGTATGTGTGTGTGTGTGTTTGAACATTCACCGAGGTCATCAAACCATCCTCCACCGTGGC
Organism: Fistularia tabacaria; assembly: GCA_901007705.1. NCBI lineage: Eukaryota > Metazoa > Chordata > Actinopteri > Syngnathiformes > Fistulariidae > Fistularia > Fistularia tabacaria. The sequence continues at coordinate 26,941 of CAAKHD010014819.1, forward strand.
TTTTGTGTGTGTGTATGTGTGTGTGTGCATGCTTGTGTGTGTATATGTGTATGTGTGTCTGTATGTGTGTGTATGTATGTATGTATGTGTGTCTGTGTGTGTGTGTGTGTGTGTGTGTGTGTGTGTGTGTGTGTGTGTGTGTGTGTGTGTGTGTGTGTGTGTGTGTGTGTGTGTGTGTGTGTGTGTGTTTGCATGTGTTTGTATGTGTAGTCAGGTCACTGACTAACCGTTTTTTTTAATTAGGTTTTCTACAGAGCTGAGTTCAGGCTTACTAGAGGTCATTTCACCTCCTGCTACCTATTACCCTGACCTCACTAACCTCAAAGAGACCTTTGGAGACTCCAAGGAGAGAGTCAGGTATGGAAATCAGACAGGTGTTGTACATTTGTGTTGCCTCTGTTTGGATTAGGCTAAATGTGAGAGACAGTTTTAACTGAAAGATAGATATCAGCCTTGAAGGCATGAAGCACATGGGAGCTTAAATGAGGTCTGAAAAAAGCAGAGGGATGAGTCAGGGGGAAAGTGGGAGGGAGCAAATAAGAGCATTTAGTTGGCCTGCATAGGCACTTAGTATTCCAGAGACAATAATTGTCAATGTCAGATCAAGGTCATCTGTAGCAGCACCCCCTATTTCTTATCATTTGTCGGTATGTTCTCTTTATTCTCAGCTCACAACTGGCTTTACAAGAAATCTGTTCACAGTGGAGTTTATGTTTACTACATAGATCTTTGAAGATTGCCTTCAAGGCCAGTAGTATTTCTTCTATGTGTGTGTTTGTATCTTGAACAGATGCTTCTAATGGTCAACAGTGCCATGTTCTATAGACACCTACATCACATTTTTCCTCAGAAACATCAGAAACTCTCAAACCTGCTATAGCAAGTGAGCAACTGCACTTTTGGTGAACAGCCCGGGCTCACACTTCTACAGGTCATTCAGATCCAATTGTTAGTGGGACATAATTGCTTTGTAATGGAATAAGATAAGATGCAGTCCATTGTAACCTTTTGCTCCAATGATGCACACAAACTTAGAAGTCAGTTAATGCTTTTTTACTGAGCAATTGTTGTCAAAGTCGACAGAAAACAGTAAAACACACATAAGGGCTAACAGTAACAGAACTGTCCCTTTTAAGGGGTCCGAGGGGAGGAAACAGATTCACTTCATTAAGGTTTCTGGGGGTTCAGTGCCATTAACTGTGTCATCATCTCAATCTGTAATACAATCGGAAGTATCGGAGTTCATAAGATGAAGGTTATTGCTTTTTGCATTGAGATTTGTATGCTTTTTACATGTACAATATTTTTGAGAACATCATTTTGAAATGAAAGTGATTTTTTTGCCTGTTTTTAAATGTCTTGTTTAGATGGCGAACAAAGCAGAATCTGGACTATTCCTTCCTCATGATGTACGCTGTGAGCAAAGGGATTTATTATGTTCAGGTTTGTTATTAATGTCATCTTGATGACTTTGATTGCATTTACGTAGTGATATATAGATGTACACAGCAAAAGTCAAGGCATGTTTCTGGATGAACACTAGTTGACTATTTCTTTGAAGCAGGCAAAACCTAATTAATTTATTCCGAGTACAAAGCAAACATGCTTTGTTGTCGGTTATCAGAGGGAGGGTAATGTGTTTGTTTCTTCATTATCAGAACCTCTTTCTTTTATTCTTAAAATTATCCTCTTCAGGCCTGGTTCACCAAGATCCAAAATAAAGAAACCAAAGATGAGTTCATTCTCACAATGTTTGGTTGGTGAGTGTTTTGATGAGTACTGAGAAACAATTCCATTAATGACAACAGGAGCAAACATGGAGGGGAAGTTTTAAGATACACTTTTTGCAATGTTCATTGTCTCAGTCATGGAGAGTCTATATGAAAAGCAGATTGATGACACAGGCAAAATAAATATTAAAAGTATGGAACTTGAGGAAACAAATACACATGCAGGGAATAAAGCAAACACATGTAAGGATTACAATGCAAAATGTTTTATGAGCGAATATCAGCAATAGTTTGAAAACCATTGGTAAAAGCAGAAAAATCAGAAATGAAGACAACATGAAATATGCTATTCAGATAAAAGCAACCTCAGTGTCTATTTGTGTTAATGTCAATGTTATGAAGATCATAGAATTAATAACTTTGGAATACAGTATCCTAATGTCAAAAGTGACCAAAGTGGCTGTGAGTTGTGTGGGCCAGATTTACATGTTATTTTCAAACACATTATTTTACTGTCTCTGTCCAAAATAATGTAATTTAAGGCAGAGGAACTCACAATGCATGTGACATATCAACCTCTTTGCATTTTCCTCTTTCAGTAGTTTGCACACCAGGGTACAAATTGCCCCATATTGTGTATTCACAGCGTCAAGCATACTTCATAGACGAGATGTGCTGTTTTACCAATTTGGAAGATTTCACTGTTTTTAGATCAACTTTCATATTTATTTAAGAGTGGTAGCAAGTTCACAAGTATTTTTACATATAAAAACCTTTAGTAAAACAGACTGTTAAAGTTTCACAGCTTTCATGTGTTTTTTGTTTGATAGAGGCGTCTGGTGTGGAAATGTTTCTGTGAATGTAAACCAAAATTGTAAGATAAACACCAGACATTGATAATTATTTTAACTGTGCTGTCAATCTACCATCTTTCCATCTCATGCATCATTTCCATTTTCTGCTCTCATCTGGAGGGAAGAGGTATTTTTCTCTTGGATATAACTGCTAGCTGAGCATATTTTAGCTTACCAGCAATGTTTTGTCTCTCAGTTTGAAGCGGTGTGTCTTTATAATAGGGAAGTCTACCACCAGCCTCTCACCCTCCATCTCTGTTAAATGGTTAATTGTCACTTCTATGGTTTCTGTTTCATCTCAGTTGGAGGATGATATTGTGGCCAAGCCCAACTACTTTGCCACAATGAAGAACTTTGCCCTACAACTTTCTTCAGAGGACTGGATGATCCTGGAATTCTCTCAGCTGGGTTTTATTGGTATGATTCATTAAGAAACTATCCATATCCTGCATTTCAACTGTTCGACAGACAAGAACTATGTACGAAGAACATTCCTCAAAATCCTTCCCAACAAACAGCTCTTATCTCATATTGTTAACACAGAAATGTAGTCCACTTCCTCCAGGTATTGGCCAAATAGAGATAAGTTGGGATTCCGATTTACAGTTAAAGATAATTTGGAAAGCTCAGTTAAGATTAACATTTTATAATAATATTGTATACTTTATTAATCCCTCGTGGGATCCCTCTGCATTTAACCCACCATAGCTGAACCAAGAGCAGTTGGCTGCCGTCACCAGGGGAGCAGTTAGGGGTTCAGTGTCTTGCTCAACAACACTTCGACACACTAGGAGGAGCGGGGAATCGAATCAGGGAGGTTCTTAAGACGATCGCTCTACCTCCTGCGCTACGCCGCCCCAATAATGATAGTTTCCACGACAAAATCTACATTTGGAATACACCTCTAGAAATGTGGCATAATTTCTAGAAAATAGAGCTATCACTGTATACAATTCAAGTCATCTTCTTTTATTTGCCATTCATTTGAAAGATCAAGCTGCTAGGGAAGATTTTACAGCCCACATGAGGGCAACAACACCCGGCTACAGCTGAAATTCCTGAGGCCTCGTCCATTACGTGGACTTGGAGGAGTTTTATGTATGGCTGAGGTTTATCTGTTCCATAAGACCTCAAAAGCCAGTCAAGGGCCAGGACAAGGTGTTTGACTGCCATAGGCTGCAGAGTCTCCAGAATTTGGCTCATAGTTGTTGAGAGACAGAAGGCACCTCATGATTTCGGATTGTACTGCGAAGGAGGTGTCAAAGTTGCATTGCGAGATGTATGCCGAAACCATTTGTTATATAAGATAAGATAAGATAATACTTTATTGATCCCCATAAGGGAAATTCGGGTGTTGCAGCAGAAACAATAGAGGGAAAAGAAAAAGAAAACAGGAGATATATATATATATATATATATACACACATACACATATACACAATATACACAGTATACACATACAATATACACATGCACAATATACACATACACATATATACATACACATTTATACATGGATAGCACACAAAAAAAAATTAAATAAATAAATAAGTAAATAAGTAAAAAAAAAAAAATGGGTGACGGAGTGATGGGGTGGCAGTAGCACAAATGCTCCCCAGGCAGTCATAGTTGTGTCCCATCCAGACTGCTGTTATACAGTCTGATGGCCGTGGGCACAAAGGAGCGCCTGAAGCATTCAGTTCTGCACCGGGGTGGGATGAGCCGCTGGCTGAACGAGCTGCTCATCAGCCACAGCTCGTCGTGCAGGGGGTGGGAAGGATTGTCCAGGAATTAAGCAGGCCATTGTATCATGACAGGGTTGATTAAAAGAAAAAAAATGTTTGATTAAAGATTTAAACTTCAAATCTTACCTCATGATTCAAACTGATCGTGTTCTTGTTTACATATAAGCAACAGGTCATTGAATCCCTCTCTCTAGCTCTAGCTACTTTTTAAAAACATCTACCTTTTTGATTTTTGGGTGGGATTTTTTCAAACACCCAAAAAATGTAGTCCAAATGGCACGCAGACATTTGAAACAGTTCAAATATAAGCACAATGTTGGAATCACAATAGATGCTCATCACTGAATGCATAGATTCCAACCAGCTCTAAGATATGCAGCTGTGACATTTCAAATATAACAGTGGCCCTCATCTTTCTGTAACAGGAAAAATGTTCCAGGCGCCAGACCTAAACCTGATTGTGGAGTTTATCTTCATGTTCTATAAGGAGAAGCCCATTGACTGGCTGCTGGACCATATTCTTTGGGTCAAAGTCTGCAATCCAGAGAAAGATGCGGTATGGTTAGATTTTTAGTTTATTGGCATGAGTGTCTTTTTTAAAAATGAAATACATCTCAACTTTTTACTCATTTCATCTTTTTCAGAAACACTGTGAGCGACAGAAGTCTAGCCTGCGTGTGCGGTTCAGACCCTCCTTATTCCAACACGTAGGACTCCATTCTTCTCTTGCTGGAAAGATCCAAAAACTCACAGTAAGTCTCTGTCCCTCTATATTTTAACACTAGCAGCAGTTGAATCTACTTTTTGAGTAGAAATTGTGACTTTTCTCTGTGTCTTTAGGACAAAGATTTCTTGAAGCCACTCCTTCACAAAATGCATGTCAATCCTCCAGCAGAAGTTTCCACCTCAATGAAGGTATCAGTCCTCCCACAATTTTTCAGAGTCTTAACAGCTAGGTGTGTAAAAAATGTATCACATTTAATGGGGTAATACATCTCAAGTTATAGTGTAGCACATAATAACTGAAAACAGGAGCAAGTCAGACAAGATAAGGCAAACTCATTAATCAAAATGGAACAATCTATAGTTGAACAATCTATGCTGTCTTGAAGGTCTATCAGGGCCATACGCTGGAAAAGACATACCTAGGAGAGGATTTTTTCTGGGCCATCACCCCCACTGCAGGAGACTACATCCTCTTCAGATTTGACAGACCAGTCAGCATAGAGAAGTAAGTTTGGCAGGTAGTCTTATACCCTATATATGTGTGTTTGTATCAGCCCAGCAGATTGTCACTAAGACATTTGCAGGCCATGCAAATTCTGCCCCCTAATGCATTCTTCCAGCCCATCCGTGATTTAGGCTTAGCCTCTTTGTTTCTCCGGGGATCAGCACAAGCTAATGAAAGTGCTCTAAAATAAGCATTCTCAGGTCGGTCAGCCTCCTGTTCTTTGCAGAGCCGCAGGGAGGGAGAGACAGCATAACGGGGCTGATGGCTTGGATTACAGCCTAACTGAAAATTATGTTAATATTTGGTCATGCTGAGATGTGTGAAATTGTATCCACCACTTCTACAAAGATAACAGAGCAGTGAAAATGGGAGAAGGGACTGTTGTCACAATGTCAATCACTCAGCAAGGAAGTGACAGTGAGTGGGAAAAGAGCCATCAAGAGTTCCCTCATCTACTTCTGATGTGTTTTGTGTCTGCTTCTGACTGACACCAACTATAGACTCTTGCCATAATGATTAGACAACATCTTACCAGCAGTTGATCTTAAGGGAGAACATTTTGTGCAAACTACCTTTTCAGTATGTGTACTTTTCTGTCTGTTTAGCATTTAGGTCAAACCGTTTTTTTCTCTCTTCAAATGTTATTGGCTGTGACACCCTAAAGCCAAAAAATGGTTATAATTCTTCACATGCACATGGTTTTTGTGCTTGATTATTCCTTTTAAATCATGTTTGTAGATTAAACTTGCTGAAGTCCTAGATTATTGTCCTTCTAGCAAGGACAGTAAACATACACAAGATTTTACTGTGTCTAAAATCATGGTACTTTTCTCCCCAGCAGACTAAAAATTAAACATTCTCTCAATTTCCTTAATTAAATAACCCTGTTATTAATTCTTATATAGGGATAGGGACTCATTCATTGCTGGCAAATCATCTGGATATCTTTGAGATGTTAAGAAGAAAAAACTCAAATATTTAGTATTGAATAAAGCTTTTAAAACATTTTTATAATTTTTACAGGTTCCTATTTCGCAGCGGTAATCAGGAGCACCCAGGGGACAAGATAGAAAACACCACAGTGGAAATACTGCCTGTCTCAGTAGGGCAACACACACAAACACAATCAGTATTGTGATGTACAAATGCTTCTGATTAGATTACACTGAGTGCTTGCTCTCAGGGATGCAGCCTATTGATTATTGACCAGAACGTGTTCGTGACAGAATTGTTTTAACTGCCAGAGGTGCTAAATTGTTACACTGTGATCCATGCTTGTATTGTCATAACTGATGCAAGAATCTGTTCTACCACTACTCAAATGTGAAATCATTGACCGTTTTGAAAACCTTACTGACCTGTCTATATTTAAATGTGCTAGGAAGGTGGATTGCAGACCAAAGAGAAATACAAGAGAACGGAAGATCGCTTCTATAGGATTGGTAAGTAGATTTGGATCTCATAGGACAGCAGCTTGTGTGTGTGTGAGTCGAAGAAAACAATAGCATCATGGCTGATTTAAAAACATGCATTGATCAGGGATCAAGATCAATATGCAAACTGTTCATAGATTAGCTTAGCAGCAGCTACTAGCAAATAGAAATTAAAATAATTTATTTGAATCAATAACAATTAACATTGTGCCTTTCACACAAAGTGATGCATTGTAAAGTTACTGAACACACAAAAAAAATGCAAATATAACCAATGTTTAAGACATTTTACCCATTTTGCCAGGAGAAGGGGGGGGGTCAGGGCAAATGTTAGCCTCATATGCTCACATTAACCTACCCCCACCTCCAGCTTTCTTTAGTATTGTGTATGATTTTTATTAGCTTCTGGCTATGTATTTTCTTATATGTGACTTATCTTGAAAAGGTGCTTAAAGAGATTTTAACTGAATTATTCTAGGAGGCAGGCTGGTGGAGATGTGTTGTCTCTACAGTCTGATAGCTGATTCTTGTTTGAGTTACATGCAGTTTTCTGTGCACTGTATTTGTGTTCGTATAACAGGCCAGTTTGACAAGGGTGTAGCAGAAGGGGCTGTAGATCCTTCCTTCAATCCTGTCATGGCACTTCGACTGTCAATTCTCAAAGACTCCGCTGTATGGGCCATACTCAGTGAAGTAAGCAAGTCAAGCACTGCATTTATTAATCTCAGTCTAAAATAGTTAGAATTTCCAAATATTCACTGCCTCCATGTTTTTATCCAATAGAAGTGTATTGCTCTGCTATCTTTCCCTACAGATACATATAAAGAGAATAGCGGGCTGACTTGCATGGAGGCACATGAATCATGGCTCCTGGGACACTAAAATCTCTAAGACTGCTTACACAGGGCCTCTGGCACCCGGCAACCAGCAGTGAAGTCATTAGAATCCACTAGAGTTGCTTGTCTGAGAAACGTCCTCCTCTCTGTCCTAGTTCTTCCTATTGTACCTTGTTTTGCTTCTTTACTTACAATTCCCCCCTCTCCTTTGCATATCCCCTTCACTCTTGTGCTCTTAATTCTATTGTGAGAATGTGAATACTACTGTCAAAACAAAAAAACACAGCTAAGCGTGTGAAGAAATCTGCCCCCGGCTCCAGCCTTGAAGTGACTGCCTTGATCAGCAGCTTTGGACACAATCAGAGAACATCTGGATTCCTGAGGACTTATCATCACATTTTGGGAGAACCAGTCACCTGGCCACTGGTGTAGATGCTGCCAAATCCCTCTCTAACTCAATGCTGCCACTCTTGGGCAAGCTGAGGCATTGCACTGTCACTAGCGCCACAGCACAGCCCGTGATGATGAAGAATGTTCAATCATCACTAATGGCCAGTTGCTCTCTGTTCTTGACAAAGATGATGGAACCTTAGATTTACACCAGCCCAAACAAAAAGGTTTAGCTTACTTCCACACCAATATCTGTCTGACACACACACAAATAGTCAACATGCCCTGGAACATTGTCTCAGGATGAGTTTTGTGTTATGTCCTGCCTTTAGCGAGACAGTGAGAAGTCTGATCAGAGGCTAGTTTCCACGGTAACTTCCTGAGTCCACTGAGAAAAATCATGACATCATGTCTCACCTCCGTTCTGACAAGCTGTGTATGACCTCAGTGTCCATTTTTAGAAAACCAATCAGACATTGCCTTTTCATTATTTCCGGAAGGAATATATTGTTATATTGATATACTATTACAGCTATGACGATCTCTGAAGGTGACTTAATTTATTTGAAATAAATCTTTAATTTGTACAAGAGGTAAAATATATTTTTATTCTATCAAGAGATGTTTATTGGAGTTCAGTCTGTTTTATTTGTGTACTGTCCACAAATGTGTGTGTTTGTGTACGCGCTTATGTGTGTTTACTTTATTTTAATTTATATATGTATTTCACCCTTATTGCAGCTACTTAGTGTTTTGCTGTCAGCCAGTTCAAGTAGGTTGTTACAGTTCTTATACTGGCTTGTCCCTTGAAGTTCAAGATTTCAACTAAATTCGTTATTTTCATTTCATTATAAAAGCTGAATGGTGACAGATGTCACATGATTCCTATTCATTACTTGTAGGTCAAATTCACAGAAACGTGCCTTAAATGAAGCCCCTTTTAAACTTTTTCAGACATTGTTCCTCTTAATATTCCATACAGATCATACCTAGATAAAGTATTGTTCTGATAACAAAAAAAATCTGTTTCGATTGTAAAAAGAACACGTGTTATACTGAATGAAAGTGACATTTTTTTGTTGTTTGTCTGGTTTTTCCTTTTTTTACAAGGTCATGATCTTAAATATTTTGGTTTGCACTGCTTTTTGTATCACACCCTTCACTGTTGCTATTCAATTATATGTCTTATGATAGGAGATGATAATTTAATCATGAATCCACCTCGATTTATTTTGGAAAGCCACATATCTATTCTATTGTTTAGAATTGTATGACCAGTGGTCACTGAAGGATGCACCTTTTATTGTGGGAGCAGTTAATTCACTTCTTGTAAATATATATAGGAAAAAGCAATGAGTGTCTCTCATGCTTCCTCTTCCCTTTTATTTAAGCTTCTTGAAATGCACTTTAATTGCATTTTGTGTGATAGAAGTTACTGTCAGTGAAGCTGAAACAGCCAGATGTTTTTGAGGGGATAATGAAGTGCCTTCTTGGGGGAATTCATGAGAATGGGACAAAGTTTCCCAATTGTACTTGTCCTCAGACAGATACACAAATCTGTTAACTATAACCAGTCTATTTTTGCTCAAGCATTTTACTTTTAATTGTTGATCCGACCATTCATGCATGACTTGTTTTGAAATGTAGATCCTGCCTTTTTGAGTGGACTGTTTGTAAACATTACTCTTGAAAACAAGTCAATAACATGGTGTTTTGGAGGAAAAAGACATTGGCTACAGCATCGTGGAGTGTCTGACCTATGTCCCAGATTTGAACTGAATGCATGAAAACAGCATGAGCAGTCATATGACAGAGAGCGGACTGAAAACTGAAAAGAGCTCTGCAGGCTTAATGACGCCATACACCCATTACTTCATGTGCCTTCATGCTGTACATGTGTATGCCTGCCTCTGCTGATTTGTGTCACCATTTCTCATGGTCATATTGAGAAACTAATGAATGGAAGAAGAAAAAAAAGATTTTTGTCATGATTTAGTTCTTCATTCCATTTGCATCGCCAAGTTTGATTTTACACAAATGTAAATAAACTAGAAAATCAAATGCGTCGCCATCATGTGTTGAACATCAATGTGACTTCTTCTGATTTTCTACAGTGGGAGTCAAACTGAGCTTTTAAGGGTTGTAAAATAAAACATTTCTTTGAACAAGGAGAGTGAAGACACTTCAAACTTGTCCGCTCCTCATCCCATCGCTCGGCTTGTGGAAAGTCTTGTCTCATCTACTTCCGTATTTCACGCTTCCAGCATCCCCTTCTGTAAGGCCGCGCCTTCCAGTTTCCCGTCGTGCACTGCTGCAAAAACATGGCGTCTCCCTGCGTAGCAATTCAGAGACGTCCGCTGCCGCTAGACACCTGAGTCTTGTGATTCCCAACAACAAACGACAGAACCGGTGTTTCCTCGTAGAGTTCAAGATGCCAAAGTATTACGAGGATAAAGAGGAGGACAGCAGAGCATGCGCCGGCATTAGAGAAGACTTTAAAGCTTGTCTCCTTCAACACGACTGCGTCGTCAAGGTAAGTTTAGTTTCCGCGGCCCGAGTTTCAACCTTCCGTTGGGACGCTGTATTAATGTATTTTGTTTTTTAAGTTCCTTTTTAAAATATATTTCTTTCTCACAAAATTCACCCCCTGTCGCCAAATTCAACAAGAATCCGCGACACGAGAATACTGACCGCACTCGGTTATTTAACCGTCAAACCGCTGTTGTATGCTTGCCATTGGGGGGGGGGGGCGAGGGGAGCGTTATTTAATCGTCAACTCACTGTTTTTAGTTGGGCCACAACGTTTTTGTTTTGTTTTTTAGGCCAGAAGACTAGCAGAACCCTTTGTACAGTTTGATACTGCAGTCTATTTTCACTGTTTCAGGAGGGGAAGATGCCCAGTGAGTGTTTAAAGGAAGGCCACTGTAAAGCTCTGCAGACGTCATTCTTTGAGTGCAAAAGGTCAATGGTGAGTCTTGGATGCGTAATATCAAACTGGTACAGCAAATAATTTGGCTCAGTTTAATGAAACCTAAAAAAAAAACATTTAACAGACAAGAAGAAATATTTTGTCTTTTCCACAATTAGACCACAGTTGAAGATTTTTTTTTCTGAGACACATTTATCACAACAAAGACTCACATTTTACACATGAGAAGGCAGTCATTTTCAAGATCACTGCAGGAATGCGTAATTGCTCCGATACAGATATAAGAGGAATACATGTGCAATTAAAGACAGGTATCTTTGGCTTTAAAAATCCTTTATTCTCTGAAGAGATTCCTGAAAGTACTTTGTGGTTATGAAGTGGTTACTTGCTAACCAAAGCCAATAAAATTACCAGGGGATGATTGGAAATAGCTATTTCTAAATACAATCCAAATCTTTATCTGTTGATAGGCTACTGAACATTTTGATCAGAGATGTATTACACTATAGTTTGTCCTCAAGTATGCGAAAGGTCTCTTTATCGAAAGTATCTTATGAAATTATGCTCTTCTTTCATTTTTATGTTTTTACTTTTTCTTCTTTTTCTGATTGGCATTACCATTTTCATATCTGTTAATGCATAATAAGGACATGATACTGATTTCTTTTGTAATGATGTTACTTTCCTCTCAAACATTAACCTGCCAACAGATTGATTGGAAATCAAAGGAAAGACTACTAGTTACTTGTCCCAAGACAAATTTAGAAAATGTCCTGTTGAGTACTTTGAGACCTAAACATACATTTGACAGCCATAAAAGCTTACTTGAAAATGTAACGAGTGTTAAAAATGTGCTACAGTGAAAGAGGTAATAAATTATGACTTTCTTAGGATTAAATTAAATTTTTGAAGCTGCAAGTTATTGTAAAAAATAGTGGTCACATTATCTCTTAGGCTTGTGGATATAAGTCATACACTGAGCTCCAATTGGCTGATATTAAACGACGTGACAGTTTTTTTGCTAGACTGAAAAGGGATCAGTCTAGTAAGAACAATGTCTGAAGAGAGAGGTAATATGAAGTCCTGCATGTATAAATAAAGTACAATTTTGGCCAAAGAACAAGTTATCTTTTGATTAAATTCATGAAATATGGCATGACTAATTGTAAACAGCATAAACTCATGACTATCCTCTCTATCATGGTATCTCTACAGCTGGACACCAGGTCCAGATTCCGAGGGAGAAAAGGATATTAGGTCTCCTAATTGGCAGGTGGGTCATTGTTGAGTGAAGAAGGCGTGGCCGGCGTCCAGCACTATTGATGGGCTTTCTCGACATAATCATCAAGCTGACGAGAAATGGACTGCGACTTTTGAGAACTACATCCACTGATGCAAAAGAACTCATAACCTGACAGTGAAATGAAGCATTGAATTCTTGAAATGTTGTCAATATTTATTGAGTTATTTTGGGCTGCGCAATTTTTTCCGTCTCCAAATCTTCAGTTTTAAAATGTCTAAAGATAAAGGGATTGTTCAAACATGTTTATTCCTCCTAAAATCAAGTAACAAACTATGGAAAGCCAGATCCTTTCCAGTATCTTTGAACAAAATAATGGGGTCCACCATGAACAACAAACAACAAAGTCATTGACAAACATACAAATCTTTATTTTAACAAACGTTCAAGCCATTATTATGTATTGTTTAGTACAAAGGATATATTGCCAGCTTTGGTTGTCTGAATGGTGCGTGCATGTGTGCGTGTTTTGGAATACAATGATTATGTTGCAATAAAAAGTGAATGAAATAGGTTTTTCTGTAATATTTTTATAAAAATCAGACATTTATGTTATCAATTTGTATCACTTAATAGTAAGAAAAAAGTCTTCAAGAAGCAGTGTTACATGTTTAAGAATAAGCTTGATGTGCATTGAACCTTCTAAAGCTACTGGTCCTGGAGTTGAGATTTATTTTAAGAGTAAATGACCAGATGTCAAAGGCAGGATTAAACCATCTGAGGGTAGAGACATTGGGCTTGCTAGAGCCATTATTTCAAAGCAGCCATCATCATCTGCTTGAACTTTTCCAGATCCACCTTCTTCATGATGAAGGCCTTGTGACTCTTTTTCAGGAGGCCTTGAGTATCTACTATCATCATTCCCCTGGTGTGCGTCCCTGCCAGCTCCACACTCACGGCGAAACTGTCACTTTCTATGGCAAAGGAATCATCCAGGGCAGCTGCCATGATGTATGAGTCACAGGATACAAAACCTGTGTCAGTTGTTTGCGCATTCATGAGCTGCGAGCTCTTTTCTACCTTGATGGTGTGATGGGCAATTCTTGCCATGAAGCGAGCCTTATCTGTGTCCTGCGCTAGCCAGGTGTCACAAAACTCCTGTAAAGACAGGAAAAAGATGAACAGGCGTACAGTGTTTCTCCCTACCGGCTTATCTTATCAGTCATGTAATGACTTCCTGTGTTAGACAGACAGTCAGCCTGTGTTTTTACAGGCATCATTATTGCTCCTTTTTCTTTTCAGTTACAGCTTTTGACAACATCTCTGAGGAAAGAGTGACATTTGCTGTAAGAAAGGAATACAAAGATAATGACTGAATGTGAAGGTAAACAAGGTTTTTACTGAAAACTGACTAATTCTAACAAAAATGAAAGAACTAGAAATAAAACCAGTCTGGATTGAGAGGCAGGGCTGAAAAAAGAACATGTAATTTAAAGTCTGCTGCTTTTATGCCGTGGACTGAGATGTGTAAAAAGGATCAGTGGCTTCAGGAAGGCCAGAATTTTGAGGTTGAAATTGATGCGTTTGACTACATACCCTGGGTTAGTGGGCTTCTCTGATAAAATGTTTGAAACATGTTTTACCCAGGGAAGCTTGTTGTTGCAGGTAAACTCCCAGCAGGCCAAGTAGGTGGGGCACTTGAAGTCATTCAGCACAATGAATGCAGCCTCTGGATCTGCAGCAAAGTTGAATTCAGCACAGCATCTGCAGTTTCCACGTGCTGAAAGGATATAATAATTAACTGAGTGTATCGAAGAGTTAAAGCGATACAAGTTGTAACCAGTTAGACATTACTTGTAGATTACATAAAAACTGAGAATCTTGTCAATTTCTTACTAGCATGAAAATGCCAAAAAAAACCAACTCTAGGATGTGGTGTTTGAGTTCAATGGCCTGACATGACTTTCTTTTCCTTGAAATGTGACAATTTTTCATCATTACATCTGTGCAACCTTAAGCTGAATCAAATTTTTTTTTTAATGCTTTTTGTTGTCCGTGTTTGTTGAGTTCATCGTCCCATTATCTTACCACAGTATAGCAAAGACATAGTGAGATTGGGAGATGTTTTACTGACACTCGGTGTTGCCTCCCATGATGTAAAGTGCTTTGAGTTTATGGGGAAGAGAAGGATCCATCCTCACGGCCAGAGCCAGATTGGTGAGGGGTGCCGTGGCAACCAAGGATACCTGGGTGAAGAACACACTAACTTTAAAGAAGCAAGAAACATGCTAAAAGGAAGTCCGGTGAATCTCACTTTTACCTCTCCTGGGTTCTCGTTAACAATCCGTGTCATGGCTGACACAGCCCCTTCCTCTTGAAGCAGGTCCAGGCCGGGTGCGTTCGGGTCAGGAACGTCTCCCAGTCCATCCTGCCCATGGAAATTCCCAGCGTTGATGCTGTCCCCCAGGATCGGCTTAGCAGCACCTTTGAACACCGGGATCTAACATGTGAAAAGAAATAGACGTGTTAGCATTGAGTCAAACTATCTGCGTTACATTTATCTAAAGGTTAAACAAACATGATAGCAATGTCGTAAAATCTGGCAATTAAATTCCGTCAACCCCCCAAATAATTTTTGCCAATAGTATTTAAAATTCTGCAAATTATTAACCAGGTCTTCTTTTAAATTCATCTGAATATACTATCAATTCAATCAACAGCTTTAACATTTTGAGCAAACATCTTTGAGACGAGTTTGACTCCTTAGTGAACTTCAAGAATATGTATGAGGACATTCTATGTCCTTTGTGCAAAACTTTTTTGGTGTGCTGTCCTATTCATGTAGGAAATAATGGACCTGACCTATTTTACATGATCTACAGATTGAGAGGAGGATCTGTGCTACAACAAAAGCCAATTTAAAATTAAAGACATGAGTGACTTACACTACCGTTCAAAAGTTTGGGGTCACTTAGAAATGTCCTTATTTTTGAAAGAAAAGCACTGTTTTTCCATTAAGATAACATTAAACTAATCAGAAATACACTTCATACATTGTTAATGTGGTAAATGACTACTCTAGCTGCAAATGTCTGGTTTTTAATGCAATATCTACATAGGTGTATAGAGGCCCATTTCCAGCAACTATCACTCCAGTGTTCTAATGGAAAACCCTTGTGCAATTATGTTACCACAACTGAAAACAGTTTAGCTGGTTAGAGAAGCTATAAAACTGACCCTCCTTTGAGCTGGTTGAGTATCTGGAGCATCACATTTGTGAGTTTGATTCAACTCTCAGAATGGCCAGGAAAAGATAATTTTCATGTGAAACTCAACAGTCTATTCTTGTTCTTCGAAATGAAGGCTATTCCATGTGAGAAATTGCCAAGAAACTGAAGATTTCCTACAACGGTGTGTACTACTCCCTTCAGAGAACAGCACAAACAGGCTATAACCAGAGTAGAAAGAGAAGTGGGAGGCGCTGCTGCACAACTGAGCAAGAAGAAAAGTACATTAGAGTCTCCAGTTTGACAAATAGACGCCTCACAGGTCCTCAACTGGCAGCTTCGTTAAATAGTACCTGCAAAACAACAATGTCAATGTCGACAGTGAAGATGTGACTCCGGGATGCTAGCCTTCAGGACGGAGTGGCAAAGAAAAAGCCATATCTGAGACTGGCCAATAAAAGGAAAAGATTAATATTGGCGAAAGATTGGGAAAAAGGTTTGTGGACAAACGAATTGAAGTTTGAGGTGTTTTGATCTCACAGAAGAACATTTGTGAGATGCAGAACAACTGAAAAGATGCTGGAAGAGTGCCTGAGGCCATCTGTCAAGCATGGTGGAGGTAATGTGATGGTCTGGGGTTGCTTTGGTGCTGGTAAAGTGGGAGATTTGTACAAGGTAAAAGGGATCTTGAATAAGCAAGGCTATCATTCAGTTTTAAAACCAGTGCCTGGAAGGGGACGCCCAGCCATCGGCTTCTGACGTCTCTCTCCTTCACCGTTTGGGATTCTTCTTCTTTTCCTTTCGGCTTTTCCCTTCAGAGGTCGCCACAGGGAATCAACCTTCTCCATCCACCCCTATTCTCTGAACCTTCCTCTCTGAGATTGCGAATCCAAATTGAATTTTGATACCTTTTTTTGGGCGGCGGGACATGAAAATGAGAAAAGCAGTGTTCTTTTTGTTTTCTTTTAAATTGCGCCATAAAATGTGCGACCTAAAGAAGAAAATGAAAATGCAGTTTGGATTAGTTATTAATCATTTGTTATGAGCCTCATTCTGAAAATGAAAAAGCATCTGTTAATGCATTTTAATTTTCAAATTTGACATTTCTAATTGAAATTTGATCACAATTTGCCGGTAAATTTAAATTTTGAATATATTTTGCTTTTTAATTTGGATTATGTCACAGAATGAATAGTCTGGAAGAAGAAAATGCAGTTTGGATTACTCATTACTGATTTTAGTTATGAGTCAAAATATGCTGCCACATTCTGAAAATGAAAAAGAATTCTGCTAATGCATTTGAATTTGAATGATGATATTTATATGCTCCCATATTCTCCCAGAGAGAGAGAGCGAGAGATGTGGTTTGTCTTTTTTCCCCCCAATGAGCGTGTTAGCATCAAAAGAAGAGTTCTACATTTTTAGGTGTTAAAGCTGTGCAAAAATGATTTTACTGGATATGGGCCTATCATGATATCTGATGTCTTGTGACCATGTCAGCCAGTTGTTCAATTATAAAACTATCCACGGATCTTGTTTTTTTCTTTTTTTAACCCCATTTAACCCAAAATGGATTCAAAGCCCTTTAACTTGACTATATTCCTAAAAATCATAATGCATATAGACATGTATAAATAACAAGAGGTTAACAAGGAGGGACATGCCAGCCAGTTGTTCAATTATAAACTCCCACCGGAAACGAGTCCATGCAATGCAGACCAAGCTCTGACTCCGGGCATACGGGGACTGAACACCCCGTATAACGGGGGTCGGTACCCCATACTCCCGGAGCACCCCCCACAGGACTGCCCGCGGGACACGGTTGAATGCCTTCTCCAAGTCAACAAAACACATGTAGACTGATTTGGCAAACTCCCATGCCCCCTCGAGAACCCCGCTGAGGGTATAGAGCTGGTCCACCGTTCCACGACCAGGACGAAAACCACACTGCTCCTCCTGAATCCGAGATTCAACGACCCGGTGGACCTTCCTCTCCAGCACCACTGAATAGACTTTGCCAGGGAGGCTGAGGAGTGTGATTTCCCCTGTAGTTGGAGCACATCCTCCAATCCCGCTTTTTAAAAAGGGGAGTCACCACCCCGGTCTGCCAGTCCAGCGGCACTGTCCCAGGCGTCCACGCAATGCTGCAGAGGCGTGTCAGCCAGGACAGCCCTACAGCATCCAGAGCTTGAGGAACCCAGGGCGGACCTCATCCACCCCCGGGGCCCCGCTACCGAAGAGCTTTTTGTCTACTTCAGCAACTTCAGCCCCGGAGATAGGCGAGCCCCCTAGGGTCTCCCGGCTCTGCTTCCTCATTGGAAAGCGTTTCGTCGGGATTGAGGAGGCCTGAGAAGTATTCCTGCCACCGATCTACAACATCCCGCGTTGAGGTCCGCAGCGTCCCGCTCCCACTGTACACAGTGTTGACGGAGCCGAGTTTGCCCGAGTTTTTGCTTCGGCGACCGCTGTAGCCGCATTCCGCTTGGCCTGCCGGTACCTGTCCGCTGCCTCCGGAGTCCCGCAGGCCAAAAAGGCTCGATAGGACTCCTTCGTCAACTTGACAGCATCCCTCACCGCTGGGGTCCACCAGCGGTGAGGGATGCTGGTTCAGGGTGTACCTCGCCTCTTGCCCAATGACAGCTGGGCATCCCTGTGACCCTGACTGCGGAAAAAGCGGAAGATAATGGATGGATGGACGGATGGATGGATGGATGGACGGATGGATGGACGGACGGACGGATGGATGGATGGGCATATATCCATGTTGTCATATGTAAGTTTATAGATGTTATCATAATGTAACCATGATGTGATGTGATCTCAACACAACAGAGTTATTTGACAGCCAAAAAAAAAGAAAAAGGATAAATGAAATATAACACTGCAAAGAATTGCAGTGTACACAATCAGTAATACAATTGGGAGTGCACATCACTTTCGATAAGATAAAGTTCCTACCTTTAGTTATGGTGCATCGTGAATGAATTTCAAAAGCGATGATTTAGGAAAAGAAATCACAAGGGCAGCCATAAAGCCAAAATGTTCCCCAGAATATAAAATTGTCACAGTTTCTGATCAAATTTACTTGTTCAAATAGTTTGCTTTAATCCAATAGTATCAAGAAAATTGGATTCATCTGAATATGAAAACAAAGTAACACTTAAGTTGTTTCAGTATGAATCCAGCCCTGTCTAATCCACTGAAGTGAAACGGTTTGAATGGATAATTAATCATCCACATCATATTCATGGCTTTGGGAACAACAACTCATTGATGGACACACTAAGGAGTAGCCAAAAAAGTCTCATGACCTTAAGAATTCCAATTCATGCAACACAGTAGCACCGATATTTTTTATAAGCGCTCCTGGACCGGTCCACAACAGTCCACAACGGTCCACAATCTTAAAGAGAAAAAGAAACTGCTGTCTTCACCTACCTCCAGTCTATTGCAAGCCTGGAGAACACGCAGTGTGTTCTTACACACATTCTCCAAAGTGGTGTTTCCCGCCACGCAAGTGATTCCAAGCAGCTTCACAGTGGGGACAGCCAATGCCATCATGATGGCCTGAGCATCATCCACCCCGCAGTCAACATCCAACAGAAGCTTCTTCATCCTGGACCCTAAAGAGATCGGAATTGATAGACGGACAAAAATATCCCCTTCCCTGACCTCATCTACAATTGTTAAGAAATGCTGAGGAAAATTGGGGATCCTCAGGATGCCAGCAGTCCTCTACCTCCGTGGATTTTAGCGTAAAACATGCAAACCCACCTGTTGAGAGCATAAAAGATCTATGAGGTGTGCAGGTTGTTCCTCTCTCAGATTTGAGGCAGCAGTGGTCAATCGACAATAACCTTTGTGCAACACAGGAAGGTAGATTGAGTTGCAGTTTAGCAGAATGAAGTTAATGATTCCTTTTGGTCTTCCTTCAGTTAAAGAGATAAGAGCTGTATATTGTAAATGTGGACTGACATCTCCCTCTCTCTCTCTC
Source organism: Fistularia tabacaria (assembly GCA_901007705.1). Lineage (NCBI taxonomy): Eukaryota > Metazoa > Chordata > Actinopteri > Syngnathiformes > Fistulariidae > Fistularia > Fistularia tabacaria. The sequence continues at coordinate 46,550 of CAAKHD010014819.1, forward strand.
ACCTTCTACTCTGTATCAGTATTTTAATAGCAATAGATAAATAGGTTATCCTTCTCAATTTTATTTTCTGAGTGTGCAAGGAGACGACAAACCTGCAATTTTCATAAAATGAAAGCACTAAAAGCGAGGTTTTAATGGTTAATTGTCAGACGTGAAGGGTAAGGACATTAGAAACAGAAGTTTAACGCTGGCTTACCTCGTTGCGGAGCTCAAGTGTTTGGCATGTTTGACAGCACCGAGTCTTATGGTTAGCGCCATTGAAGCGAAAGGACCGACGAAGAGCACTCACTCTGTTCCATTTTCTGTGCGACTACCGGGGTTTATGTGCAAGATAAAATGAATTAGACTTCATCGCTCTGCGAATCCTCACATGAGAAAACATAATGTCATGTCCTAGCGGACGTGCCCAACGATGATGAATTGCTGGTTATTGCTGGCCTTATTTTTATTACAACAATTATGAACAATTATGCCACACTTAGATAACAGTCGCTCTCTCTCATCCCAAAACACATTCACAGCCAGTAGGAAACAACAGAACTCCCAACATTCCAATACACATTACCGCAGGGTCGCTACAATAATTTAACCCGCGTTACAGGACCTGATGAATTTCGTACATAAAAACAAGCAAGAGGCGTACGGTGGATGAGTTGATGGGTCGACCCTTTTCACTCACATTTCTTCTCTTCCAGAGAAGATGACAGACAAGACAATTTTCTTGCCCTCTATTTAGACCGTGTTCTTCGTCATAAGTTATTTACCCAGAGTGAGTTCTCAATCGAAATAGACGAGCTGCGCGACGCGTCACTGCCGGTCAAGACAGGAAAGCCGTAATTAAAGAATCCCTGTATTTCATTTATGGCGAAAGTACAGTAAATGAAATAAAGGAACAAAAAATAATCAAAGCAATAAAATAAAAGATTTAGGAAACCTCACTATCAAAGCGGGACATTTGCATTTGCACACATCTCACAAGAAGTGTGGTCTGAACTGTGTTCTAAATGTGTCATTCCACTTGAGTATGGTAATAGTAAAGGTTTGTTGTTATTACTCAGTTTATAAATGTTATATTCAATAACTGATACACACGTTTTGCATTGAAAAGCTTTATTTATCATCCAGTTTCTGTTTGTCCCTTTGTTGGAACAAAGCCATCTCCCACCCTGTCATGTTCAATATGTGTGTATATACAGCTACTAATAATTTGCTCAATAACAATAGATTAAGCCATGACAGCCTTTTGCAATATCAGCTGTATAAACATAAATACATATAAGCAACATAACATTTACATGATAATATCCACTGTGTCCTTAAATACTGAACATAACATAGCCTGGAGCCAAGACCTGTAAACTAACAGAAGTGTTGCCGATGATATGTGTAATTAAGCTTCATGTATTTTTTAATCAGTCTAAATACATGAATTAAATACATGAACATGGGTTTTCATTGCAGCAGCATAGAATTATCACTTTACACAGTATTGTTTTATTCTCATGCAGGCTAAAATAATGAAACCATGGCCAATTTAAATCACAAACGTCTGCATATTTCAACTGACCACTACTAACTTTTGAAAAATTGATCTAATCTGCATTGGTTGTCCTTTAAGTCTGAAGATGTGTTAAAAAAAATAATGTAATGCACCACATTTTGTGAACTAGTTAACAGTAAATGCTTCGAGTTTAGCATCAGACAAACGTAGTCACATCTGTGCCTTGTGTGGTGTTCAAGTTTCAGCTTATATAATTATATAATTGAAATGTCGATGGACACAGTATTAAAGAAACACAAATTGCAAAAAGAAAAATACAAATAAGTGCTTTGACCATAACAGCTTCCTCCCTGCACTGCAGTTCAAGCAGAATGACAATGATATTTTAAGAATTCAAACATCTCCTCTAAAAGCTTTTCATCGGCCACACCTTGCAGAACTGAGTCAACAAATAAGATTTAGATACATGTCGTGTGTGTGTGCGTGTGCGTGCGCGTGTGCGTGCACGTGCGCGTGTGCGTGTGCGTGTGTGTGTGTGTGTTTGTTTTAAGTGGAAAATGAGAACATCCCACACAAATATTGTTGCCTTCAATTCTAAGGGTATTTATTTGTCTGCAGATTTCCTGATTTGAATCAAAATGTGAGTTTGTCCTACTAGTGAAAAATACTTAAACTTTTCTTTATTCTTCGTGCTGGATCAACACATGTGGCACAGTTGCGACTATTAGCAGGTGTTTGTGTGATTAACTCAAAACTGTGTGTGTTCTCTGGAGTGACAAAATGCTCAGAGTTTCAGTTCAGCCAATAACTATGTTGTATAAGATGACTTAACTAGGATTAGTGGAATTATGATTTGCTCTTTTCTATTGATCATTAATATAAATACAGAACACATGGCAAACTAATGAGGTCAAACAATTGTTGATCCTAACATGGTCGCCTCCACAAGGGGCCACAATGTAAGCAGTGGTGAGGAGTGTGAAATTCTGCACTACTGAGAGGAGGGGAGACTGCTGCTACGAAATGATCTACGATGGTGCTGGATGTGAATCTATCTTCTCAACAGTGATTAAGTAGAACAGTTGTTCCAGGTGTGTTTTTGTTGTTATTTGTGTGTGGTATCATCATTATCCCCTTCAGTCTCTTATCTCCATATACAGGAGTCCAGTTAAGTTTCAACTTTCCCGTAAGTCCCCTCTGGAGGGCGATACTGTTTAGGGAAGGCTTTTAGCTGGAGGGAGTTAAAGGCGTATTTGCGACATCCCACATTCTTCATGGTGTTCTCTCTCCTGCATCCTTCACTGCGGAAAAGATGGGAGACACATAGAGAAGGCATATTGCTTTTGATTTTTTAATCTTTTGGAATAATGTAAACTTTTCTGCAATAATTTGAAGCCATGAAATGGAAAGTTTTACATTTTAAATCATTATCAACGAACCTGCGCATACAATCCAAAGCCTGGTAGAAGATCTGTGGGGCAAGAGCATGCTCCTTCTGCAGGATCTGACACTGTTCCAGGGTCAGAGACATTGCAGTTCGATCTTTGGCACTCTTACAGCTGGTGAAACGGACTCCATTCAACCGGCGGCATGCCTTGAGTGACCAGAGAAAACAGGAAAGGGAATGAACAAAACTGAGAGGCTGAATAGATAGATTAGCCCTAAATGAAAAATCACTTGCCCCAGTACCACCAGAAGGGCAATTGTGTTTTTTTAGTTCATATATCACTCCTTGACATGTGAAATTTACTCAGGAAGACGTATTTTACACCACGTTGTCCGCAAAGGCAAAGACTGAGAACTCACAATATTTACAGTCAGAGCTCAGCTGTTCAGGCTGATTGCATGCCAGTGAGCACGTGCCTCAGAGCAAAAACACTGCAATAAACATATTTTTGTTCGTCAGAAGCACACAATGTTTCATTTTAACATCACAGATTAGGTCTTTCGGAGACTTGGATTAGACCAGCGAAGAAATAGGGAGCTATTTCATATTTTCAGCCGTTTTATTACATTTGAAAACTGGTACCAACTTCACTTACATTGTTTGGAAGGAAGCTGTAACTATTTTCCAATCAATATAGAGGACTGTTTTGAAAGTATTGAAATTGGAATTGAAAAAAAAAAAAGCCCGATCTTCTACTAGACTTGGGATGGAATATTAAATAAAATTAAATAACTCACATGGGAATTTATTCTGGACAAAGTCCTAAATACACACCACCTGTGGTGGCTTTGGGGCAAACATCCATAAATTCATCTGCCATTTTAAGAAGGTAATTATCTTGCATTTCATTGCCAAAGTATCAATCTAGCTGTCCTTTTTTGCCAAAAAAATATAAAGTGGAGTAATCCTGAAACCACACATCTTTTAACCAGTCAGTAATCAAAAGGCTGATATTCTAGGTAGGCTGTATTAAACACATGAGAAGCCATTTTACCTCTGCTGCCTGCCACAAGATCTCCACATTTTTGCTTTTTTTGGCATTCACATTCTGGCTCAGCAGTTTGAGCAGATCGGGCAGACTGCTGGTGCTGCGGGAGCGAGGCAAGCCTGAAGAGGTAACAGAGAGGGGAAGCAAATGAAATGTGAGGATACAAAGTAACATATATTTCCTTCTGAAAATGTATGTACAGTCTTCAGACTCACAGTCTTCTGGCAGGACCTCTTTAAACTGGTCATAGTACAAGCTGAGGCGAGCCATGCTCTCCATGTTGATCACTTCTTGCAATGATGTATCTCCAAACCTGCACATATATAAATTAACATCAGTTAAGAGAGATAAAATATTACCGTCTGCTTAGTTTTTTTTTTTAAAAAGTGAGAAGACTACTTTGTGCTTTCTGATTACAGATGTAACTTTGAAGTCTGTCAGTTTTCCATATTTTTATTATTGTAAAACTGAAAAGTGACAAGAACTTTTTTCATAATGACAAGCTCAAATTTCAATGAATAAAATTGTACAAAAATTGGTTCGGTACAGTCCCCTTTTCTCTCTTCTAATTTGTTTAAGTCCTTGGATTGAATCATATAAGGCGTGTTGGGCAGTTGTTTACTTTTCTAGTGTAACTTTATTAATTTTTATTGTCGATTAAATTAATTGCTTAAAACATTCAAATCCAATTGGTTTCCTCACTTACTTCTCAGCCAGTGTTTGCTGTTCGTTGATCCCAACACTGAACATGACTGGCTGCACGCGCAGCAGCATCCCGTTCTGAATCTCCCTGGGCAACGTGTCAAATATCGCCCCTGGCAACGTCACCCTTACGTTAAAGCCATTTCTGTTCCCAGTGATCACTGGCAGCATGTCCGGGCTGAATCCTGAAGTTGCTTGGGTAATTTTAAAGGTAACATTTCTCAGGTCCGTCACTCCAACATTCATATCCTCCAGCATGGCCAGCTCCTCTCCTTTAACAAACAAGTTTTATTGAATAAGAAATGGTATTCAGAATTGTAAGATATTGTAAATCAGCGGGAAATAAGCCATAACTGCAGAATAAAACTACTCCTCACTTTGCTAAAGAGACACTTAGATGATGCACACGTGTATTATATCTGGGAATTTCCAGAATTTCAATATTGTGATGTAACATTGAAGCATATATCACTATATAATTTTTTCTTTTATCCCCCAGCACTAATTTCCTCTATATATGATAACTTGGTGACTATGACATTTTATTCAATTTCTGTAGTCGATTGTTATAGGAATTCATTTGTTTTCAATTGCTTGACCAAAGAAACAGTTTTCTTTTGTGTGACGATCTGTTTCTGTACAAGTACAAACACACATTACCATATGTGCTGAGCAGGCTTTCATACTGCACCAGTAAGCCGATGGTGTGCAGCTGCCTGAGGAAGCCGGCGTCGCAAAGACAGTTTCTCAGTTTCAGAATAAATCCACAGATCAGTGCAGACATCTGTAAGAAACACATCTCCCTTTATCAATTCAGCTGGGATTTTAATCCAGACGCTGCACAGTGACACATAAGTGCATGGTTACTACAACAATGACAAAGTTCAAAAAAGTAGAAAGAGTAACTGACTGTCTGACAGAAGACGACATCCCGACGATACTGCATGGTGAGGCTCATGGCGATGGTGGGCGCGCTGTCCTGCATCAGCAGAAACACCATGGCCTTCTTTGCTTTATCGCTCATCAGACACACGCAGTCCGTCAGCGTGGTGAGAAGAGGGTACAGAGCTTCACTCCACTCACCTGTACACACGGGTGAAGGGATTTCATCTTAGGTACAGGTACAAATATACTGATTGAAAAGACATTTTCGAGGTTGGCGTCATAATTGATTAATGGTGCTGCTAGACGGCAGCCAACTGCTCATGGTTCATCCAAGATGGGTTAAATTCAGATAAAGGAATTTCCCCACGAGGGATTAATAAAGTATCAATTATAATAATTGTATTCTCATTTTCCATACTGCCATCCTGCACTCAGGGTTGCGGGGGAGCTGGAGTCTAGTCCAGCTGTCATTGTGTGAGGGGTGGTTCACCCTGAATGGGCACAGGGCCACATATACAGCACATGGATGGTCAAATCAGAAACGCCCCTGTCTGGATCAAACCACGGACCCTCTTGCTTTGAGGCAGAAGAGCCAACCACTGTGCCATCCGCCATTATTCTCATGTCTCAATTTGACAGTTGGGGGCGGTGGTTTAGGTCCTGGGCATTTTGGTCAACAGGTGTACTTTGTCAATTTTGTGTTGGTGTTAGAGGAATAAAGTTGAAACTCCCCTTCGTCTCCGCATCCCTCCTTCTCACACCACATTGGTGACCCCATTCTGGAAATGCCTGACTCGGACCGAGTGCGCGACCACACTTTAGCCACGTTGCCCCAACTCCCCCAGCTGGCCGTTCTCGCTTCCGCCTTGATGGTCCTGGAGTTCTGGAGAGCAACCAGGCCTCCTGGTTCCAGCATGTCGAGGCGCATTTCCATCTCCATGTAGTCACTGTGCTGGAACAGCAGTCCACAACGCGAGTCTTGCAGCTGTTGCACGACCCACTGCAACACAGTTAATATGCCGCCCTCAAACAGCTTCTGCTCCAGAGTTCACAGTCTGTTTGCCGCAGCGCGGCCCTGTCCAGTTTGGGTGGCGGAACCACCTTGGACTCGATGAGCAACATGCTGTCGCTGTGTGGATCAGACGAAGGTGGTTTCCTTTTCCCGCACGTCTTCCTTCCCCAGCTCCCGCTTCCGATGTGCGCTGCCTTGGCTAACTTCCGGTGTCACGCTGCGTCCTGCTAGCTACCAGGCGTACCTAGCAGGCATCAGATCCTCCACAGACAGTGCCAGGGACCCAACCGTGGAGGGGGATACTTTTCAACATTTGCAGGCGGATTTTCTGTCACTCACTATTACCGCAGTTTCCACCGTGTTTACTAACCACGGTGTGGAGTGACTCCACATGATCCCTAAGGCCGTTGGGATGTGGCGTCCTTGGAGAAATTTTCACCGTTTGAACAAAGACACTGGGAATGACCGCTACCCTGCCCGACACATTCAGGACTTCTGCGTACGGCTGCCTGGCTCCACCGTTTTCTCCAAGGTGGACCTGGTGCGTGGTTATCACCTGGTGCCTGTGTGTGTGGAAGGTTTTTCGAGTTCTTATGCATGCCTTTCGGCTTGAAGGGAGCCAAACCTTTCAGAGGCTCATTGTTTCAGTGCTGCATGGCCTTGCTTTTGTGTTCATCTATCTTGACGACATACTGGAGGTCAGCCTGTCAGCTGATGAGCAACTGGAGCGCCTGACACAGGTTTTCAGTCGGTTGGACGAACAAGTCCTCATAGTCAACTCGGCTAAGTGTCAGTTTGGACTGCATTTCGCTGCAAGTGGTGGCGGAATTCCCGCCATCTTGCAGCCATTTTGGAGTTCACGACGGACATTCAGCATGCGGCTGGGAAGTCCAACCCCGTTGCTGATTGCCTGTCGCATGTGCTCATGTGCCCTGTGCACATTGGGGTGGATTTCTCGGCAATGGCCGCCGACCAGCTCAGCAACCCAGATGAAATCGTCGTGAGGCCTCAAACTGGAGGATCCGGTTGTGCAGAGAGGTAGTCCTGCCCTCCTATGTGACGCCTCCACTGGCCGTCCCCGACAAGTGGTTCCAGTGGCCTGGCGTCGTTGTGTTTTTGACTTGGTTCACTCCCTCCCGCAAACCGGGAGTTTGGGCATCGGTGAAGTTGGTGAGTTCAAAGCCCGTCTGGCCTGGCATCCATAAGGACAACAAGGAATGGGCAGCTGCATGTGTGGTATGCCAGTTTGCTAAGATTCACCAGCACATTAGTGCGCCCCTCGAACTGTCGCCCTCTACCTCCCTCGCAGGGTTTTACACACCTGCTCACCATGGTTGATTGAACCCCCATGTGGTCGGAGGCTGTCCCGCTGTCCTCCACGATGACCTCATATGTGGCACGGGCGTTTCTTTCTTCCTTGTTCGCCGGTTTCGGCACCCCGTTAGACATCACTTCGGACAGGGGTCCACAGTTCGTGTCGACGCTCTGGTTGGCACTGGCGGGGTCATTGGGGGTAAAAGGTGCATAGTACGACGGAGTACCACCCTCAGGCTAACGGCTTGTATGAACGGTTCTCCTGGTCCCTCAAGGCAGCACTGTGAGCTGCGCTCTCGGATGGCAACTGTGTGGACTGTTGTGGGCATTAAGGAGCTTGGCCTCTCAACCCACGGGACTGAGAGCTCGGGCGTGGTTCAGTTCCCAGGCATTTTGGTCAAAAGAAGTTGTTGTTAGTTTTGTATTGGTGTTAGAGGAATAAGGTTGGAACTCGCCTTCATCCCTGCAATCCTTCCTTCTCACACCACAATGGACAGTACATTCAATTGAACGCAGCTGTGTGTTGTCCAAAGTGCAAATGCAAATAATCAGTATAAATTTGTTAAAACTTGACCAATACAATATATAATATAATCATTTTTGAAATAAAGATTGAAAGGCCCATGGTTTGATACATTTACCATGCATAAAAAACATAAATTTGAACTCTACAAAAAGTATTCATTCTTATGTTTGTAATTGCCTGGAAACCTTTCTTTCTTAGAACTAATTATTGATGCAAAGACCAATATTAAAGTAAAAATCCGTCAATCTCAAGTCCAATAAAATCACCGAAACCAGCGCAGCGACTGTGCCCTTTTATGTTTTGACATATGAGGCTGTAAAACCTTGCGTTATGCAGTCAGGTTCAGGCCTGCCTCAAGGAAGAGGACAGCCCTGCCATGCAAAGTCCACCACAGCAAACTGTTGGAGTTGTAACAGGCCTAAAGACCAGCAGAAAAGACCACCTCGCTGTTATGAATAATACATTTCTGGAGACGATGGCTACTGGAAATAGACCAGGTGGAGTCCAGGCCACCAAGACCAGGCCAAGATTGAAGGACAGCAGGATAGGCTGCACCGGGAAAGGCGAGCTGGTAACCGTACCCTCTAGTTCTCCATGGGGAAGACACCCAAAGCCTACAACAAAGAAGAAACAAAGAAAACAACCCAATGCCCAGGATGACAACATGGGAAACCATGTGTAGTGGTGGGAGCCTGATACAACCTTGCACTGCCCCAGAAACGGCAGGTCAAACAAATGGGATCCAAGGCTGGGTTGAAAACCCCAGCGCCAACGTGAACAAGGTTGCAGAAGGAGGGAAGGAGGAAAGAGAGCGAGATCGATGAGCTTGTGGCAGCAGAAGGCAGCTCCGCCAGCGTTGGAGAAAGGAAGGCCTGAAAACTCTCCGGGATGACATTAGAAGATATCTTGCTAACATCCAGCAGACAGAATGCATCAGAAGACGGAGGAAAAGAAGGGAGAAGAAAAGCTCAAATTTCTTCAGGAATCCATTCTGGCATGCATTTGGGGTCCTGGAGGACAAGACAAGTGGAACCTTGGACATCTCTATTGAAGAACCGCAGGAGCACTCTGCAAGAGAAGGAGCAACTGCAGGAGGCAAAAGCCAACTCTTTCATTCACAAATGGCTCGGTCTGCCAAGGTGCTTCCCAGCTACTGGCTGGTATGGATGTAACTCACTCCAGCTACCCCTGAAATCCATCCTGGAAGAGCAAGAGAAGACAAGGCTGGTGATTGAGTTATGGGACTCCTCTGACATGTCAGTGGCTGATGCAAATGCCCTAAGACTGGGAGGAAATGGGGAGCCAAGGAGGAGGTGCAACCCTTGCATACTATTGGAGAGGAAGGACCTTGTTGTTGCAGAGGTCAACAGGATTGAGCAGGAGGAGCTCAGAGTGTGGTCTGTGGCACAGGAGCAGTAAGGGTGGTGCATAACATGGGTGGCTGTTGGGAACCGAGCAATCAGCTGGGCAGATCTCTGGAGATTTCCTCAGGGTCATTAGGGCAACAAACGACACCCTATGGAGCCCTCAAAACCTCCACCAGTGGTTTGGAACAGAGCAATGCAGTGACCTCTGCTGGACCATCAATGCCTCACTCCAGCATGTGCTGTTGGGCTGCAAACCAGCACTGACCCAGGTTTGGGTCTAAGTGCTAAGGAACTTGACAGAGGTGCCGTCAGGAGGCAAACAACCAGAGTGTATGGGAGAGCTGATGCAGGATCCATGATGCATACCAGCGAGAGACCACCAAGAACAAACTATCAACACCAGGGGCAGAGTTGAAGATGGAAGTAGACCTGGGTTGGCAGCTCCAGTTCCAACAGGAGATACACAACACCACCTTCAGACCAGATGTGGTGCTGTGATCTACAGCTGTGAAGTCAGCAATACTGATTCAGATGACAGTGCCACGGAAGGAGGGACTGGAAGCTGCCTACGAGAGAAAGAAGGGGAAGTATGCGGACCCAATTGTGTTGTGCAGAGAAAGTGGATGGTGCATGAAGTTGTACCCAGTAGAGGTGGGAGCCAGAGGCTTTGTTGGGCAGGTCAACATCACACCTGCTCAAGAAAACAGCCCTATGTTGAGGTGCACTTAGCAGATCCACCAATGAATTGTCTGAGGAGGCAGAGCGCGCAAAGCCACTGGCTCTGGCTAAAACACCAAGACAAGGCTTGGGGAGCAACATCCAGTTAGGTTTTCCTGCAGGGAGTGTCAGGCAGGCGTCTCGGTTCACTGCTCCGCCACTCGGAGACGCTCTGGGTTAAGGGGCAAAAAATTAATTAGCGGTGGTCCCCAGCATAAGACCCTGCAGTAAAACCTTGCAGTATACGCCCGGGTTTAGTTCTGCCTTAGGGAGGAGGACACCCCTGCCCGTCACAGTCCACAAAAAGCACCGTCGGTGGTGCGACAGGCCTAAGACCCAGTAGAAAACACCATCTCGCTGTAATAAATACTGACAATTTAGAAACTTCATATCCTGATGCATATTGAAATATTATATCATCTTATATGGTAACTGTGCCAACTGTGTTGTTGCCTTCACAATCCAAAAGTAATATGATTAGATTTGGTTTTTTTTTGTGATGACATTAAGCAAAACACTTCTCCAAGATGAGGAGTCTTTGCTTTTATATTCAGCTAGTTGTTATACAAAATCAAAGTGAACACTGACTTGTTTGAATTTGTTTTTGCTTTATGTCTTACCTGGTGATGTCTTTTCGACCTCTGGGCTGCTACCTGCCAGGGAGAGAAAGTAAGAAACAGAATTACCCCCAAACACACTCACACAGCAATCAATGATTGTTTCTTTTTATTAAAAAAACTGATCATATAAACCCAGCTTATATGTTTTGATCCAAATTTCCAAAGCAGATTATGAGGAAAATGAGACATAGTGTGAAATTACTTGTTCAAACTAAGCTATTTTTAAAACATTTAAGGATGCAGATGAAGCATGAGTGGATTAGCAATGAGTATGTCTGTCTTATCTGTTTACCTTTCTTGGTGTTTTTCGGCTCTTCGTTAGCAAGGAGGAAAACATCCTCAGAACTGCTGTCACTTTGGATTTTGTCTCGCTGCAGCAACCTGTCCACCCTCTGAATGACACACTCCAGGCTCTTATCCACATTCAGCCAAATCTTCTCCTGCAAACAGGCATTCATCACGAATGAAGTTTTTCCATCATAAGTTGTGAACACAAAGGCACAGGCTCTGTCTCTTACCCACTCCTCCCCATGCAAATCTGCCTGCAGGGAGGCATGCTTGTTTTTAATGGCTTCGCCGCCCTCCGGAGGAGCTGTGTGGCGAGAAGGTGAAGTGGCTGAACGTGAGGGTGAAGTCGGGTGATGGGAGGGCGAGCGGGATGGAGAGTGAGAGGAGGGAGAAAGGGAGGTTGAGGAGGGGGATGGGGTGCCTTGGCGGGTGATCTCTGGACGGGCTGCTGCCAAGGCGAGGATGGCCGAGGACAGCAGCTTCGAGTCGCAAACAGTGACCAGCTGACGAGTCTGGAGGAGGAGAGGAGGGAGGGATTTCACAATCACTCAGCTGTAAATGTTCTTTAAAGTCTATGAATAATCACTTGTAGTTTTCTACTCAGCTCATGGTTATAGTCGTTTTTAATTTTACACCAGTTTTAATGAAAAAGAAGTTCCCATCGAACTGAATTAGATACATAGCGTTGCAGTTTGCATCCATAGTCCAATACATTTTTCAAGGTGCCCAGTTAACATGCTAGCGGAGCCTTTTACATTTGCATTAACATATATTTGACATTTTACAATTGTTTTTCTGCTATTAAAGTAAAAGCAACACACTGACAATGTTGAAATTAAATTGTAAATCTAGCTGTTCATCTAAAAGCTCATGTAACATTTCAGGGTTTGATTCAAAGGCTTGGAAAATTCAGCCACGGCGCAGTGTCCCACTGTGCTGGCTGCCAGGCCTCACTGATGACTTGATGTCATTTTTGAAGTGAAGCTGTAATATGTTGCAGACCACACAAAACACGGACAGATCTTTCACAGATAATAAGCTCCAAGAGAGTGATGGCTTGAAAGAGCCTTTCTCTTACCTTCTCAGTGAGGATGGCCAGCGTTCTCTCCAGAGCATTGGGTGAGCGGTCCTTGGCAGCACGGGAAAGGCGCTCTGTGTAGTAACACACTTGCGTCTTCAGAGTATTTATCTGACCAATCAGTTCTTTTGCTTTTACCACATCCTGAGGCTGATATGACATCCCTTTTAGGCCGGTGCCAGCAGAGCTTTGTTTATGTATGGAAAACAGAGATAATAGGAAATAAATAGCAGTGCAAATGTGGCTAACTTCGGCACAAAATCTGCAATATCAGACACTCACCTTTCTTCCTCATATGTGCTGATGGCGTTAGTAAAAAAAAAAAAAACCAAAGTGAAACATGTTAATAACATCTAACGCAACCTTGATTATTGTGGAACCAGATAATAGAAATGTTATTCCACTCACTGTTTTCTGGCTTCCTCTAGCTTTTGGACCAGTTTTCGAAGGCCACAGCCTTTTAAGCCTTGATGGTGAGCAGCAGGTGCGCCAATAGTCACAACATCGTAGGTGTGGTCTTAAAAGGAGAAAAAAAAAAGATACTGAATAACCTGAATTATTCAAAACTTAGACAAGTAGAGAATATATAATCAATTACCCTACCATAGCCTGTCTCTCCTTGAACTCTCATCCTCTGAATGTGCAGATTAGTCGGAATAAACTCTAACTTCCTCTCTGCTTTGAGTGTACTGGATTTAAAAGAGGGACCTGGGAAGCAACAGGAGGGGGAGAAATACATCATCTATTGTACATAAAGCAACAGCAGTACTTCATTTGTTCTATTATTATTTAAGATTCAGTAATTTTTAGGACTATTTATACGTAAAGGCTAAATGTCATATAAATAATGTATATTTGAATGCTGAAGGAAAATAACAGTAGCTCCCTGGAAAGTCCATGCTACATTTCTACAGTACTACCAAGTTTACATGGCTCAGAAAATTGCAGCTATAGTTCTAAATACAATAACAACAACAACAACAACAACAACAAAAAGATCAGCAGTTTTATCTTCCTATCACCAGCTTTGGAACCACAATGTGGTAGACATCATCAATGTTATTTTTGTTATTATATTTCACCAACATTTCCTCATCTGATTTGCTGAATGCAAAGACTGTTGAGGCAGCATTTGTGTTTTGACATTTTGGACAAATTTAAAAAAAGCTGACTCCTTGTGGTCTGCGGGTTTGAAACGGATGGTTCACCTCATTTAAACCGTGGTTCTCACCTTTGTACTCATGCAGGTCACTTATAGTCTCCTGGTATGTGAGGATAATGGTTTGATACTGAGTGATGATCTGCCTCCTGAGGTTCTCCCAACATGGAGACAGCTCCCCTAGCTCCTCCAGCTCACACACCCTGTGCACAATGATTCTTTAAATAGCTGAGACACCAAGCTGATGCGCTGATGATCTTGCAGCTTGAGGTTAATGCGGCATGTAATCCGAGTAAAAGACTCAATTAAGTCCCTTCAACTATTCCAGCGAGGTCCCATTCAGATGGATAACATAAGACTGCTTTGAAGGCAGTAAAAGCGCTTTTAGACATTTAACCAAGTCACCAATGACGTTTACTCTAGCCCACTTAAGGGTTCATAATATCGATATCTCTGCTAGGTGCTCAGTTGTAGTGTTCTTTAATAAAGTATCTCAACAACTATGGCATAGTACTTTGACATAGATACAGTATAATTGCTTTCCAGTAGGGAATTCATCAATGGGGACCACTAAACTTATTACGTCGTGTTTGAATTTATCCTACTGCTGCTTGTCACATATCTCCTTATCTTGCTGACGTTTAATGAGAACATTAGAGAATGAGAAAGTCAGCATATCTTAAATTTTACTTTCCCTTCTTAGCAAATAGAACAATCATTGAATTTTAAGTCACAGAAAAACATAAAAGTTATCTGTCTTTAAAGCTGAAAGGTCAACCCGCTGCTGTTTGTGCAGATGAATATTCCTAAGAGAATTAATTTCAAGCCATAGATAAAAAAGGATAGCACTTCAGTGTACAAGACAAAGTAGGTTTACCTTAAGTTTGTCTCATTTGGTATCACAACTTTACAGCTGACGATCTTTTTATTACAGAAGAGAACAGATCTCAGATGTTACCTGACAGCGTCTTCTTCCAGCAACAGTTTGACAAACTGGCGAGGAATGTGCAAGGACAGCACGCTCTCCGCCATCTGCTCCAGCACCCGCAGGTGGTTGCCATCGGTGGTGGGGAAACGGTACGTCTGGGACATGACGCCCCCGAACACTGAGGCAGACAGAAACATACTGTCACACTGCAAGTCGACATGAAATCACAGAAAGTGCACCTCAGCTCAAGGAATACACTCATCAACATACTCACCGGCCTTCAGAAGTGGATCTTTACACAAAGAAGAGGACTTGGATTTGATGCCCATTGATTCAGTCAGGCTTTCATCCACAGGGAGGACCATCTGATAAACAAACATAAAAAGGGGTCATACTTCAGAAAAAAACCCTTATTTGACCTCAAATCACACTGCAACAACAGCAGACACAGTGAGCTGAAAACAAAAGGAGCACAGTGGTCAACTGATTCATATAGTATGTTACACTTGAAGAGAATATTGGATTTTACTTGAGAAGAGTACAGTTTTCTTTCATGGAAAGAAAAAAACAAACTGCTAGATAGCTCACACAAACTTAAAAAGAAAGAGAATATTTCTTTTCAATCAGCAATTGAAGTGTGAAAGGGAAAGTGCAGGTGCAGCTCCTGTATTTTAACCCCTGTCATCGTTCCATTGGGACATTTTAGGATGTGTCCTGCAAAACCTGTTTCAGGTCATTCTTGGATAGAAGACTTTCTGGCTTCATTTGGACTTTGTCATAAAATTATGATTAACCCTTCGTCACACTCACCCTTCCATTAACAGTATCTCCCCTCTGTAGTCTTGCAACAGGAGCTCTCTGCTCGCGCTTCTCTCCTATCTGCCAGCCGATGACAGTGATGTTACCTACATTCACATTCTCTGCCGACCTGACATCCACGCAAGCAGACACACAAACAAGGACACACACTGGTTAAACAGCCTGATAAGTCGCCATTTAATTTGTTCAATGCATGTGTGTCACCAGTGGAGAGGCCAGCCTATTACCTCAGAGCAAGGTGCAGCCTGTGGTGTTTGTCCTGCAGCAACTCCTTCACAGCAAACATGGCTGAACCAAGCATGTACATCTGGGACACAAAACAAAATTAAAGGATTTAACCGGCATAAGTAAAATTTTCATTTATGTTGGGCAATGTAATCTGTCATATTCTTGAGATGAGACTGACTGTGCCCTGGGAGCGATCCTTCACATCGTAGACAGAAAGCTTGACCTGAGTCTGCTGAGTGATCATTGAGTCTTGGAAGAAGGCTATGCTGCTCAGAAAGATGGGGTTGTTGGTTGCCTGGATACAGAGATACAGTACAGTGTTGGACTGCGTTTGAAGTTTTTAATCATCAAGGAGAAGGAAAGGGTGACAACATACATCAATGATTTCAGTTTGTGCATGTTTGGTCCAGAAAGCTTGGGGCGGAGTCGTGCAGCTCACAGCCACAAAGCTGGTTGGTTTTCTCTCCATAGCTGGGGGAACAAGTTCACTGCAGGCTGTAAGCATGTAAACACACACACAATTCTGGAATGGTCACTAATCCTTGAGGAACAACACGGCATTTTTTAATAGTTAACAATGTTCGCAGAATAGGACAAAAATAGCTATGGAAGTTTGTTTTTTCAAAAGCCCCTTTTCCAATATGAATCTGCTCAGGCATAAATCCAGTTTTCAACACATACTTCGAAAGAGTCGCAAAGATTACGATCTGACATGTCCTCCTTTATTTCAAAGGGAGAAATGAAAACTGTGAGTACAGTTATAAGACACTATTCATTATTCATTATCTATACCGCCTATCCCTCAGGGTTGTGGGGTTGCTGGTGCCTATCCCAGCTGTATTTTTGGGCAAGAGGCAGGGTTCACCCTGGGCGGGTCGCCCAGTCAATCACAGGGCGAGAGAGACATTCAACCATTCACTCTGTCATTCACACATCTGGTGCGATCAAACCTAATGTAAGGCAGAAGAGCTAACCACTGCGCCACCATGCAGCCTTATAGGACACTATATCGAATTAAATTTGTTGTTCATGGTGAAACATCAAATACAAAGAAATCCATATCCAATGCATCTTTTCCTCAACTTACCAAGACTAAATTCTAACACGGGCTCATCTGGATCCTGATTGCTGCCTGTAGAAAAAAAGAGAAAGACACGAGTCTTGCTACACATCCTGCGTTTTCATCATCAGTGCAGTGATCATGTTACCATGGTGGCAGTTTCTTAGTTACCTGATAGGGCCAACCCCATCATCTCCGCCGAGAGATCAAATGTGTTGGCCCGGTAGACTGACCAGGGTCTATGGCGCGGACTGCGCTCCTTCCCGGACATGGATGAGTCATGTCGGGCTTGAGGATGCATTGTTGAGAAAACAAACCAAGGCAGATGAAGTGAGCAGTGTCAGCGTGACCCAAAACTTCTCTGTTCTCCGAGATATATATGTGTTTCCTTGATCTCAGATCTCACGCACTTGTCATCTGTTAACCTGAGACAAAGAGGGGAGAGGAGGGATAATCGTAACCATGGAGACATTATAGGGGTTTTCAACTCTAATACTGATGTTGTGAGTTAGTAGGGATGGCAGCTAAGCGGAAATACGATAATAAAATGATATTCGTAAGTAATTAGTTGCATAAAGGAGGCTACTCCACATGTGACCGACATCTAGTGTGTCTTTACAAGGGCAACGATGAAAGACAGGGTTGGCTGTGGTGCTCAGTCCCGACATGAAAAGAATATGTGCGGATGTGGCACCATTTCTGTTATAGTGCTAATGTAGGCAGTGGGAAAGTTTTTCTTGAACGTGTGACTTCTCTCGCAGCTGCAAAATCTGAGGCCGTAAGCAGTGAATGACTAAACCAGCATCTGCCAGCTCCCGATCTCCTGTAGCGGATGTGAATCTGTGTTTGATTTTTTTCATCATGTTTTGCCTTCAGTCTGAAATGGCAAGCACACACATAGTCAATAATTTATATTGATCTTAAGTTATATTCCATCAAAACACAACAGAAAATGACACCAGGAGAAAATAATTTGATATTTGGAGTTAAAATGGGTCGTTGATGTTTCTCTATAAAATAACTTTGAAGGATATTTTGTCTTCTCAGACCTCCATCTGTGGTTTACTTTTCTAAAAGCAACATATGACAGTGTTAGAGGGAACAAACGATCCATACAGTGATTGTACAGATGATATCGATTTCAAGGAAACATAACGTTCATCGTCCACAGCTCATTTTGTGAAGACAAGGTGAAAACCCTAACTGTTCTTTTTACAGAGCTGACGCAGTAGTTTCATGTAAATTTGAGATAACATAGCTTTAACTCAGGAGATTTGGTTCTGCTGAAAGATTTAAGGCAATCATTCATTCATTGATTTGCTCGGTCTGTTTTCCTTCTTTGCATTCCCTCAGGCTTTCATTAAATTCCACTCTTTACAGCCTCTCTGTTTCCAACAAGATTTTCTTGTGTTACAGCAAAAAATGTTTAACCAATCCTTTATATATGCCTATGATAGTTTTTTTTTCCCGTGATAATTACCCTGAGTAATTTTCCCCAAATTGTTTTTCAGTCTGACAAAAACCAGCTCAATTCATAATAAAGTCTAATAAAGTTATTTAGTTACAAGAAGTGAGAATGTACTATATAATGAAGAGAAAAGGACAGGGGGAAACATAGTGGAGAAAGGTGTGTGTGTGTCTGTGTGTGTGGGTTTGCGTGTATGCGCGCATTATTTTCTTGAAATGACATTTTACTGGTCCATCTCTGAGGTCCAGGTAAAGGTAAGGTTAAGGCTGGGATCAGACCGCCTTCACAAAGACAGCTGCGCAGAATCACATTGGATTTAATTTGATATCATATACAATATGTAATGAAACACCCGTTGCATTGAATTGTGTGATTTGCAATGTACAAAAGTACATGGAAGTGAGAATGTTGAAGAGGAAACACAAGATGGGGATTTGATGACTAAACTGAACTGAAGTTCTGAGAGACAAATATAAACGTAGGTGGTAACCGATCAGATTCTGTTGAGGTCTAGTTCTGCAAAATTCACAAAAAGACATTTGCCTTTATATTTGACAATGACACACACTGGGCTGCACTCAGAATCAGAATCAGGGATAATCTACTTCCTTCTCTTCAACCTCTGTTCATCTAATATCTGGTCTGTTTTTCTTTTGTCATTTGTCTGATATAAATCAAAAGATGCGTGTGTGGGTTTGTGTGCGTTAGCACACGTGCCAGAGTGTATTCATGTGTAAATATCTCACCAGTGGTGGTCTATTTTTACTTGTGAATCACTGGTGACGTCACGTCCTGTAAGCCAATCAAAGCATTATCCCCACATGTCAAACATGCACGAACATGCAAACGAATGAATGTGAGCATGTGCACGCGTGCATGCAAACAAACAAACACACGCACGCGCACACACACACACACACACACACACACACACACACACACACACACACACACACACTTATCCAAACATACCATCTACAGTATACACTATCCGGGGATGTCACTTTGTTTTGGAAATCTAATGTAAGAGCAGGCGTGGTTGGGCCTGAGGCATTGTGGGAAGCTCTCTAGGAAACTACACATTGAGATGACACTTCATCTTCCCATGTCTGACAGCCATCAGTAACATGCAGTGCCACCAGTTCAGATAGAGCAAGCGAGTTACCTATATTTTTCTTCACGAATCCACAAATGCTCACTGACTCAAAGTTCTCAAATCAGGGGTCTGGTTGTTTTTATTTTTAATTGGTCAGTTCAATTATATATCCTTTTCTGTAATTGTAAAGTACAACTGGTTGTTTTTTTGTTTGATAGTTGCATATTGAAATTTTTGATGTCCTGCTTTGAAGGCATGGCTTTTATGGCTTTAAAAGAAATCAACAATAAAACACAAGCAGTAATGCTCTGCTGGGGAAATGACCTGCAGACAATATTGAATTTTCTTTGCAATTTTTCACAAATGACTAGGCATTATTACTATATTTATTACCTAATTAACTATTAAAATAAAGTAAATTTGTTTAAAAGACTAAGATTATCATAAAGATGGTCATAAATATGAAATATAAAAATGAAGTGTTGTTTCAATAAGTGGTTTGAGTTAAAGAAGTGCACACAGGAATTGCTTTTTTAGAGTTATCTAATCATGTTTCTGTTGTTATAAATGTTAAAGGATGTTTTTTCTATGGCTTTTGAAAGGGCAAAGAAACCAGATGTGGTGAACGCCTTAATACTCGTATCTATGTAAACATTCACCCTCGAGAGTTTGGATTCAGATAATTATTGAAGAGCAATTCAACTGCTGACTGACAAATCAATGACACAGTGGAACCAGGCAGCAGCGATGAGAGCGAGACGATCCACAGCGACGAGTCAGTACACGACCTCTGACCCCAGGAATGGTGAGCGGATTAGTATTTTCCAGGTTCATGGCAAGGTAGATATAAAAAAGGAAGATGCAGGGACACAACGAACAAGCAATGTGTTGCATCCAAGCAAAGAGGCTTCAGGTGCTTCTTGTGTTCCTCCAGGGACAAAAGTGACCCAGTTCTCCAAGCAGGCCGCTCACAGCTGGACCCCCCTCACCCCCATCCCCAAGGTTCTGTTGGCATCGATGCACAGCAGAGTGTCTTTACTGTTCATTCCCTTAAATCATCCTCTTCTGCCCTCAAATCCAACAGAAACACCTTGTGTCTTCCAGTCCTCTTTGTTGATCTGCCTCATTACTGTTATCAGGCTTTGTCTTTTCCCCTTTTGCTTAAGCCTCTCTGCCCCCCCCCACCACCACCACGTGTTATCAACCATTTACACCCATTGCTCTGCTTTAGATCTGTGGCTCCCTTGAGACTGCCTGACAATTATGTGACCATCCGTTCATTGCCTCCTGATCCGACTGAGGGGGAGAAGGAGATGCAAAGTACGGAGGGGAACTCACACACACACAAACACACACACGTACATGTACACGTAAACGTACACGTGTACGAGGAGGCACCAACATCACAAGTAAAGTGATATCATGTTAACGGGTTGAACTTGTAATAATGGAAGAACCTTCAGATGTTCTTTATACATGAGTGTGTGGATGGGATGCTTCATACACCAGTGACGTGGTGTGCTGGGCAGCATTTTTCAGAAATATTTCACACACACACAAATGACAGAAAGAATGGCTTACTGCAGTCCCCATAATCTATTTTTATTTTGAACGGATGGAAAACAGTGACTCAAAAGATCAAATCTAACCGTTTACGCACTGAGGGGAGCATCTGGAGGCCCATCATGAAGTCCACGCTACTCCTCCGTCTACACATCCGGTATTAACTGTACCGTGTGTACAATGTTACAATTCACCCTAATCCAACATGAACTCGCCGATGGGCTTCAATAACCCTGCAAGGAAACACGATGTCACCCGGTCCGTCTCTCTGCCAGGCTGGACGTAAACATCCATGCGATGTCTATTAATGGCAACACGGAGTCATAACATTATTGTTATTATTATTACATCACATCGTTCGGTGTTTCTCTCCGCTGACACTCGGACAATGTTCGCGTCATGACTCTGCTGCAGGGTGTTTACTCCCTCAGCGAAAAAAGGCAAGTACACAAACATAAACAGCTAAATCGACATTTAATGCCGATATGATAAACATGTCTCTGACGGTCCTCTCCTCCGGAAGCCAAAGCATCCATCACTCCGACACCTTCGACAAAACTGCACATAATATAATTTCAAAGACAAAAGCAGAAGTAAATCAGACGTACCATCCAGGAAAGTGCAAAGGTGTCTCATACGGATGCGCATCCTGGTCGCGTCCTCGACAATGTCTGCAGTCAAGACTCGCCCTGCTCCTTCTGACACATCCAGACGTAATGGACGGGCTGGGTGCTGCGCCCCATTTCGCCACACGGGGGCGCTGTTCATACGTCTGCGGAGAAAGAGGCGCTCGACCACAGGGGAACGGAATTACAATAATAAAAACAACAAATTAAACAAAAGCAAAACAACAACAAAACAAACAAAAAAACGAAATTACGAAATAAAAATAAATAAACACACGTGCAGATTATACATCGTTCGTTGGAAGAGACATGGATACTTATGTAAAAAAAAGATGATAGGAAGTTTAACTTATTCGTCATTTGGTAGACGTTCAGGCCTAAATTCATTCCTTTGCTTGCCAAAAATCAAATAGGGTTTGGTTTCATTTAATTTGCCGAGATTTCAGGGTGTTGTACTTCTGAGAGAGTGGATTAGGAAAGGATTTATTCAGAGGACAACAGCAGTAACCGCCTTTGGAATCATGATGTTTGTAAAGTTTTATGTCTGAATTCTTTATTTGTAGGTAGAGAAAAGCTGCATTCCAGCCCCTCTTTTAAATTAACATGTTGCTCTGTTTACTTTTACCGACCATATAAAAAAAGAGTCCATATGATGTTTCCTTTTTCCAGCCCTTCTATCTGCCTCCCCCAAAAGCAATTTTGACTGGTTTTTGATTATTGCTCCTTTTGAATACCGTCTCCCCTTTTTATGAATGTCATTTTCTTGTTATTCTTGTCTCAGGGTTCTCCTTTTCATGCGCTGTGTTTGACATGATGTGACATTATTTAAAAAAAGTAAATTTATGTCATCAAACGTCAGAGTCGAACTCATTTACTGTGTTTTGGCAGAAACAAAAACGAAACATGAGTTTTTGTTTGATGGATTTTGTAAGTGTCAATTTAAATAACCGCATCAATATCAGGATTTATTATATTTGTTATTTTTTTAATTAAATGCTGTTATTGCCGTTTGGAGATTCTTAAAAGCAGGTAAGGAGGAGCAGCGACATTTAGTGAAGTTCATAATAATTATTCTGTAACTGGAGACAAATTAAAAAAATCAGACCGTCAACTGGAAATCGTTTTATATTTCAACATGAAACGGTCATAACACCTTGTTGGCCCAAGTTGCAAATTGTGTTTAACTTTTCTCTCAAACGAGGGGGGAAACTGCAAGTCTGAGGGGTGAAACTTCGTCCCTGGAGTCACTTTGTCACCGAAACTCTGAGTCCTGCAAACCTGACGCGTCCCTCCCTTATTATTTGCCCAAAGCGTCGCCCAATCAGATTGGGCCTCGGGAACGCGCCTGGACCCGTATCGGAACACGTGAACGCGCAGAAAGGCAGCTCACCAGGTGTGTGAAGGAGCCTCACCTGGATATCACAAGGGACGTGTGGGTGTGAGTAGGTTTTGAATGTCTTTTTTTTCAGACGGCGTGATGAAATCACGCGTGGAATTTAGGGACACCGACTTTCGGAGAAGCTGATCTCTATACCGATGAAGTGACTTGGATTCAACTACTTGGATCGTGCACCTGATTTTCGCGCAACATGGATTTATTAAAGACAGCTTGTCTACTTTTCTGCGCAATTTTAACTATCCTGCATGGATCCGGAGGAGAAATGCCGACCAAACCCACGGGCGGTGTCACGGTCGTGCCCCCCATTCAGCCCGACGATGGCCCCCACGCATATCCGGACCCGGAAAAGTCAAATTTACCCGTTTTCACTATGGACTACCCCAGAATCCAGATCCCATTCGAGATCACTCTCTGGGTGCTGTTGGCTTCATTTGCAAAAATTGGTGAGCACAGCAGTGATTTTACAGAGTGATAGTCAGCAGTGAGTGATGGAGACAGAGGGAAAAGGCCTTCACCTCTGTCATCCTCTTAACCATATATCTTCTTTTTTTTCCCAGGTTTCCATGTTTACAATAAGATCACCATTTGGGTGCCAGAGACGTGCCTCCTGATCAGCATAGGTCTCATAGTGGGGGCCATAATGCACTCTGTGAACGAGGAGCCCCCCGCTGTGCTCACCAGCAATGTTTTCTTCCTCTATATGCTGCCCCCCATCGTCCTGGACTCTGGCTACTTCATGCCCACCAGACCTTTCTTTGAGAACATCGGCACGGTCCGTTTCAGCGCACTTTCCCAAAACAACTCCTTACACCTTGACCAATCATGATGTTTTGTGTGTGCGCACAGGTGCTGTGGTTTGCGGTAGTTGGGACTCTATGGAACAGCATTGGGATCGGCATGTCTCTGTTCGCCATATGCCAGATTGAAGCATTTGGCGTCCAGGACATCAATCTGCAGGAGAACCTGCTGTTTGCCACCATCATCTCTGCCGTGGACCCGGTGGCTGTGCTGAGTGTGTTCGAGGACGTGTCCGTCAACGAGCAGCTCTACATCGTGGTGTTTGGCGAATGTCTCTTCAACGACGCTGTCACTGTGGTGAGTCTGTCCAGACGGATGTTACGAAAGCGGCATGGTGGTGAGTTTCATAGGAGACCTGCTGTAGTTTGATGGCAAGTCTTCACCTCCTGAGGCTGATGTTTGTTATGATAACATGCTGAGGGACAATGGGGATCATCGAATACTTAGCTTACGTGGTGTGTTGTTGCCGCTCGCCCTGAATTGGCTTGATGGGGTGGTCCTATGAATAAATATAAATGTATATAGTAATCAATATAAATAGTCTGCTTGGCTACATTGGTGCCATCATTCCAACTCCGCCCAGAATTCAACAGCTTGCTTGGGACCTTCATTTTCCAAGCTGCCATTACATGAACCAGTGGATCCATCCTATTGTGTCGTTTTCAGCGTTCCTGTTCCCCCACCCAATGCTCCTCAAGTTTCTCTTTAGATACCATACAATAAGTTCAGTTTCTCTAGGTTTTGTGACTTTCAGTTTAGGCTTTGGCTGAGAGAGAATATAAATGTGTGTTGCAGAAAGATTGTAGAGTAAAGAAATGGAGGAAAAATTAAAGTGAAGGAATGCTTTTCCTGTGCTCTAAACAAGTACGGCGTTGCTGTATTCTGACAGGGATCCGTTTACTTAGATGCCGCCGAACCAGTTCCTGAGGTCACTGCTACATTTGCCTACGCGGAAGGAGATTGTGCACACATCATTTGAAACTAGTCTGCTCACACTGAACCCCCCCTTCCCCTTCCCCTTATTGTTCTCAAACAAACACGCCCACCTTTTTACCTTCTCCAACCTTTGGTGTGGAGAATCTTTTGTTTAGTACACAGTGGCAGAGCTAATGTAGATGGTAAAAGGCAAACGCTGAGCTGGAAGACTCAGGAGTGCTCTGCGTTTAGTAGAATCCAATCTATCAAAAGATCATAGGAATACTTTCAGATTAAACAGATTAAAGATTATAACTGAGAGATTAAAAGAATTGACAACAGCAGGCTTGTAATATCAATGTGCCGTGTCGTAATCTCCGTTTGTTATGCCTCCAAGTGTTCACTGTAGGAAACAAGGAAATATGAGCTGTTCCTTTCTGGTGTGTCCCGACTCCTTGTTTATTTCTTAAGTAAAAACAAGTTTTCTTATTAAGTGACAGAAAAACAAAAGTTATTTCATGAAATTTCCTCATGGGATTATTCTTCGCTAATATTATTTTGGGTAATTTTGTAAAATATTTTTTTCCCCCTCATCCAATTGTCTTTATCAGAGTCCTGGATCAGAAATGATTTGACTCTATGAATAAATGTTTTCTAAAAACGTACACATTTGTATTTATCAGGGATGCTGAGTCAATTGTCAGTATAAATCAAGTTAATACTCTACTTGGGATGTTGGTTTGTGTAACTGCAGTTTTTCAGATTTCAGATTTTGCTTCTCTTGCTAAATACTTATTGCGAATGCTTTAAACAAATATATATTTATATACACGTGTGTGTGGGGTGTGTGTGTGTGTATACATATATGTTTCAGAAGCACTTTACTGCTATATATATATGTGTATGTATGTATGTATGTATGTATTTATGTATGTGTGTGTATATATATATATATATATATATATATATATATATATATAAAATAGCCTGCTGTAGCACCTTACCGCTAATTTATATCATTCAGTCTCCTACGTTCATATAATATGATGCCTAATAATATCAAAATAGTGATGTAAGATGTGTGCAGTTAGACAGCTGATTGGCTGGAAAGCTGTCGATCACTGCAACAGTAAGAATGAAGAGAAAGTCCACCGTCGTTCATCGTCTGTTTCGACTGAACACATTGAACCGGAACAAACTGGCAGGCTGGCAAAAAACGCTCCTTCTGTGTGTCATTCATTTTGCAGGCTGAAAGAAGGTTATCAAATTGCAAACAGTGCAGGGTAAATGTTTCCTTCAATCACTACTGTCTGGAACTGTGTCATGAGAGGCCACAGCCCCTGACACCACCCATGACCTCGAAGCAACATGCACAAATGCTTGTGCACATACACGCACACACACAAGTCTGAGACAGATTATGTGTATGACACTTTTGTCTGTGTTTTTAGGTGTTGTACAACATGTTCAACTTTGTGGCGGAGATGCCGGTGGTGGAGCCGGTGGACGTGTTTCTTGGTGTGGCGCGGTTCTTCGTGGTGGGGCTCGGAGGAATGGGCTTCGGGATTCTGTTTGGCTTTGTGGCAGCCTTCACCACAAGGTTCACGTCCAAGGTCCGAGAGATCGAGCCGCTCTTCATATTCATGTACAGCTACCTGGCCTATCTGGTGGCTGAACTCTTCGCCATCTCATCGATCATGGCGTGAGTAGATTGGAAAATAAATCCGACAGGTGATCGAAGTTGCTCAAATCACGTATCAACATTTTCTTATTATTTGGGCAGAATTGTGACATGTGCCCTCACCATGAAGTACTACGTAGAGGAAAATGTCTCCCAGCGCTCCTGCACCACCATCCGCCATGTGGTCAAGATGCTGGGCTCCATCTCTGAAACCCTCATCTTCTTCTTCCTGGGTGTTGTTGCCATAACAACGGAACATGAGTGGAACTGGGGTTACATCCTATTTACACTGCTGTTTGCCTTCCTTTGGAGAGGTCTGGGTAAGGATTTAGGGGCTTTGGTTTTGTTTAACTTTGATAATCCACAGACTTTTTTTCTTCTTTTTTCACTTTCTTGAGGAACTTTTTATTTTAACTTGCTTACATCTCAAAAGTAATCCAAGAAACTGATCCTTGGTATTTGAAAATACATTTAAAATGTTCTTTCCCTAACCCCAGAACTGTAGTTTTTAAATCCAGACCTAAGTATTTTCTATGTAACACAATCAACTTTAGAATAACATATCAAAACACGAATACTTGGACTGTGGTCCTGAAACTGTTGATCTGGATTTGAAGCAACATCGTTTCGGAAATATCCCACCACTTGCAAATCTCCCCAAGTTCATTTGCCAATTACTAAAATTGTAAATCTTACACAAAGAGCTGGGTTATTGAAAATTGTTTTTTCAAGTGAAATTTTCCACAAACCTTTGCTCTTAGTAATGACAGCTCCATATATTGTATGTATTAGCACTTCTGCAGGCTTTAGCTACTCGAAAAACATCTGATTAAATTGAAATTCGACAAATGTCAATAAAATGGCTGCCAGCTTTACCGTGCTCATGTTAATTTGATAACCCGTAAACCCAAATAGGACCAAATTAAACATTTATACATGAAAACAAAATTAGTAATGGTACACAAATTCTAATCAAATTGCTCGAAGTAAACATGATATGGACTAGAGGCCCTAACGCTGACACTTTTCCTCTTTTTATCCAGGTGTCCTGGTGCTGACTCAGATCATTAACCCCTTCCGCACCATCCCATTCAACCTGAAAGATCAGTTCGGCTTGGCTTATGGTGGCCTGCGAGGTGCGATCTCATTCGCCTTGGCCTTCACCCTCCCTGATAATATTGCGCGCAAGCAACTCTTCGTCACTGCTACTATCGCCATTATCATCTTCACTGTCTTTCTCCAGGTAAGAATGAAGCTGTGACATGAGATTGAATATTTTGTGGCATTATGGAGATGCTTGCCACAGCAGTTTGATGTTGACAGCATAAAATCAATGGTTAAAGAAGAAAAGGCTTGTTTGTCTGTATTAAAGCTAATGCTTACTCTCAGGGTAAAAAAGTATAGACTTAATATTAAATATGTTTCTGATGCTTTTATCACAAGGTAATCTAAGAAACCAAAATGGTGTCATTGATTTCCTAAAGAGACGATTACTTTCATGTTTTGTTTACAATTCAGACATCGTTTTAGTATAAACCCTTATTAGTTGGACCTTATCACCTACTAACACAAAATTTGAAACATCTTCATGTAGGGTCCTTAGAGAGTTTAGATGGTCTGTAATTTCTGAGCTAGCTGGATTTTCCTTTTCCTCCTCTTCACAGGGGATCAGTATTCGGCCGCTGATTGAATTCATTAACGTCCGCAGAACCAACCGCAACCTTGACACCATCAACGTGGAAATTCACTGCAGGGTATGACATGAATCTTAGTCGTTGTGCACGTGGAGCTCATGTTTTTCCATGCAGTGTGAACAGCTGCCTGTTTGCTCTCAGCTCATGGAGCACACTATCGCTGGCATCGAAGACCTCTGTGGGCAGTGGAGCCATTTCTATTGGAAGGACAAGTAAGAACCAGCTTATTAACGATGTTTTATTTTTGTCCTCATTAAGCAACAAATGCTCAAATTACTTGCCGGTTCATGCTTTTCCAAAGAAAGACAAAAAATAAAAGAGGGGAATAGAAACAGGCTTACTTGGTCTCAGTTTCCTCTTTTTTGTTTTGTTTGAAAATGTTATTGTACCTCATGGGATGAAGTGGGAAATATGTCAGCTCAAGCCAGCATGGTGTCACGTTCAAGTTCAAACAGGAGCTAACGGGATGGCGTCCTCCTCCATTTTTTTTTTTTTTTTTAAGTGACTCATTCATTGTTTTACTAGTTCTCAGTAACAACTCACACATGTTAAAACACATTTCAACGAAACTTTGGCCTCAGTCAAAACAAAATGTAATTAATCAAAATCGAAAATGCACAAATAATGTTTTTAGGTCAAACTCAGACAACCCGTGTCGGAGCATCACTATGCTCTGTTTTTTTTGTTTTTTTTTTAAATACCAAGAACAATGAAAATTAATTAGTTTACTTTTAGTGAATGTTGTTATTTTTTTTCTTGACAGTTTTCACCATATTAGATAAACCATTCTGAAAAATACACCTTTTACCAAATGTCCACACAATCTGAAATTAATTTTATCAACACTGCAGCTTGTTATGAATTGTGAAATGACCAGTGAAGTACTGTTGCTATATGTATAATATGGTCTAATTTTACAGATCTTTTATTTAGAACTTGGGAATATTCTGAAGATTTGTCTCAGATTATGGGCCAAACTTGCTCTTTGAGATATAAAAAGATAAAATCAAATCATAAAACAATAGGTGTATTTATAGCCCACACTTTTTGCACACACATGCAGATAGCTGCAGGAGAAATATCTTTATTGCTCAGATTGTTAGTAACCGGTCCAATATATGACAGGCTGCGGTTCTGACTCTGATATCTCTGTTCCTATATCTCACACAAAGTTGGACCCTTCTCAGAACGATCTTCTCTCAACCTCAGGTTCTTGAAATTCAACAATCGCATCCTGCGTAGAGTCCTGATCCGAGACAACCGGGCAGAGTCTAGTATTGTGGCGCTGTACAAAAAGCTGGAGCTCCAGAATGCCATGGAGATCCTGGACACTGTGTCTGGAGACATAAGTGCGGCTCCATCCATCGTCTCTCTTTAGTAGGATAACGTCATATCTTTTTCTTCTATCACACCACCTCCTCGCCTTCTGTCCAGATTGAAAGGATAAGGTAGGTTAGTAGTTTGTTGACTTTGTTGACACATTTTGCAGCGAGGAAAAGAAAGATGCCTCTAAACCCAAGAAGAAGTTCCTGGCTGCCGATCTGCGGAATATGCATGACATCCTGTCCAAGAACATGTACAAGATCAGGCAACGGGTAATTTTTTCCTCCCTTTCCAAGCATTTGTTCAAACCTATGCTATAACAACAAGTAACATGGCTCCTGTGACAGTGTTGTAGAGGAACTATGACCTTTCATTTATTTTGCCTGGACTGATCAACCAGCACCCACTACTGTTCTTTAATAAAGTCCTAATAAATCAAGTAGTGTAACCTCTTTCCTAAATCTATAACTATTGAATATATTTATTCATATTTTTGAAACGTGAACATATTTTCATAATTGTGGCACTAAAGATTTTGTGGGAATGATAAAGTGACAGCCGTAAAACAGTTTTGCATGATCGGAGGCTGGCTGGCTGTATGTTTCTGTCGGTGGCGTTGCAGTTGTAACCAGAGACATTTTGAAGTGCAGGCAAATAGGCTGCATGTGCTTCTGTTCTTGGACAAACTGTCTGCTGACTCTTT
The DNA here is from genome assembly GCA_901007705.1 of Fistularia tabacaria. NCBI lineage: Eukaryota > Metazoa > Chordata > Actinopteri > Syngnathiformes > Fistulariidae > Fistularia > Fistularia tabacaria. The sequence goes on from CAAKHD010014819.1 coordinate 76,455, forward strand.
TCAAGTCTCTCGCTGTAAATCTATGTCTGCATCTTACACACGCTCCCATTCCGTTTCTGGAATTATCTGTTTCAAGGCAAATGTGTTTATTTTTGACAGATTACGTAACACACATTATTGCTTGCATGTGCTCTTTTTTTTATAAACTCATGACAGTTGCATGGAGCCACTGTGTGATTTTTTTTTTTTTTTTTTCCTTTTTTGTTTTTTCTTTACCGTAACTCTCATTAGATGAATTGGAAACATAGCAGTTTGAAAATGTGATTTTGGAAATTTACTAAACTCTAGGATTGTGCACTTGTATCAAGTGTGTCCAGTCAGTGCTGCTGTTCTAGATAGAAAGTACATTGTCTTTTCTCGAAGAATCATGGCTTTCACAATCTGTGCATATGTCGTCCGCCTTTTGGCTCACTTGTGATTTTATTTACAATGGTCTAGTCTGCAATGTAAAGGTCCAACAGATGTGTCCGTGTATAAGACGATGTCTTTTCTGTTTTCTGTAATCAGACGGTTGCGTTCACCAGCAAGCACGCTCTGCCCAATGACAGTCACACCAAAGAGATACTGATCCGACGTCATGCCAGCGTCCGCCGCAGTCTCCGCCCTGGCAGCTTTCAGACACAGGTAAGGGTCTTGAAATCTCTCTGTGTTAAGTTATCTACAGCTGATCTCCATTCAGTATTTTTGAATTCTTCCTTTCCACCTACTACTACTTTTTTTTATTTATTTATTTTTTTTTTAATTCTCATATGACCTTCAGGTGGTGTCCAAGTCTCAAAAGTACTACTCACTTCCTGCCGGGAAGAGTCTGGACTCAAAATTCCCTCCTGGACGACTGAGCGAAAGAGGTAACGCTCTCAAACATGGCAGCCTCAACTCCAGTCTTACCCTTTTATTTCCAATTGAGAAGGAAAACTCAGAGAACCTCCTGGTTCTCTAGCTTTATTTTAATCTTTTCAGCTTCTAGAATGGATTGTTAAGGCATCCAAAACAGGGATGCAACAAAGCAATGACAGATGCTTTCTTATATAATTGAGAATAGTAGACATCTTTTATTCTTCCAGGGGCTCACATATACCACAGCATCAGTCTTCAAACAAAAAAATAGAATCCAGGCCAGCAAAACCCAGCTCTAACCTTTTTTTTTTTAAATTTGATAGCATTAATGGGCCTGTAGATATTATTAACCTTGTAGCTGAGTTCATATGTTGTGTTCCAAAAATCTAAAATTATTAAATCCGAGCAGAGACAAATTGTACACCATACTAAATTTCTAACATCTTAGTTTTATATCTTTCTTATATTCGACACACCTTTACTCTGGTTGGAGTATAATGAAAGGCTTATTACAAAATAATGATCTCACACCCAGAAAGTAAATAGAATATACTCTGAACTAATCTCAAATGTGCAGAGGTGTTATATTGTAAAGATAAGTTTATATTTCAAGACCATAATGTCTTTCATACTGTATTTGGGTCCTCCCATACTATCAGGACAACAGACAGCCATGTCTGATAAAGTTTGTCATCTCTGATTCTTGGCACATTTTTCAGGCCAGGGAGAAAGCAGAAAAAAGACAAAAAATGCAGATTGGCTATCGACTGCAGGCAGTGGTTTTCTCATAAAAATATAGCAATTTACATGTTGGGGAAGGAGTGGGAGGAAATATAAATGTATTTATTTATTCCCAACTCCTTTCAACAACTCAATATTTACATATTTTTATTTTTAGTCTCACGCTTATCAATCCATTCATTCTTTTTTTTATACAGTTCACAAATTTTTGAGAAAACTACATATCCTTTTCACAAAATAGCTGTTCTGAAGAAAAAATCAATTCAAAATATTTAGCATATAATATAACATCCTCCAAAAGGCAACATGGTACACACACATTCTTCATTCTTATAAGTTTGATTCAACACTTCTTTGTATTTTTGTTTAAATCATCAAATTTATACATTCTTTGAACATTCACACCATTGACTCAGCATACAGAGACCAGTTTCTGGCAGACATCGATGTGGTTTTCATCTTCAGTGACCACTTGTGGTTGTACTTCCATTCCCTGCTCTGCATGCAAAAATCACACATTGCTTCAATTTGTGAAGGGCAGAAATATTTTCCGTTGATGAATTTAACTACAAAGGTGTGTATGAACCTCAAGTGATAGACAGGATGTATAGCTCACATAAAGCGCATATGAAAACCATTTGATTTCATGCAGAGGATTGTGTCGATGGATAGCCACTCTTTTCCCACTGACTTTTTGATTCTTTTGAACACGGGTTTGTTTAAACAGGCTTCTTCTGCCCTCAAAGTTTTAACCTCTGCTGCTTTGCTTCTACCTATAATTTCCAGGTCCTGGTGCGTACTTCTCCACATATAGCTTTAACATTCAACCTCACAACACTGTTTGGCCATGATTTCTTGAAAATTTCCCTGACTTTAATAGACGCACATTCATGCACTAAATTATTAGAAGAGTACTTGGATTAATTGCATGAATATCATTTGCATTTCAATTTTCTGAGTCATCCACATTATCTAAAGGACATAAGCTTTTGGAGGAGACAAGTGAGATTCTTTTGCTCATAAAAGGTGTGAGACTTCATAGCAGTCATCACAGAAGAGGAGGAATAATTGGAAAAACTTTTTTATCTGTTTAAGCCTGGTTTCCCTGTAAATATGTTGAACAAAATAATTTGGTCTGGAAATGTCTTTGGGCAGAGCTCCCTCCCCCCGCTTTTACTTTTAATCTCCAAAGTTGGATTTCATACCAACAAGAACTATGACAAAGTTTCTAAGATCTAGGGACCTTGAAGACAAGACTTGAGCGAGAGCATGGAGGTTGACTGGGCCATGAATTTCAATCTTCACCCGACTTAAGAAATGTGAAATTTTAATTCTTTTCACCATATTTGGTTGATTTTCATTGTTCATGGAAAATCTATGAAATCCACTGCTTGTCACCTTTCCAGTGCCACGTTTTCATACTTTTTAACTAATGAGAATGTTTGGTTTGTGTTTTTAACCATTCATGTGATTGCTAAAGCCTTTAAGTAACATTTCATCCAGCTACCATATTGTTTAATCCTCTTCAATTTAGAGTTTTAGGAACAAATGGTGGGGGCATGATTTGGTTCATCTTTATTATAATGTGTTTTGAACTTCTTCCAGATGATCAAGACACCATGTCAGAATTTGCCTACCCGGCACGACGCTCTCGATTTGGCCGGCGCCCCTCATCAAGAGCCATGATGCCCCTAAAAAGACTGGACACCCTGAAAGAGTTTTCCTCTGTTGACTTTCTGGATGAAAGCAGCGAAGAGCGAGGCAGGGTGCATGACATGCACCCCGGTCCCAAGAACTCATCTTCCAGTGATTCCCAGCTGCCATCTCCTCGACAACACTTACACTCTTCCAGTGGGAATGACCACAGCTCCTCACTCAACTTGAGAAATGAGCGGCAACCTGCTGTACCATCTCCCGCCTGGGCTGCTGAACCCATGGATGATGCAGCACAAAACCCTCTGCTCAGACGGCCTCAGTGGAACCCAAAGAAGTTGTGACACTGTTCCTGGACTTCCCTGGCAGTCTCAGCCTTAAACGGTGAATTAATACCAATTTTTAAGGTCAAGTACATTTGTGATGGTGTTCAATTGAATTCTTGTAAGATGTTGGTTTTGAATTGCTTCAATTCAGACTGTGTGCAAATAGGAAATCGCTGAGACGCAGCTGCGGGCAGTGTGAGTGGACCGCACCACAGAAATAAAGCAGAGTACTGTACACGGTCATGGAGCCACAGATGACTGGAGATGACTGATTTTAGATATTTCAAGTGTTTCATGACTGACTTTTTAACCTGCTAGCAGATATGTCTGCTAATGCATTTCAAGGTAATTTAAACTATCCCGACTCTTTATATGGAAATAGTGTTGTTTTTTTTTTAATGCCCGTTGTGTCTGACAATCGTTTTATACATAATGTGTTTTACCGTGGTGTAGCTGTGCATTAGATGTCTCTTGGATTGGACTGGAAACACCTCTGTATTTCTGGAATTAGTGCACTAATCTGTTTTCTATTGTGAATTTTTGATATTTTCTATGTCATTTCTCACATTCTGGATTAAATCAATGACCGTAGCTTTGTGATTCTAAGCATTTGCGACTCAAGACAATCCAGTCAAACATACAAAAAATATGTTTATTCCTTTTGAAGCTTCTCCACAAGTAAGGAACCGGGTTCAAAAATCTTTACACTGATTCACAATTAACATCATTAATGCAATGGCCTGTCCATCAAGGTGGTTTCTGGTATTTAGAAGAGTGTAAGAATGATAACTTACCATTACAGATTCAGCGATAAGATCATATTTCCATTCAAAAATTTATGTGGAATGTTGAGAAGTTATATAATTACCTCAAAAATTGTGATGAAATTGTGGCTTTACTCAATTTTTGAATCCACACTCTGTGAAGGAAGGACTCCAGTGCTGGTGTTTGGAGGCCTTTTCACCTTGTGAGATGTTTAATTTTTTGCAGACAAGTTTGGTGAACGGTGCTTCCCAGAGTGGAAAATATTCCTGTCAGTGTGAGACGTGTGTATCTTAAGAGATCTCTGAAAGCTGGTTGTGTATTTGTTTATAAATATATTTAAATTAGCTTAATTACCTAGTCCATTTTTGTCATCCCTCTCTTATTCCATTTTGGAATCCTTATAAGTAATACAAAGACAGCCGTGAGGGACATCACCACTCCCACTGTGGGGGGTCCGCAGGGGCTGAATTCCTGGGAAAGCCCAGACAACACATGGGCCAGAACTCGTCCAACGGCAGTGACGGACTGTTCAGCGCCAATCAGAGTCCCGCTGGCCTGGTCCCCTCCCCTCTGCAGCTCCAGGTGTGTGATGCACATTCGTCCGACAGTGATGGAAACGGAAATAAAGGTTGAGCTGATCAGGACTTGCCACACACTGACCGCAGACGCATAGAGAAAAATGAAAGTACAGGTGAGAACTGTGGAGTGAAGCAGCAAGGCTGAAATGTTGTTTCTGTACAGCCGGATGACTGGTCCCACCACAAACCCTGACAGCGCTCCTAATGTGTTGCTGTAGCTGATTAGATAACCGGCTTCTTTTGGTCTCAGAGAGAAACGCTCCCCCAAGGCTAGAGAGAAGTTACTATGGAAAAGTAGGATAGCTATTGCCATCAACAGACGGACCAGGAAGAGGTCCCATAGGTCAGAGCAAATGACCGTGCGGATGTTGGTGCCTATTGACGATATCTTCTTCAAGGCAGGCAGGAGCAGAGAGGCCTTCTTCTCTGCTTCCAGAGAGTGGCTACTGCCATTTGCAGAACCATTGCTTACAGTTGTACTACAGTTTGTGCCACAGCAGACTTCTTGGAAGCCATTGTTGGAAGTGGTGCCTTTACTGTGAGGTAGAGTTTTTGTCTGCGGGAGCATCCAAACCAGCCCTGAAATGATCAGAAAATGATGATGAATGATGATTCTCACATTTATCTTTATTTCTCTCTATTGAACCACCCACCTGCATTAAGGATGAAGATGGATGCACAGGTGAAGGAGGAAGTATAGAAGCCACCTTCATGCTCTGACAGGTATCCACTCACCACAGGACCCAAAATGAAGCCTAAGCTGGAGGCTGTACTGAAATAGCCCATCACCACAGCGCGCTCTGACCCTGTCACCAGGTCAGACAGCAGGGCCCTGCAGATTGACAGGGAGTGCTTGAAGAGGCCTGAGACAGAGAACAATCATGGCTGAGAGTAAGTGAGTGATTTACTTGACCATATTTTCATTTAGAATGCACTTGCATTTCTATTAAAAAAAAAGAACATTCTCTGAAACGGAATATTTGTTTTTTTTTTCTCATTTGCTTTGATAGACCTCTTCCAATGTTGATAGAATAGGTTGTTTGAAGTGCTGCCCATTCGGTTCACCACCATAGTTTCTAAAGTCACCCTAAAAAAAAAAACAAGATCCTGTACTCATGTTGAAATTATGCTAATAGTCTCTATCTTTAAATCCAGCTCTCATTGCAGCATCAATATTAAAGATGCTCAAAACATGGCATGCAACAAGCCGTATGATATTTTCCTTTTTATCCTTTATTTTCCACAGCACTGGCTTTCGGACATTTCATAGACAAACCCAAAATAAAGGCTCAAGAGACTTGTCGCAGCCACTAAATCCCAAGATCTGAGAAATTTTAAGTTGATCTTTTCTTCAGTTTTTACAAGTTCTATGATTGTTTTATTATTTTTTAGAGGAGTTTTTCTTTTCACTTGATTTCCTGTTTGCAATTTTAGTGTTTTCAGAGGACAGTCAGCCAAAGTCAAAGTGGTACTTCGTGCCAATGTTTCTTTAATTCTTGAGGATTAATCATGTCTGACAAATATTTCTGCAATATGCCCTTTTTCTAAATCTGTGTTCCACAATATCCGTGGGGATCGTAACCCACTTTAGGGTTGCCTCTTTTGCATCTTGACAGGGTGTTTGGATATGTCAGACATGTTGACCTGAGGACAATTTAAACAGACTGGGCAGTGTGTAATGTGACATTATTGGTGGAGAAAAGCAGCATCATGAGTCAGCAGCAGGGATGTTAACTACACCAGATACAAGATGAGATGTCAGACCTTAGCTGTTGCATTACCGAAATATTTTTTTTTGGGAATGGCATAATGACTTGTCTGGATCTGTTTGAAGTTGCTTGTGTAACTGTGGTCACACCAAAAATTAAATTATCAACCCGTAAGTTATCACCCTGGCAATTGCTGATTTAAGACAAGGATCTACACTGTTTTCTACTTAGCATGGAAATTAATTGGTAGTTATGTTATGGAAAGGGTGGGGTGAGCGAGTTGTGACTGTTCTTGCATATTGATCCTCTTAAATTTTTGATTTGCTATGCAACATGACATCCCAACTTTGTCAGATTCTGAGCGGGAGATAAAAGATCAATAACTCAATAATGCATCCTTAGGCTGGCTTCGGGTTCATTTTAGGTCATGGGATCATTAATGAACCAAATACTTACATCATATTTCAATGTTAACTCTCCTAAACTTCGTGGCTCTGATGCATGACGAAAACATTACATATCCTGTACAATATTATTCTGTAGGTATTGAGAATATTTTAGTCTACATATCTTCAAAGGTCAATATGACAACATTTTTGTGATATTTCCTATTTTTGTTATTTTAGAAGGCATAAAGAGCTTCCCATAAAGCTGTAGTGTAACTTTGAGGAATCCTTAAAGTCTGGGGTAACTTTTTTATGGAATAATAAATTGCTAGTTACTATATAGTAACAAATCAAAAATCTGATATTACATTTAATCAGCATATTTGATAAGATTAATCAGCGTTTCGGCTTTGTTCACTTGACTTCCACCTTGCAGTGGCTGTTTGCTTGCCACATACCCACAGGTATTCGTGCCAGGACAAACAGCGTGATGCTGGTCGACATGCTGAGCAGGAAGTAGCCCATTGCACTGACGAGCAGGCAGGTCAGTAGAGAGTAACGTCGTCCCACCACGTCACTCCAGCTGCCCTGGCAGTCACATAAAAGGTATAAAACACGATAACAAAATAGAAAAATCATTTTCAAATATACTGTGTGAGGGGATGGCTCTCAACAAGTATTTTGAACGGCTCAATTGATAAGATACGGTGTGATTAACAAGGTATGTTCAGCCATTGAGGACAGAGCAAGAAAATACCCAGTGCTTGTTACAAAGATTATTTAAATTTTTGAGTTGACAGTTATTGATTTTCCCTCAGCAACTCACTAGGTGATGAACAACTTCTTCTTCTTCTATCCTTTCGGCTTTTCCCTTTTCAGGGGGTCGCCACAGCGAATCAACCTCCTCCATCTAACCCTATTCTATGTATCCTCCTCAACAATCTCTGTATTTCTTCTTCAGCAAGCAGCATATTAGCAGTACAATCATTGACACTCACACCTACATCCCAGTCTTATGTTTATTCGTTCTGGATCCCGCAAAGCATATTAAAACCCATGGTGGGCTCCTTGTTTCTGGACCCCACAAACATTATTTAATGGGAAGAAAGCAAACACCAGATGAAATAATGAAATTAGGATCAACTGTGTTTGCTGTGTCCTGCATGGAGTCCAGTGGGATTTTAAAGCTGTTTAAACCACGTCTCGCAACATTTACCAGGATTCAGCTGCTCTGCACATGGGAACCAACAGATGACTCCTTATCTGTCTAATTTGTCGCATGACCCCTGAGAGTTAAACTAATTTCAGGAGCTGTGGGTGGCGGGGAGAGTAGTGGCAAGTAGAGAGTTTTGCATCAGATACGATGCTTCTTTGGATGTTTGAGAGTTTTGTTTTTTTGTTTTTCTTGATTTAGACGCAACTTAAAATGACCAAGATTGTAATCTATGATGCCAGTCTGATGGATGGATTGCGTATAAAACTATGTCCTTTTAATGCCATGATGAGCACAAGAGAAAAATTTTATGCGAAATATGTTTTTTTGGGGTATTTGAGGCTGAGGAGTAGCTTGTGTACGAGTGGATAAATACTGGTTGTGTCGTGTGACCACAATCATCCCAAACCAGTGTTTATTGTTTCCATGAAATACCACAGATGACATGGGACGCGGCCATTTCAGCCACTCCATGTAAGCATGCCTTGTCAGGCAGGAGAGACTGAAAACAGGTCAGAAAACACTTCCAGAGAGAATATACTTACAATTATTGTACTTGAGAACAGCTGCAAGACCCCATATACAGATGCTGTATTATCAAGAGAAAGTCTTTTAGTTCAATTTGTGAAATACAGCAGAGCAGACAGCAGTGTGTTCTAATCCACTGGAAGAACATCTTATTCAATTAACGGAACAAAATGCAGACATACTGGCAAGAGAGTCCTGCATCATGATAGAGAATTCAACAGATTTGAACAAGCAATATATCAATGACTAAAACTGTTCATACTGTCAGAGGAGCTTGATGCCCTGGTTGCTTTAAAAAAATGATCCCCTTGTTTTCAGTGGACAAACTTCCCAAAGGGACACATCCTACCTAGAATACCAGCAGCTGTGGGACTGGCTCCAAGGCCTCTCACATGATGGCCAAACAAAGGGATGACCATGCTCACCCCAAACATGTCCTGCAGGGGAGGGAGAAAGCTGGATATGAATAATCATGCTGTTATTATTTCTTCTGATGTTAAGAGGTTAAATCCAAGAAACAAATAAAAATTACAAACCACCGTTGAACATGGAGTGGTTGGAGGGAATATCTGGACTATTTGCTAGGCTGGCATAGGACTCAAAAGACCAAATCACCATGGTAACCTATACTGGTTTGGCTCTTAATCTTTGTTGTCTAGCAGCTGTTAACCAAATACTGTAGACGTTGATGACTAGATCTACAACCAGTCAAAGGCCAGTGGACAAAACGACCAATCGAAGACCCAGAATCTGTGATGTTGGCAGATGCAACGTGTCTGGTTGTAGCAACTACAATACATCATGACTCAAAGTTCCACTGATGATGGCTCTTGTTGATTGGCTCCCCACGGACCTACCGAGGAAATTCTCCTTGGCTTATTAAACTCTATTTAGGGTGCCTTACCGACACTGTCGCACAAAATGTATGAAATTGGAGGCTTCTGAAAACTGTTTATTATAAAATCATTGAGATATAGTATATTGTTTACCTTGTGGCCTTATGATAAAATGTCATTAATGATAAAAAAACAAACAAATATACCTGAAAATGTGAAAATGTTGAAGAGAAAAAGAAAACTACAAAAATTGCAGGATACATTTTTCTTGTAATTTAAAACTATGTATTTAAAATAAGGTGTTTGAGCTTCTAATTTGACAATATTTCTTTGAGATTCTATGCAACCTCCCACCTTAAAGGTGGAAAAAGCCTCTGTACTGCCATCATGTTTGTTTGCAAAGTGAGGAGGAGAGAAGTGCTTGCCAAACCCTTGATTGAAGTCATACCGTCGTTCGTAATCCTCTAACAAACTCATTACACTAATTGTTTAACTTTAGCAGCGTTTCTCCCTGCTGTTATGTGCCAGAAGTCTGAGCTCCCTTAATTCTTCCCGCCTCCTTTAATTAGATGATTACCAAATATGCAGGCTGATATTTAAAGTAAGTTCTTTAAAACATGACAGCATGTAAACCCTTAGGACAGCGTTGGGATTTCTTTCAACTTCCGACATACTGTGCATCAGCTGTGATATGGCAGGGGCTTCTTTTTTCATGATTTCAAAATGACACACTCTGGCACATCTTATCGACAATGACGCTTCGAAGAGGTGGCCCTTAATGACCTACCAAAGGGTCAAGCCTCTGCACGTTTCATGTCACTCATCTTGGCGGAGTATTTATTTAGATACATCAGAACATTATTGGCCAAACAAAATCCATTTAATGATCTGAAACAGCTTGGTTATTTATTTGACTCCAATTCGTCTCATTTTCTGTCAAATATTGATTTAAAGCAAAAAGAAACTCAACAGTGACTTTTCACAGGGATTGATACCAGACTTTAATTAAATAATTATGACAATGTATTATGTTGATTTTTTTTTTTTTTTTTTTTTTTACCCAAAAATTTTGTTTTTAATTTTTTGAGAAATAGGTAAAAAAAGGGCCTAAAAAAAATATTTTTTTAATTGGGGGGGGTGTGGGTTTATTTTCTCTGCTCAACTTTCCAAAT
>CAAKHD010014819.1:87218-105463 GCA_901007705.1 Fistularia tabacaria
AAAAATTTTAATATTTTTTTTTACAAGGATTTAATACAGATTTTAATTAAAAAATTATAAAAATTTATTATTTTTTTTTTTTTTTTTTTTTTTTTTTTTACCCAAAAATTTAGTTATTAAATTTGTGAGTAATAGGTCAAAAAGAGGCCTGAAACAAATGACTTCTTAACTGGGATGGGTGTCGGATTACTTGCTCTGCTCAACTTTCCAAATGTAGGGACAAACAAAGTCAAAAAATAGTTAGCAAAGTCAAATAGAAGGCATGACTGCTTATAATATTCTATTGCTACAGGGGAGGAGAAACTGGTAATACAGCCTAAAAAATTATACAACCAGTTATTTACAAACACCCGCGGCATTAGTTTCTTACAAAGCTTTCATGTTGGCATAGACTAACGGTTGTTCAGAGATCACTGAAGCTTCAACACCTGCATGTTCGATGTCTGTATATATATATATATATATATATATATATATATATATATATATACATTTACATTTATACATTTATATATATATATATATACATTTACGATTTTAATGAGTGAAATTAAGGCCAAGTGCATTGCATTTTCAATTTTAACTTTAGAGTTCTGAACGAAAGGAGGTGTGATATTTATCGAGGGGTTGCGGGAAAAGCATTGATTGATTATTTTCTGAATTACTTCAGGTAGTTCCTACAGGTAAGCTGAGCCGAGATCAGTTATGTCTGCTCACCATAAAGCCGATCGCATAGATGCACCATATAATTCTTGTCCGTTCCACGGATTTCTGATCGGAAGTGCTCCATTTGTGGTCGCTCATCCTCCGGCGGTGATCGCTGTGCTGCAGCGGAGCGGACGATCCCATCCGGGCTGCGGCGAATGATCCAGTCTTTGATCCGAACGGAGAGCGCGTCCCCGTCCCAGCGGTTGTCAAAGGGAATGGGGTGGTGGTAGCGGACGTCGGTTTAAACGCCGGTAAGAATGTAAACGATGAGAAAGGAGGCGGATTATCCAGACAAATGTACACAGGTATCCAGCCATTGAGCTGACAACGCTTTGGTTTGCTCTCAAGACGATTGGCTGCTACTTCGCCTGAAGCCAGTCCCCCTACGCTGGCAGGTGGTATCACCCACTAACGTCACCGAGCTACCTTTCATTCATAAACTGATTTTTTCCCCCCCAATATCTTTTAAAAGTCTTTAAAACAAAGGGTTTTTACCTTCTTTATTTTTTAAACGCATGGTTTCAAACTTATTATCTGGATTTATCGACTCAGATATATGTACATTTTATTCATGTTTGTATCCAAATCTAATAACCGCAATAGATGTTATATGCGTGCAGATGTTTATTGTTTATTTTTTATCGTGCACTTTACTGTTTAATGTGCAATTTATTATTATTATTTTGTTAATTTCATGTCGACATGGGATAGAGAGAAACGTCCTCTCAATTCCTCTGTATGTCTGGCACATGTGGAGAAGTTGAAAATAAGGCTGTAATTTACATTGACTTTAGATTTTCTTTTTAAAATTTAGGCTCAAGGACAATCTCAACCGGACGTAATTCTAAGTACTTAACAAATAGTTGATATTAGACAAAATTAATACAAACATTGAACGCAGAATTTAATTTGATCTTCTTTTGTTTTGAAATGTATTTATTTATTCATATTAAATTGGCTAACGGCAGTTACGGTCTTCTGAGGCGGTCATGACTTGTACTCCATCTGCTGGACAAAAGGAGACACGCAAATCATAGTCAAATTTTACTGCCGAGGGAGGGTGTCAACAATTACCATTTTTGTGTTACAATGTACAATGGACTACTAAACTATTTAAAAAAATGCTATACCTGACTTTAAAGTACAATATTTGATGTCCTACAATGCTAGTGTCTGTAGCTATTCTTTAAACTTTTGTGTTTTTTAATATTTCTTTAATTGTAGCTCTATTTTAGTTATCATTCAGACTGTCCTGCTTTTGTTAAATATCAACACTTACAGTTGATGGTCGAGCATTTTACTTTTTGTATACACAACAGTCACAATCTCCTTTTTTTATTGTTTGCATTAAAAACATACTATATGTTTTTATTCACCGTTAAAGATTAGATCATTGAACTATATTTGCATGAAGCATTGGGGTTTGAGGAAGTGACATAAGCTGAAGTTGTTGATGTTTGAGATTTTAAAGAGGAAAATCATATTAAGGCTCTATCTAGTTATCACAAACCAGACAATTCTACACTGTAGTCAACTTCACAAGCTTGTTATTACTCTTATACAGTATGTTCTCTTTGCTCACCATTAGTTATATGATATGAATGAAAGTGATTGAAAGTCAGTGATGCAATAATTTTTAGATGAAGGTTAATGCAGGAGCAACACTTCATCACTTAGACAAACACCAGCGAACAGAGGACGTTGGTGAAGTGATTCTAGGTCACAGTGGATTGAGTAACATCCCTGTGTAAATTGGTTTGTTCACATTTACGTTCACTGCTGAATGTGTCTCTTGGTTGTTAACAAGTCAGGGGTTCTCTCAGTTCAAGGACTATACCCATCATTATTATAATTATTGCTGCTGTTGTTGTTTTTGGTGGTGGTGGAAATGCTGCAATTTCTATTATTATTGCCGTTGTAGTAGCAGTAGTATTATAAGTAGTAATAGTTTTTGTAATGGTAGCAATAGTAGTCGTAGTATCTATATTATTACTAATGATATATAATAAGTGTGTGATAATTATGGTAATAAATAATTCAAATAAGATAGAAGTAGGGTTGAGCAAAATGCACAAAGTAAGTTGAAGTACAAGTGGTAGTTGTAGTTGTGGTTACAAACGAGAGCTAATTAAGGTATAAAACCACTTGGAGTTATTTGAAATATCAGATGAAAATTAAATTGAATATCTAAAATGCATGAAATGCATAAAAACCCAACATAATGAAAACAAGATCACATACTTGTATAAATGCCACAGCAATGTTAAACAATAATGCTAAGCAATTAAGAAGCAGAATGGAGATTTATATATTCAGTCATTAGTAAAAAAAAAAACCTATGCCTCTTCTAACAGTTAGCATTCATATCTGTGGTGAAACTGACTTCTCACTTCCCTAAATTTGAAAGAAACAGCAGCCACCAATGTGTTTGTTTGTCTCTTCATGTGTTTGTTCTGGTAGGGCAGAGGCTCTCGGAAGGAGAGTTACCCCTCTCCTGTCCTTTCAGTCCCACCCTACCCTGACATTCTTGTGCAGACACCGGGTGTCCAGTTGCCACTAGTTATTTCTGCATGGATCTCCTCCTTTCACACTCTTCAGCTGCTCCACTAACTGTGGGTAGCAGCGGCTTCAATTAGACCACAAAAATAGCCAAGAGGATTGGGTGGGGTGGGGGGGTCCAGAAGAGTCATGTGCACAAACTTGTCCTCCCATACAGAGACAGGGGGCAGGAGAGGAGTCAAGATCCAGTAAACCCACATAAACCAGCTGCACACAGAAAGCAGCAATCTCCCAGGGTGGATATACAATAGTGGTGTACAGAGGAGTGAGACACTCTGACCGGCCTTGTCACGTGCAGTCAGTAACTCGGGAGGAGTTCGAGTGACAGAGAAAAGCTGGTCAATTCTGGACCATGAAGCTGAGTGTAGCACTTTTTTTTGCAGGGCTCTGTGGAGCACTGGCAGCAACGTTCATCCTCCTGTCCTTTGGAACTGATCACTGGCTGCTGGCCTCTGAGAACTGCAACAAAAATGGAACTGGTGTCCTGGGTGACGTGACTATAGAGGTAGGTGTTGAAGTTCATACAGCAGCTGAGAGACTAAGAATATGGTCAACCCACTTTGGTGATGTTTGTATTGAATATAAGTTTCAGAAGATTTTTGTTCAAAAATATAAATGCATATTTGAAATTCGATAAGGGCTCATTCATTTCTATTGAGTGCACATTCGTTCTGATTTTATGAATGATAAAATCAATTCTATTTAGTATAATCTCTAAACATATCAGTGGTATTTGTTGTAAAGTTGCACTCTCTCCTCTCTCAGTTGAAGTGCTAATCATTCCATCAGTGGACGTTGAATTTCAAATCTTCTATTTTCTATGCAGTGATCAGTTGCTGCAAGTATTCTGTCAAGAGATAACTGGCACGCAAGGCTTGGAGGCGTCCCTGAGGGACCTCCTCATGTAACCAGACACTATTAAATGTTGCGTGTATCCAGCTATGCAATGATTGAGCCAGAAGCAAGTGTCCCTGTGATAGAAATACAAATACCAATATATCCCATGGGACAGGACCGTATTAAATATCACCAACTAAAGCATGCCTACTTTTTCATAGTGGGCACTGGTACTGGAAATTAGATATCAACATAGTGAGTTACTTTTTACAATACATAGTACTAAGATGACATTACATAGTAATAAGATGTCACTATCCACTTTTTACAACTGTAGTTTTTCACACCTGTTTTATTCAAATCAGAGTGGGGCAAATATGAACATCAACATTTTTAGAATTTCCCTTTATTGACAATGAAATACATTTTTTTAGTTGGTATAGACATTGTAGAAAAACACATTTTATATTTCCCAAACAAAGACGATTTTAAACATCTATAGATTTTTGGCTGTCAGGTAAGCATAGAGACCACCAATTATGAATGTTTCCTGAATTAGGTCATCTTGGGCTGCACTGCTTGCTGGACACCAAATCAAAGCTTCACATGGTCAGAAGTGCTCACTCAGCTGGACCTTTGAACTGCCTTGCAGCTGCTCTTTGCCACTGTGGCCACACTTGTGACAGCGCTGAAGTCTACTTGCATGCACAAATAATAGTGAAAATGTAAAGTGCTGAGTCGTTTCTTTGTTTTCCAGCAGGGGGATATGCTGGTGAAGGAGGGCCCCAGTGACATCACTCTATACCATGAGGGCTTTTTCTGGAGGTGCTCTTTTGGAGGCAACATCGGTGACGAAAGCCTGCTATGGAAGCTCTGGTTCAGTAAGTGAGACTCACAAAGTGAAGTAATGCTTTCATACACAAGAGAAGGAAAAGAAGCTGTTTTTTACCCCAAAGGTTTTCCATTCTCCATCCTTTGACGCTGATGGCAGCCGTATACTCTAATTCCTTTAACACAACGAAATACTCTATCTGCTTTGAATCTAAAAATCTTTGATTCAGTCTTTTTCAGTCTGCGACCAATTGCATGACACCACATTGCTAGAATCTCTCTCATGTGACGATTCAGTGGCTGTGCCATGTGATGTTGTTCTGTCCCCTTGTCAGGTGATGGCGCACCGTCTAGTTTCCAATGTTGACTTGTTGAATGGAGGGTCATTGTCAGAATCAGCCTAAAGCACTAAAACAACCTTGTGAGGCTCTGTGGAATTCCAAATGCTCAAAGACAGGGAAGAAAAAAGTGGACAGAAGAGACCAAAAATGAAGAGGAGACAAGTGTTTCATTTTCATTTATTGCTTAACATCACAAATGTTCATTTGACGATATTATGGCAACCACTGGAAGCTGTCATTTCTTTCGTCTCAAAGCCAATAATAATTTATTTTCTTTCTCTCCCCAGCAAATCAACCTCACTTGAAGGTCTGCATGCACTCCTACCTCTTCCCCTTCCCAGTGTCACACAAGACCCACAACAGCACAGATTATGATTCTGCCATAAGTATGTTTTTTTTTTAATATTCCAAGGAAAATGTGTTGATAGAGTCTATGGTAATTGGCATATTCGCCTAAAATCTGTGCTATTCAGTCTACAGAGGCTTTTGGAGTATCTTCATGCTTATTGGCGTCGCAACCGTCGTGCTTGCGGGGTTCATCATCATCTGTGCTGCTCCTTTCGCCAGTCATGGCTTGTACAAAGCAGGAGGTGGCCTCTTCCTAGCATCTGGTGAGGCTCTCAGCTGGTTGAACTGATAATTTAACCCCTTCCCGGCATCCATTGCTATAATATGATGAAAATCGTACTTTCCTCATTTGTTTGCATCTGCTGCCCCTTTTCTCCACCAGGTTTTTCCCTGCTGTGTGTGGTGCTCATGTATGTCCTGTGGATTCAGGTGTTGGATGTGGTGGATGCCTACATTAACCACCAGCGCTTGGCTCTGTGTCCGGGATTCCAGCTTTCACTCAACTACGGCCTGTCATTCATGTTTGCCCCCATTGGTATCTTCTTCTGTCTACTAGCTGGCCTTCTTTTTCTCCTGATTGGCCGAACCATACAGATACATTATCACTAAGTTGAACCGATAACGGTTTAGAGGAAGGGATCAAGAATTTTGAAATACATTTGCTTTTACAGTCAGGCTCTCGATTAATTCTCATGAATGTTCAGCAAAGAGAAACATCACTTTGACTCATGTCGTCAACACAGTAGGTCAGCAGCCAAAGATCGGGTGGAGTTAATGCTTGCTCCAGGATCAACACATTGCAATTGTTGTTATGCTGGGAGTTATATCATTGTGATCCCTCCATTAAGAGGTGCTTTAAGTTGATCCACCAATAAAAGCATGTGTATGATCCTCAGATCATACATGTAAAAGGCGTATTACTGAAAAAATCCTGGTGTTGGATACTGAGTGTGGATATTTGTGAGTGTTTGTTTGTGGAAAACAAGTTAGATTCATGATATGTTGATGTTTCTTGATTATTTTATTGCTTATGTTTAAGAATGCTGGAGGAGTGAAGTACTTGGTTGAACAAGTATTATAATGTGTACACGACACATAAAGTGTGTAAAAACATATAACCTTATGCACTTTCTAAAATGTTTGATGAATATAGACAGGAAAAAGCTTAGAGTATGGCTACATTTTACAACTTATGTGTTTTGGAAGAGTGTTACTGGGCTTTCTGTGTTGAAATGACAAGTTGATTACATTTGATATTTTTAAACTCCTATCTCATATTTATTCACGGTGAAGATAGCCATCTTTAAAGACTTGGTGAGTGTATGGCTTCACGTTTTAAAGGGGAAAATAATTTTCATAAACATATGGACACAGAATACTTCAAACACGGCTTTATCGCTTTTAACTTCACAAGCGGTAAAGGCCTAAAATGAAGTTTCTCTTAGATTTATAATTAAGTCTTGTTCACTTTCACTTGACTATCTCTGACATAGAGTTTTTGTATATGTTAGCAGTAAATAATCCTTTTATCTTATTCATTCTTTTTCTAATGTGGGATGTGCAGTGTTGCTAAATGTCTGGGCTTATTCAGCGCCGATGATTCCAATAAAGGAACATGTCATCCAGTGCAACAATAAAATCCATTGATGTTTTTCCCAGTAGATTTGCAGATAACAGAGTTCTATGCAGTAGAGGAACTCTCATCCAGGTTTGAGTGCAACTGTTGATCAGACCAATTCCCTCTTGGTCTGACGCCATTCACTGAGCAGGAAAGATCTATAATATTACTGGAACTGACACATAATACGATGAAATCTCAGTTTGGTGCTAGGAGAATAATGCATATGCCGTTTATCCTGCATTGGAGGCTTTCATATTTATATTCTGTGATTGCAGTAAACTAGTCATATCTTTCAGGTTTGATAGTTTTACTGCTTGACTCAGTTGGTAAGTCATCATTTCAGCATGATTTCATGTTGTAATCGTTGCATTTATGTAACAGTTGCTTATCTGCTGTGTTTGTCATGCTTTTATTCATTTTCCTTATTATGTGTTATGAGTTTGTCCATATAAATAAATGAAAGTTAATTTGATTTATTTTTTAATAAAACTATGTTATAAAAGCAAGCTTGATAGCTGTCAATAAATCATTCTGTAGTTGGTTTGGAGGGCAGGTTCGGATCAAGCACCACAAGAGGGCACTGTGTTCTCATTTGACTCATCTGTCACCTCAACCCTGAGAAGTAGAAATCCCATTTTGCTAATCTACAGTCTATGTGGTGTTCTGCATTCAATCACAACTTCAGAGGTAGGATCTGAAGATGAAAGAATTCACACCCTGGCTGACAGACGGATGGTAATTTCACTCATGAATGGAGCATTTGATCAGGATCTGAATGGACTCCTGTGTCGATTCTCATGTGTCTGTATCAACTCTATGCCTTTTGAGCTTAATAATGTACTTATCGTACATAACGAAATGCATCTGCTGTTTGCCTCAGAATGCAGGAAGGAGCGATGCCAATGTAAGGCACTGATTATTTTGTGAGATTGACTTTTACTTTTACAAATGGAGATTCACACTTGCAAATTGCTGAAGCCTGAAGTTCTAGTTTGAGAGGGTAGCCAGACATACTCCTGGAAGCCACGTCCAGGCAAACCTCTCCAGGTCACGACAAAAGGAGGCCGAAGATGCTAATATGTTGTAGGATAAGATCACACATTTGTCCTGTTTGAAGTTGGAGCGGTTCTCTTAGCGAGAAAGTCCCCCATCGGAATGAGATTTCTTATCTGGTTCAGTTCCTGCTTTAAATTAAATCCTAATAAGATAAAAAGGAGAGTTAAATCATGCTGCTGTCCACACCCGTGTGAGAAAGTGTATGAGACAGGCAATGTAAGAGAGAGAGAAAGCATTCATGCAGGTGTGGAGCAGGATTCTTCCTGAAGAAGCCAGGCCTTACAGTCAGTAATGTCATCAGAGTGGGAGTTCCAGCTGAATTGAACACTGTTCTGCATGATTGCCCATGATAATTGTGTGTTGATAGGGAGCACCGGAGATGGAGTATAATTTCCACCGAGAGATTCCTAAACAAATACCTGTGCTCAGCAGAGGGATGGAGGAGGTGAGGAGGAGAATAGCGGATGAGGAGAGATGGATGATGAAAGGGCAACACTTCCAGACAAGGAGGAGGAGGGACAGGAAGCAGCATCTTACTGCAGGGTCTGTAATAGCCAACACATGAGGCAAGTCCAGAATACACTTTTCAAATTAGGAAGGAAACCTCTGACATTTTTAGTCCAGGACATTTATGATTTGTCTTTGGTTCTAATCTAATACACCAAGCTTATGTAACTGCCCATCAAAGTCCTCACATCAATTGTGTGACAATCACATGTGACGTAGTATTGTCTGGTTTAATTTATTATTAGTATAAATGTATACATTTGAAGTATTCACCACAATATCAGTAAAATTTCAATCGGAAAATACACTCCCTCCGTTTAGTGTCAGAAGATGCATGAATTTTAACACAATCAAGAAATCCCTCAAAAATAGTTAAGTTAAGAAAAAATAAATTAAGTGGTTAAAAAAAAGCCTACATCTGCCTTTATTTCAAAGAAATAAAATCAAAGTGATGGAAATAAGGATGAAAGTAGCATTGAAAATATGGATGTGCCCACACACACGTACTCAAGCACGCACACACAAACACGCGCGCACACACACACACACACACTTGCATACGCACAGACGGCAACATTTGTATGCTTAGATGACGTCCAGGGATTGTGTGGGTAACAAGTGTCTGGCCCCTTTATTCAAGGGGTCTGGACCTGAAAGCTTTTAGAACCGCATGGAGAGTCTCTGATGTTGATCCATCTGAGTGCAAAGACTTGTGTGTTGAACCAAACTCCCATTATGCTTATTGCTTAAGGCTATTATGAATGAAAATTTAAACTCTGAAATATATTTTCTCATTAATCCCTGCCCTGATATTTGGCCTTCACTGTGCCGTATGATATTTATACTGTTCGGCTTCATAAGACTGATCATTTCTACGGCTACGTGAAATGGTTCTGTGCTCTCATGACCTTTTTTATACAACAAACCTTCTGGGACACATTTTCTTGAAATTGTTTGCGGTCCAGGGTATAACTTATAAAATATGACATGGAAAAAGTGAGAAAAGTATACCTCGTAAAGTTGTTGAGATTTGATTCTCTAAGGAGTGGCAGCCTTTGAACAAAAATTAAATTGTTGATTTTAGCTTCTCCAGGGACCAAAAGAAGAATTCAGGAATTGTAAAACAGGCGATTAAACTGTTTTGAATGAAAGTAAAAAACGAAAAAAATCCCAGACACAACAAACACAGCAAAACAAACAAATAAAAATCCTACTTTTTAAAAATAGATTGATGTTTTCTTTCCTGCTGATAGACTGACACAAAATCCTCTTACGGGTCGAGTAAAGAAGTTTGAGTCTCAGTCAATACTTGTATATTTAACCTTGAAGGAGGTTTAAGTTAATTGGAAAACACTCATTGCCTGAGTGCTTTCACCTCATGGCATGTAGTTATCATAGCTTATCTTCCAAATGTATCATAATCCCACACGACACGCAAGTCAGATTTCATTTAAATATGATTACTTTCGACTCTCAGAAAAAGCAAAGTATTTGAATTGCATGAACAGTATGGCAAGTCACATTACACGCTGCCTACCTCTTTAGAGATAGTTTTACATAATTTCCCATTCGTTTTGAAATAATGAATAGACAATGGGCTGTATAATTGTGAGAATTTACAATTCAGAGGACTACATCATATAATCACCATGCATAATTCAGAGAGTTGAGCACGTAGGATACTCGTGGCACTGGCACGAAAATTAACCCAGGTCATCAAACAAGCATTTGGGTCTTAGCTTGAAACTGCAAACAAAATCACTTTTGAGGTAATGTTTTGTCTTCAAAAACATCGAACAATCTTTGTAGCACTTTAATACGCACGCCTCTATCTTTATCATCTCCTGGAAGTTTTGAGAAACTTCCTGATGGTTGAAGAGGCACTGCGTGTAAAAAGAAAACCCTAAACAAAACTGGTCGTCGGCTGTTGAGAGCTACACCTGTACTGAGTGTATCCTTTCTGCCCCTCTTACATCCTCTGGCCTCACACCTCACTTTCTGCATATAAATTACATTCCAAAGTGTACACGGAAAGCTCTTGTTCATATTCAAGGTCTCTTGTTTCAAAGGCATGCTAATGTCTTTCAGTGTGAAACTCCTCCCTGCTGCACTCTTTTAACTGCCAGACCATCAGTGTAGGAGTTGATTGGGACTCTTCAACTGTCTTGCATATTCATACACTTCTAATGGCATACATTTATATGTATAAATATATATAGGCACACACATACTAACATCCTATACAAAGAGCAAGGGCCGCTCAATTCAAAATTCATTGATTATTTGTACAGCTTGAGTTTAAATATTACTTTCCTGTCGTTTTTCAAGTCGATCATCTATAAAACATCTATTAAGTGTTAAAAGGATAAGTCAAATCTTCCATTGTGAACATCCCATGCTGTTTGAAAGATCCACACGGTGTTTGCACCCTCCAGTCATGAATTTCTCACTTTATAATTCTGTCTTTGGGACTGTTATATTGCAGCGCTCCAGACCCTTATTTGGGTGCAGCCTCCCCTCGAGCAATTAATTAATGCCACAGTACAAACAGCTGATGGATTTTATCATGAATATTCAAATACACAGCTTTATATGCAGTGTTATACCACGAGGCCTTGGTGGGGCATCGGGGGTTTCACAGCCGCGCGTTTACACTCTGTACTGGATACTGGTCTGAGCCGTACAGTCACCGCATTCTTAAGAATTATCAGTGAAAACTTAGTTCTTAGTTCTTCTGTCACTAAGTCAAAATTGTATTTTGGTATTTTCACACAGTGTTCTTTTATTTTGGTAAAATATTTTTTTTCTTTACAAAAATGTCATGCATTTAATTATATTCTTTTGACAAAGGCATCTTCACAGGAAAAGGTGTGACTGTCACTCTAAAGTATATTGATACAGCAAAACCACTTTTAATTGTAATAGGTGCTTCAAAAAGAATTTATTTCAATTTTTGCTGGAAGTGAGGGAAAATTAGGACCACGTTTTACATTTGGGCAATACTGAACATGAATCCATGGCATTATTCAGAATTCTATGAAAATTGAAGTAATCCAAAATAAAATACTATAGTAATACCTAAGTTGATGCCTATCAATATCATACAAACAATCATTTCACAGAGGTAATCGATATCTTCCATATTTATATTTTGGTTTTGTCTGTTTGTTTTCCTTTTTTTTTTAGCAGTGCTACTTTGAGAAAGTCATTGACGTGTGTGTGTTTTTTGGAAGGTGTTTTGTCTTGAAAAAAGAAGCTCTATTTTAATTTACAAGAAAACAAATTCAGACCTATACAATTACAGACCCTTCTATCCCAAACAAAGAGCACATACGGAGCACAGCAGTTGTGAGCTATTGGTCGATTAGCAAAAGAAAAAAGACCAACAATAGTTAAATATTTCTTGCCTCATTTCAATTTATTTAGAAGAGTTGAAAACTCTTGTAAAAAAAAAATCATATTTCAACAGTAGTTTTCTGTCTGCAGCATTTTTACACTATCCTTACGCAACTTCAAACCACAGTCACTTCCAGAACATCTCAACTCAAAGGATATAAAATGCTTGTTCTTCCATTATACGTCAGACTGTTTTAATGTTACACATGATTATCAATTCAATTTTTCAAGAGGGCAGTGACATATTTGTTTTTCTTTTGCATGCCGAGATTCAGGGAATAAACAAGCAAGTGTACTGTTTAACATATTTAATAGAAAAGAATTATGTACAATTCTAATCTAAGTATTCAAATGATCTCTTCTCTCTTTGTTTCACCCTTCATGTGTATTCATAAGAGTGCCTCCGTACGCAACCTCACTTCATTTGCGCAACATTTATGAAAATTATGTATTACGAATTTAAATGATTGCAAAACAAACAGGGGCCTATTATTAACAAATGAACTACGCTGGTAGTGACATTAAAGTCACATTGCCTTGTTCAAAATGTCGGTGACGTCTCCGGGAGGTTAAAGAAACCAGAGCAGAGTAACTTCAACCAGGTCTGGACACAAACTACGCTGATAAGATGGGAAATCCTTCTGAGGCTTTAGGTTACATACAGTCAAGCCATATAGATATACACACACACACACACAACATATCCAAATATATATACATATATATATTGTCAAGCACAAAATTATTGAAACCCTAGGGGTATGCAAAATTTCGAACTTGACTGTATGTGCTCTACATAAATCTGGCACTGATTAGCAGATGGAATACTTGATCGACTTTATGAAACAACATAAGATAAAAACTTAAACTACCAAGTAAGCCGTTCATCTCAAAGCAAGGCTGGGACCTTTTTATTTAATTAAATAAAGGATGCAGATGTGAGACAGGAAGCAGTCCAGAGAAACATGCCGTGGACGTCACAAAGAAGCCGACAGAGAACAGACATGAACAAATATTCTGTTACAATAAAGAGAATGTGTTACCTGCTGCCGCATCAAATGAGGGACCCCTCTTTTGTACAGTTGCAAACTAATGTAAACCCAGTAATGTCCTTTCACTTCAGCCTCGCAAACAAGCTTCACACTAACCCACATCCAGTGACTGCACTGCTTTTATACCGGTTTCAACTTGCAAAATTATACTTCTGACCCCAAGTAGGGCGGATGTTCCCTGAAAGTAAAATCTCATGTGGAGTGTGGAGTTTGGTTTTGCAATGGTAAAAGTGTATTTGTATTAATTGAAGTATAATGATATCACTAGTGTGGATGTGGAGAAGGAAGGGATCAGTGAATAATGTATCTTCATGCAGATGGTAACTGAATATGTTCATATATTCATTTATTAATTTATACTTTTGTGCAGCAATTTAGCCTGCGCCTATAGCCATCTAAATATCAATATTGTAATACACTATATACATATGTTTTCATCATAATTTTGATCATTTGTTGTATTGCCTGCACTTTGCGCTGCAATTTCACCTGCTGGTGCAAATCCTTGCATTTGAACACACAATCTGTCCTCTTCTCTCGCTTCTCTTTCTGCATCTTGTTCAGATCTAAGGATGTAATGGAAAGGAGAGAAGTCCCCAAAACACACCACAAAGTTCTCCAAAAGTTTTGGAGACTGTATCAGATGAAGAGACACTGCTGAGCTTTAGGCATTCGAATCAGATGCCAGAGGGAATATGCAAGGGCTGGTAAATGTTACCGTTGATAAATAAACATTATTTAAAAGATCTGTCAACCCCTGTTAGAGCAAAGCCGTGGTTCATTTGTTTCATTGCTCTGAGGATAAGGAATATTTAATGACCCCTCTGAAACACATGAATAATAGCAGTTACCTTTTCCTCTGAGCCACAAGCACAAACTGGTGATGATGTTTCACATTACCATAATAATGAAATAAAATTTAATTCAAAAATAACTAAATTGAAGTACATATGACCAAAGAGTATTTGGAAAAAAGAGTGCAAAACACATTTGATATTTGAGAAAATAAAGTAAATCAATGCAATAAATGTTTACTTATTGTTTTAATAGTATTTCTGTACTAATAGAAACCATATATTTACAAAATGTTACTGCTTTGCCATCTCTACCATCATGCTGTTCAGCTTTAAGAGAAACCATGGACCTTTAATTGTTAAAATTGGAATAGAAATATATGAACGTAAAACAAAAGGTATTTCATATTTTCTATCAGCAGAAACTGATTAGATTAGGGGTGCTATTTGTAAAGCGGCAGAAGGAAATGTGTTTTCACCATTTGTGCAATAAACCTAGATCAGAAAACCACTAAGAAGAGAAAAAAATAATCAATGGTAATAATCAAAAAGGTAAACATCGGGACAATAACAGTTAAAAAGTTGATGATCATTTTTAATGATATTTATTTTTATTTGTGCCTGGTTCATACACGTATTCTATTCTATTCTCTCCATGTGGTGCTACTTTTTATTCATTGATCCCTCACTAAATAGGGCTGCTTGCATGTTGTATGCTTTGTGTTCTATGCGTAAGTAAGTGAGTCAGTAAGTAAGTAAATAAGTGAGTCGGTTAGTAAATAAGTAAATAAGCAGCCAAAGTGCCGTATAGAATTTTGATGTACAAAGTATTCATATTCTTCACCTCATTAAAATCACTAAAACCATAAGTAAAGTGGCTCACTACATTCAGTACATTCAACTAAAATTTACACTTATGATGGAAACATCTGCAAGGGACACAAAAATGTGTCCTCTCTGTTAATATCATGTGGGATTTTGGAATGAATTATACTGCTTCATTTATTAATATATAAATGTGTGTGTGTGTGTGTGTGTGTGTGTGTGTGTGCAATTGTGCCACTCTTGATATTAATGTATGAGAGGGTTACGCCACTTCTTGCTACTGGTAAGTTGAATCTATAAGATGATCAGAGGCTCTCTCAAGCACGTCTGGGCTGTGAGAAACACAGCTCTAAAAGTGAGAAAAACAGCACGATTTCAGCTTTACGGTGAATCATTTTCCAGCTGGTCAAAGAGCCTCTTTAAAGACTTAATTCATCTTTAGAAGCAGAGGAATTTTCTCACTCCATAGAGAAACACTTAATCCTTAAGTTTATTCTAAACGCTAAGAGCCCAAACATTTAGAAATACATGGTTTTCACTGGGCATGAATGGCATAACAAGTCTGGAAAGAATACAGTAACTATAATTGTCAGACGAGGGTAGTTGAGAACAACGTATCATGTTACCGCCTGAAATGTACTTTAGAAAAACTATCTAGTAGAATTATCAAATCTGGAAATAATGGAGCAAAAACATAAGTAAACTTACTTCAGTAAATTGAGATATAGTTGCCTTACCAACGGGCAGAAATTAAAAAACAAACCAAAAAAACAGCAATAAAATATCTCTCAAGAGTATTGGCCGATTGAATCAAAAAAGCAACCTGTATTTTTGGAGGCCAAAAGACCAGAGAATAAGAATCCACCATTTTATTTGCACCCACCATAACAATTTTGACTCTGATATCGGTAATGTAAAACCTGCATAGTCTGCAGACATTTAATGAGTGACATGAATCAACTACCAATTTAAACTCTGGTAATTCATCCCGCTCCTCTGGGTTGTTAGTAGTTTGGCCTGAGTATGGCATCAGTGTGCCCGTGGGTCTATTGGCCTGAGTGCAGCCAGGTCCAGTCTCTACGCTGCACTGCTTCACTCAGCTGAAGTTCTCCTGCCTGTGACCATCTGCACACAGGACACCTGCGTGTTGGCATTGCAATTTCTGAGCCTCTGGGATGAGCAAAGGGGCATCTGTTCGACAGAGAGAGGGGCTCAATGGGTTGCCCTTAGCAACCAGCTTTTGAACAGCCATCGGTATCTCTGCACATACTGCTCAAATGAGCAGGGCTCTTGGTGAGTGACTGGGGAAGACCAGTTGTTACGTAACAAAAATGTCTATCTATCTATCGATCGGATCGATCGATCCGATCGATAGATAGATAAATAAAAAAATGCCCCTTACAACTTTTATAATGATCTAGTTAGGCACATTTGCCCAATTTCGCAGTATTTTCCTGTGGACATCTTTATTGCAAATGAGTGGGAAAATAAACAATTCAAGTATTGATCTGCACCTCTTTTCATACAAATAGCACCCATGTTTTTCTGAGAGAAGTCTGAGTCTGGAGTTCTGGCAGTTTTTTTCTCCTTACCTCTCATCATTCCTTCTTGTTTGAACTATATCTTTCCTGCCTTGCCATCTGTTCCTTCAGCATGTTCCTGTTGCTTCCAGTCGGCATCTTCTTGATCAAACAGCTGTGAACTTTGCAGCACGTTTCATCCTCATTTACTTTAGAATTAATGTGTTACGAAATATAATCAGTTACTCGGGTGGATTAGAAGTCATAACGATTGCTCACACTATTTATAGGTTTCATAGATTTGTTCCATATTTTGGAATAAGCTGGAACCTTGAATGAATGCTCCAAAATTAAATGCAGGGGACTGGAAGGAGTGACAAGGTCCACTGAGGAAACAGGATGTGTGTGCAATGTCTCTGTTATAGAGTGCCACCACATCAGTGAGAAGCAGTAACCAGATATGCTGCTTCCATTGAGTTTTTGATGCTCCAGTAACTAACATAGACACATAGAACTATGGGGAGAAAAAGAACACGTATAGTATCCCTGTTACATAGGACATGGATATACCATAGTTGAAATCCAGAACTCAGTTTTTCAAATTCCAACAATCCAAGAAAGCACATATTTCATATTGAAACGTTATAGCAACATATTTTTCCACTATCAATTAGCAAAAATGGATGGATAACGCTTGTTATTTGCAATTTGACACAGTAATAACTGATTAGAGTCCTATCAGTTGAATCTAAATAAATAGTTACCTCAATTCCGACAGTATTGTTAGAGGTTTGTCAGAACACAACACTGAAATTGCTTTGTGGTCTGGTCATTAATAATCAATAATCAGTTTAGCGACCTTGTTTCTGCTATGAACTGATGGAGCAGCTCCACAAACACATGGTCTGTTAATGTAATAAGGTGCCTTGGCTGTGAATCACAGCCCCCAAAGATGTAATGAGCATATCAGCCATGACTTGATGGCAAAGAGGCAGTTTGGAGTTTGATCTTTAATTGGGGATTGTCTAAAACACTGCCCTCCAAGGCTGTGACACATTTCCAATGACTGTGCAGTCAGTTTTATTAACACTTAAAAGGCACAGCATTACTATTTATTAGCTGAATTTTGGAGATGTCAACAGTGAAGGGTCTTCAATTGAGAGAAAAATCTTAATGGGATCCAGGAAGTTGTTTTGTGATTAGATTGCAAAGTGTTGAAAGTGTGTTTGTGATTTTCTTGTTATACAGATAAATAAATGACTAATAGACTCAATTGGTATTTGTCTTGTGGCGCTCAGAGTACATAAAGGACCTTTAAATGATCAAGACAAGATCTTGATTTATCTTAAGCCACCGATTCCTGATTCCAACCATGATTCCTAGAAAGACACATTAATGCTGAGTTTTACCAAACGCTATTTGGAAAGAAGGCAGAGTCTCCACAGCCAATCCCACCAAATTTAAACAACTCACACAGAAAAAAACATCTAGATTAATAAGCAAAATTCTTTTGGTTTGGGGTTGAATTCCCCCTTGATATACTCCCGCGAGGAATGTATGATCTCACAAAGTTCTCCACCAACATGAATCCCAGGGCGTAAAAAACCACCTTCATGTTGTTGAAGAAAAACAAACGAAATGCTCTGTTTTGAGGTTCCTGTCATGACATATTTTTGTAGAACAGGCAATCCCTAATCGCAACATGACTGATTTGTGTCCAAACCTTGTACAGTAGGAGTTTTCATAAATCTACCCTGTCCAATGTATATTTCGACAAACCACATTTTGGGGGGGGGGGGGGGGGGGGGGTGGAGAAAGAAAAGGGGGTTGGGGGGGGGGGGGGGTTTTTG
>CAAKHD010014819.1:105483-124319 GCA_901007705.1 Fistularia tabacaria
TTATTGTGTTTGTAGGGGGGGTGGGGGGGGGGGGGGGGGGGGGGGGGGGGGGGGGGGGGGGGGGGTGGTTGCAGAAAGTAAAGTGAGTTTGGATGGGGGTGCTGTCATTCTGATATCTCAAATATAATATTGCACAAAATGTGTTTTCCCACAAATTTTGTGATTACCTTTGAATTTGAGTTGATAATTACAGTTTCATGTTGCAGCATGATATTTCCCATTATTTAGATGCTTATGCATGACTTATGATGATGACTTATGCATATGCAGGTGGAATACATCACACATACTTAATTATTATACTAATCTCTTCCTTGAAGAACTAAAAGTCACAGCTTCCCTTGGTTGGATGTAACGTCAGGACATATCGGACTTTTCTTTCTCCTCACCAGGAATCTGAAAACAGTCTATGGGCTCGAGCCTTCTCGATCATTTCCAGATTTCCTTCATCCCAGCTGCTGACACATATTATGACCCTTCATACACAGAAGTATAACTTGAGGACATTATATTAAAAGAGATAATATTAATTTTTGAGAATATTTGCTTGATGTAGTCTTTGGTTTGGAGACCTTACAGTAGTTTTTTTTTATTTATAATCACTTAGGATGAAGAGAATTGAAGGTGGAACTAGATGGTTTTAAAAGCATTGTCATATAAACACCTGGAGCTAAAAATGTTACCTGTCTTAATTTGTGGGCTAAATGCTATGAGGTCAATCAGTTATTTCAGAACAATCTGTATGGGCAAGTGCAAAATCCATATCATAAAAACTCTAATTGTCTGATGAATGTAAAATATGTCTGAAATAACCTCGACCTTCAAACACGACAGAGCACGTGTGTTAATATAATCCTAATATGGATTGGGAATTAATTATGCCCTGGGCTTCACAATCAGCATTACCTTTCACAATAATCACAGTATAATATTGTTTTCTCTTTGCGTTTTTCTGCTGATAAATTCCAAAAATGTATTGGGGTGTAGTTCCCCATTACTCAGACATACAAATAAAAAAGTAATTAAAAGATGGCTCATTTGAGGAAGGAAATATGATACTTCAGTAACTGGACAGAAAATTACCAAAATTCCCACATTGTAGAGGTTTTAGTTAAAGTAGTTGTTTTCAAGTCTGTTATGCCCTGCCCCATTTACACTGGTGAGTTTGACAACTTTAACATAAGTTATGTTTGTATTCTGCTTTGTTTGTGTTGGCCTGTGTTGAGTTGTAGAATTTTGCAAATAATGCTAAATGCTAATGGATTTTTTCATTCCTCGGAATCCTGGTTGTTTGATCAGAAAAAAAGAATATTCCCTCCTCTTTTATTGGGAAAGCAGAACAATCCACAGGTCAGACAACACAATTTGACACAGTGCTGCTGTTTTTTTCTAGTGATAAAAATTTTGTCTGTTCTTTTGGGTCCAAGAATGTTCCTGTGTATAATTGCACTGGGACTGTAAATGCACCATTTGTGAAGAGAAGACAAGGCTAATTTCATTGAGAATACTGTCCAAGCAACATCACTTTTGATTGTCCTATATCCCAAGATTTGGGACAGCAACAGAAAATTAACGCATTTTTATTGAACTTTATTTTGCATAGTGGAATGTTTGCAGCGCACAAGTTCCGGGGGACCGATTACACCAATGCACAATGTGATTAGCATGATGGACAAGGCAGATGAGACTGAGCTTGTTGAAGGCAAGAAACATCCAGGTGGAAGTATAAAGAAAAACAAGATCAGTAATGTTAAATTTGTAAGAGCATCATGTCGGGAATGTTCATTTTACTGTGAACGATAACAGGATTGGTAAGGCGAGCAAGCAGTGCTGCTTGTCGGGGTTTAAGTTCAGAAACAAAATCCATGTCAATGTTGGATAAATTGACCAACTCACTGGCGGGGTGAATTGCAGTGGACTACAGCCCACTCTCTTCTCCGTGGTAGAAGATCAGGGGTTACAAGAGGCTCCCCACATTGGGGTTCAGATTATGAGAATTCTGAACTGCAGAAAGACAATATCAAAACAAATCCAGCAACTGTTTGCGTAGCACAGGAGATATAGTGAATGGACTTGGAAACGAACATTCCTGGTTTCATTGCCAGCTCCTCCTAGTGTGTAAGTGTTGTTGAGCAAGACACTGAACCCCTGACTGCTCCCCTGGCGCTGCGAGACAGCGTGCCAACTGCATCATCGTTCATCCATGATGGGTTAAATGCAGAGAAAGATTTTCCCCATGGAGATTAATAAAGTATACATTATTATTATCATTATTACATTTTTATTTTACTGTTTTATTTTTTTGTCCAGTAGGATTCTCCCAAACTGTGCACTGACTGGTTGGATTTTAAAATGAGTGTGTGTTTGCGTGTGTTTATGTTTGTATTGGTATGGTCCACTGTTGATTACTATTAATTCATTTCAGTGAAATCGCATTGTGACTGACAGGATTTTGGTATCAGAAAACTTTAAGACCTGGTGGTTAGTAGACTCTGATTGTATCTAAAGCACAGAAGACAGAACCAGCTGGCTTGAGGATAGCTTGAGGCAGATGGCCATTGATTTTGAATTCCAGGTTCCTAGAGTGAGCTCCATGTGCTTCCTATATAATTTTACTGTTATAAGTTTCCCTTTATTTTTTACGTAACCCTTTTTGTGAGATAATAAACAGCATACTGAACTTCCCTAATATCTGCGGGAGTTGCAGTGTGTTGCGTTTTTGATCCTCATCCTGCCACAAGTCATAACATTTTTTGTGGTTTTATGATGTCCAATTGCTATTTTGGTTGAGTTGCACCATCTATCAGCACCAGGCAGTGTTTTCACTGGAAAAGCTCAGATAATCCCAGTCAACACCTGCCAAGAAGAAAATGGCTGGCAATTAGTGACTCGCTGGTAATGCGCCAGGATATTTTGCAGTCATTACTGTCAGGAATTGGTGGAGGACAAACCAGAC
Organism: Fistularia tabacaria; assembly: GCA_901007705.1. Lineage (NCBI taxonomy): Eukaryota > Metazoa > Chordata > Actinopteri > Syngnathiformes > Fistulariidae > Fistularia > Fistularia tabacaria. Next base: position 108,440 of record CAAKHD010014819.1, read on the forward strand.
ATAAAACAAAGATTGACATTGATCTATATGTTAGATTGGCACATGGCTCTACATTGAGACAAATGTTGCTGATAAGTGCATGTTAAATTTCATTTTCTTTGATCCAATGGGTATCAGTGCAAGGGTAGTGTGTTATGATGCAATATCTGAAATCAATAAATCATGATTGTTTCTGTGCATTGAGAGGATTTTTTACCTGGAGGCTACAATGTTCTAGCAACAAATACAATGAGCTTCTTCAAATTCCCTTGTTAAACTCAACAGTTATGTTTTATTACTCATTGTGGATGTTTTATGTACTCCCAAACTCCTTATAACGTGTAAAGGAGAACCTTAAGATGCACAAAAATGTCTGATATTGATGCCTTTTTTTGGGCATTCATGAAAAGTGAGACATGAACATTTATCTGAAGTTTGAAAGGAAATCACACCCCTGAGCTGACGAGTTGCTAGCTGGCAGGTAATAAACATTTTTCTCATTATTAGAATAAAGAGGCATTTTCTTCAGTGATGATGCAGTTTCTCTCTGAGGAGCACTGAGGCATCGATTGAGCACGACTGAGGAAGAGAGAACATCGCATATCCCTAGGATAAATACAAGGCAATTTGTGTTTGAGTGACTCATTGACTGTTTGGCCAAGTCACAGGGAGACCCCGATCTTATTGATCAGCTGGGGGCCTTGTCAGGGTGAGTGTTATCAGATGCTGACCTATGTTGCTCTGTTCTTGGCCTATAAAGTAAGACTGTTTTGAACAGAAAAGCAATTATATGTATTACAGTGATATGTTGCTCATAATTATATAATTGAGGTAAACACACCCTTATGTGTTTAAGCCACAGCATCAGACAACTTTGTCTTGCTCTGGTGTGGCCCCTCAATACTTTTGTAGATGAAATAGTCAGGCACAGTCAAACAAAGACAAAGAATGGTTTGCTTTAATACGATTTGTCGTAGGGAATCTGTTGTGAAGGGGTTCCTATGGTGAGGTTTGCAATGAATCAATGTTGAAGCCTCTTGGAAAATACAAAGCTTAAGGATAATGAGAGATTACAAAGAAAAATGGAAGAAAAATGTACAGCTGATTTGAGAAGCAACACAAAGGAAAAGTGGATTTTTTTGTATCCACCAATTGACATGAAGATAGTTTGCAAATTTTTGGGGGGTTCTCAGGCTTGAGGTGTGTGACCCTTAGTTTCAGAGGATATTTATACAGTGTACTTCTGTGTTTTAGAAAAAAATATTGCATTTATCTCATTAATTATTTTTTGTAGATTGACAAATTTGACAAATAACATCTAATTCGATTGCTTATTCCTCACAAACTAGAGGGGGTTGATTTAGTCTGGACTTTGTAAACTCTATCTGTGTAAAGTGGAAATTGCATATCAGATCATCATCAAGTTGAGATGGGGAAAATTTCATAAAATTACATACCCGTTTTATAGGCAAGACATTACACAACTGAGTGAATATCAACAAAATGCTGCATAGAAAATGAATACTGGTTTAGAATCCTGTCAGCATCTTTGTTTTTCCTGTTGCTCTTGCCTGGCTGCTAGTCAATGTTGTGTCCACACAACGACTCACAACAACAGTTGTGTTTGAAGTCAAACTGTCAATTTACTACAACTTATTCATGCGCTATGGAAACACTACAGAAGAAACACTATATCATTTAATGGGGTATCGTATTATTTGTTCGATAGATATGAAAATACATCAAGCCCCCAGTCCAGAATGAAGCCTAGGTACAGGAGTAATATCTATCTGTAGTAAACCTATGAACTGGCAAATTCAGTTCAATGTGGCAAGAGATTTCTTGTCCATGACTGCATGGACCCTCCATGGAGTCCCTCCTGCACCAAGAGGGAACAAGTCAGTGACGTTGGGCTGGTACCAAGGCCAGGTAAATGCAGAGGATTTTTGTTGGGAAGGGTATCTGATGCAAAATCTATGCCAAACTAAATTTGCAAATCAAACCTATGACTTTCATACCAGATCAGTCGAGAACCATGTTAACAGCAAGCGGCATCAGTGTTGATGACCTACGGGTTACTGGTGGAAATGGGCTATACTGCATAGATGCTGTGTATCAAGGAGACCAGGAGAAAAGGTTGCAAAACTAATTTAAAGACGTTAACTCCTTGTCCTGAACCCCCAAATCGTTTGATTCCTGTGAATGGAAATGGACTGCATTTTTGACGTTAGCTGTATGGTTCAAACAAGATAGATAAATCTGACTTAAGTAGAGTGTTCATTTGGACTGTTTTTTAAATGTGTAGCCCTCTTCTAAAGACAAAAAGGCATGTTTCACATTTGGGGACTTGGCAGCCTTTTTGCACGTACGCTGCCTTTGTGAAAACCTGACCTGGTGGCTGTTTCACAATCATAAATGTCCAGTTTTCTTCCTGCATCATTATTTCCTACTATGGTCAATCTTTATGCCATGGTGATCATTTCCAGACTCATAACAAAAAGTAAAGAGAATGAAACTGCCGCTGGCTCATAGCTACAATTCACCAACATCTTCAACTGGCAGCAATGCCAACCTAAAGTGGTCGTGCTGCTTTAAAATGTGAATCTGTTTAGTAAAAATATTGCTGCCCGGTATTCATTTTTTTAATGACTGATTTTAATTAATTTTGAGAGACTTATTGTAATGTCTTTTCTTCCTCTGTAATATGGAGCAATATGCAATAGTATATTGAATCCCAAATGCTTTTGGGTTCGTGATTGGTGTCTTTGCTGAATATTGTTCTTCTTCTTACAGAATTAACATTGTTAAAATATTTAGGATACAAATATAGTAAAACATCCATTCATATACAGATTTCTGTAATTTTATCACTCAGTTTGTATTTATGAGGCAAAGTAACCACATTCAAAGTTTCTTTAACTGCTTGGCTTTTGATGTGCAAAGCAAATCTGGAAGATGAGCACACAAATCTGTGTTTCTTCAGCAAGATATTGTCTTTTTTTTCAAGTTGACAGCATATTGACTGCAGAGTGACTCAATTATAAGTGAAATTTGAAGTGTTTTGATGGTTGAAGTACTTTGTGCAGAAACATTTATTTGCTGTGGTGTGCGTTACAATGGCATACTGTATGAAAAATTTTGAGGAAATGGGTATGATGTTTGAACAGTTGTTGAAATGAAATAAACTTTAATCATGCACAATCTTTACTTATGGGATTTTATCTGCTTTACCAGGCCAAAGGGACTTCGTCCCAATGCTCGTCCGTGTTTGTGTGCGCACGCATGTGTCAAAGACATTTGGTGGACCATTAATCTGACTTTGATAGACAGTGATTGTGTGAGAAAGACACAATGGATAATATTTCATACAGTGAAATATATAGTAAGTCATACGAGAATAGTCTACTTCTTAATTGTGTGGTATGGAGTGTACGAAAATAATGACTGAGGCAATTAACTCAGCTGATCTTTTCAGTCACAACTGCATCACAGGAAGCTCATTCATATTTTTTTCTCAACAAAATGTGCAGCAATTTACAATACTCCTAATCTCATGGTTATGGGATCTTGTGTGTAAGAGGCTTCATACTCTCGCACTGCATTGTTTGCTTATTGTCCTCATCAACCTATTGGAGCCAACAAAAAAAGAAAAAAAAAACCTTCATGTTCCAACAGCAATTACTCTCTCATCTCCTGAGGCATCAGCACAGGTCTAATTGGATTTAAATGAACCCCCAAATGTCCCTTTGTTACAGCAAATAATATGCAAGGCTTTTTAATTAAGATCCAATACAAGCCCACATGGAGGGTCCACTGTTGCTTTCATGTCCTAATAGAGCCTGCAGCAGGAATGGCTAGCAGACAGGTCGGTGCAAACTTTAGCTTGGTGAGAGGTTGCATTTGGTTGGGCTGTGTGCATATGCTTGTGTGTGGGGGGGGGGTGTATGTGTGTGTTTTGAAGGCTGTTGTCTCTCAATGGAGGAGGATCAGCTAATTAAAGAACCCTAATGTGAGTGATCAACTTTTACTTTCACTTCAGAAAACAGCAGATGATGCAAAAACCTTTTCATTGTAGCACTACATGAAAACACCTTGTAGAGTTGATATATAATGAAAAAGTACCAATGTGTTGAAAGTATGATATAATTCTCTGTTAGTGATTTTGTTTTCTAAAGACGAAGTTTTCACTTGCAGAACAAACCAAGGAGTTTATCCTCTGTGCTTTGTGCAGCAGAGGATCCTGTTTATCAGGATACAGTATATCTCTGCAATACACATTTCTGCAGTTACTGTACTTTGGCTTTGTGTGAATATTTTTTGTAAAAACATGTAAAAAATCCCCATACAGCTGAAAACCTGCTGACATATTTTTTTTCCATTCTTATACACTTACTGTAGATGAAAGTTTCGAATGCTTTGCGGCACGCATAGAAATGAGAAAATACAACCCTCTATAATTTTCAGGAACTGAATGCACGTCTTGGTGATCAAAGCTGATTACTTTGCTTATTGGTTGTAGGGACATTTCAACGTGCAAATCCCCACATTTATGATAGTTTATTGTTTTGTGAAAATGTTCCGGGCTTATACTCATTAAAAGGCACTGTCACTGTTCCTTACTCAGGTGTGTTACGGGTAAACATATAGATTAATAGACAAAAGCAGCATGATGTCCAGGGGGACAGACAGTCAAGTGTAGCTTCAGCGTGTTTCTATAAATGTCTCTTTGGCCTTGTGGTCAGTGTGTATGTTTTTCATCACAAGAAGCCACATTGAAGACTCATCGGGTTTCCCGCCACTACAATTATGCACTACTTTTGGTTTCCACAGCACACGATTTCTTTGCACTGATGCTTTACTTTTTTGTACTCCAAGGTACTATTTCAGTTTTCAGTCCACACTGCAAGACAGAAAATGAAAAATGGTTTCATGACAATATGAATTCACTGTACTGACAAAGTTTGAAATAAAGTAATTGCCGTGCTTGAATTGAGGTCTGATAGGTATTTTAAGACTGAAAACAAAATCAAAGTGTTGATATAAGAAACACTCAAGTTGGCAAAGGAGCTTTAAATTTGGATGTTTACATTTTGTTCAATGACAAAATTATGAGTGAAATGTATTGGGTAGGTTATTCTGTAATATGGAGCAATATGCAGTAGTATGTTGAATCACAAATGCTTTTGGGTTTATGATTGGTTTCTTTGCCTTATAGTTAGAGCGCATCTTTGGCAGTAATTAAACGTTGTCAAGAATTAATTGAGAGACTACAACAGTGATGAAGGAAATTACTGAGAGGCTGCAAAAATGATTCTGAAATAAAGATATTATTTATCTTGTCACATACAAGTTTACTTTTATATGCTGTCTTTGTTATTACCAAAGAGATGTCTTCAGTTTAACTACTAAGTGTCTGTGGACTATGGCAGGAAAATGGAGAACAGCCACATAGACAAGGGGAGAAAATGCAAACCTCACACTGAGAGGTCCCCAGTCGGGACATTCCTGGTGACAGGCAGGAACGCTAACTGCGGTGCCACATCACTGACAACATTTCTATTTTATCTTTTTCTATATGGCCTGCAAATCTCATGAAAAGATCAAAAATGACATTCCAACTCTCACTGACAGCATTTGTATCTATTTGATGTTACTTTGGCCTTAGCATTTATCACTTTGGATGAGATAATGTGAGGTCCCTACTGGATACTATAAAGCATTAAATTACTCACAATACCCCATTAGAATCAGAAATTACCATGGAACAAGCTTTGATAGGAAAAGCATCACTTTCCTGCTAAGAAATGGGAACTGATATGTTCACCTCAGGCAAATTTAAAAGCAGTGGCATGTGTTTAACAGATGCTCCATTGCACAAAGGACCTTTTTGCTTAGGTGTAAAGGCCCAGTGAATGTGCTGAGTCCGGCAGTGGAGCTGTCAGCTCTTACACACTGTACAACGGCTGGGATTAGACTGCAAGTAAAAAACGTCCTCAGTGGATCTCTACTGTCGGGGCTTACATGATTGATTGATCTGCTGCTTGAGTCCCACTTAGTGTCACTTTAGCAGTGCCTGGGACAGGAAATCATCAGTCAACCAATCGCTGTCATGAATCATTCAACCTCTGACTTTATTACTTTGTTGAGTCAGCATTGGATAGTCACATCAAAAACATTGAGCGAGGACAAATTAGACACTGTGTGCATAATATTGAGGGATATTTTGTGCATGAGATAATACAATCACTTCCTTCCCTCCCGCCGTTATTTCTATGTTCTCTGAGTGACTTCCAAAGTAGTGCAAAATTATTGTAATAGCAAACAGCCGTGATGGCATTGGCTCTGCCTTATTTTTTGATACAGTTAGCTAAAAGCTGTGCTTACAGTAAATGCACTATCTGTTTGTGACTTGAGCTCTGAAATGAAAACTTGCTTACACTTGAGACAGTTTGCATCACTTCAGTGAGCTCACTCTTTCCATGAACGACAGCAGCCAGACATGCATGCCAGCAAAACACTTTGTTGTAATAGTTGAGAATGAAGTCCATGATGACAAAAATGGATTTCACCCATCTGGTGTCTACTCAACATTGTGTCATAAAACAGGTGCTGTTTCATTCATTTTCTCTGAATGTCGGGTCATCAAATGCTGAACTACTTGCTATAACACTTAAGCCCATAGTACGGTTGAATTTCCCCTGTCAGAATCTCCTGTCCTTCTAGAAAATCAACAAAGAAATAAAAGATGATGACTGAAGCACCAGGAAATGACTTTTTTTTTTCTTTTACTCATTGCCTGAACCCCTTGCTCAGAGACGAAATAGAGTATAGGTAATTTCTAGTACTTCTGCTTGGAAAAGGAGAGATAGTGGTTAAGTACTGAATGTAATACATATTCACAGTCTACTTCCCTGTTATGTGAGTCGTATTTTCTTTGAGAAGAAGAAGGAAATGTTAGTTACGCTAAGAAAATATTAGCCTGCCAGCACACAGTAAGGACTGTCTAAAATTTCTGCTTTTTCTGTACTGCGTAGTCACTTCATTATACGTGTGGGTAAATTTATATTCACATTTTAAAATATCATAGATTTGAAAAGCAAAGCCAATTACGAGCAACGTTCTTGTGCAGCATGGTGGGGAGTATGTGCGTGTGAGAAGGCATATGGATGTGCAGGAAGTTAAGGTTTCAGTGTTGTATTTCTGTAAGTGACGAAGAAGTAAATGTGAATCTGTGCATGCATGAGGACTGACTATGAGTCTTTGAACACCTTACATTTCTTCTCCTTTTCATGTCTGGAGTTTCCCGCTCTTATTCCATACAGCTAAGTCCAACAGTTCCATGTGGTTTCGCGAGTGAATTAATCATGATGATTAATTGGCTTTCAAGTTGAATATCCAGTGAGTGATGTCAGGCTGCCAGACATCAGCGCTAAATTGACAGGTCTTTAAGGAGAAGCAGATTGATTTACACAGCGGCTAATAAATCCCCCTCCACCCAGAAGGGGTGCGGTGGAAGATAAACAATTCTTTTCTTTTCTGTAGCCCATCTGCCTTTTTCAAGTGTTTCCTTCCTGGATTGATTTCAAACTTTTAAGATAACCTTATTTACATTAAATCTTTCAACCAGTTTTTTTTTCTCTATAAAAGCTTCTCCACAATGTAGAATGTTTGACATAATATTTATCTCATACATCGATGCCCCCCAGGCACATGATATGGCAGTGAGCCAAAACTCAGGAAGGCTATGATGAAATGAGGATATCTATTTTAACAAGGTAATACTTTTTGCTTGCATATATGCATCCAAAAAGAGAAAGACCAGATGGTCAGTAGCGACATGGATGTTCTGACTCATAATTATGTATTCGTTATTAAAAAAATAACAGTAATCCTAAAAAAATCTCGTTTGAAACAGCACAGCACTGCTTACTATGCTCTGCCCCCCCAAAAAAACACATTTATTTGGATTAAAACAAAGATGAACATGATAATTGTTTAGCAAATGCAAGGGTTGCTGAGAAGCTTTGACCATACATCCCGACTGCTGTGATATACATTCTCTAAGCCGCAAGACTGCAAATTATGAGGTGTGTTCTAGTGTTACTAAACCTGATGGTTTTCTGTAAAATGCACAGAAACAGAGTCAGGAATGTATGCAAAAAATATAGGCCAGAGATCAACTGCTAGGGTATAATACTGAGCAAACAATCAGCGGTTCTTGGCACACAACTGAATTAGACAAAAAGAGATGTCATCTCAAGACCATTTTGACCCACCGCTGCTGTTGGAAAATTCAACGAAATTGCCTTCTGACCGGAGTTTGTAAGCCATCATCACTATTTTTCATGGGTGCGAATACTGTGATATGTGTAAAATATAGGAGGGACTATATTATCAGATGCTCTCTGCTCAGCAAGTGAAAACAGTATCTGCCTGTCTTCTCAGGTGTTTGCTGCATCTGTGCACCTATGGAAAAAGAGATTTTTTGATGAGGGGTGCTGACATCATAGAAGGCTTGAGGACCGAAGAACTGTAAACTAGAATATATGGAGATTTATAAAATATCTTCATTTGAAAATGCACTGTAAACACTTCACAATACAGCATGAAAAGTGGGGAACTACCATTGACAATTTAACTTTCTTTCAAGTGAAATGACTGACACTTCAGTTTAATCATGAGCCTCAAAGACAGCAGCCAGTGATGCCAGGATGGTTTCATGATATTGTGTCCTTCTAAACCTCCTCTGCTTTGTTGTGGCCCCTTTGCAGTACTCTCTCCCGCTGTGTGGTGTTGTTGCTTTTTTTTTTCTACTGTATGTTTGCCAAACAGTGTGCATGTGTCCTAAGATTTATGATGATGTTTCTGTCTTTTCAAAATGTTCCCTGTGTTTTTACATTGCAAGGCATTGAGCTAAGAGTTACTTTGAAAACATTAAAAAATTAATATCGAAAATTTAAATATTAACCTATAGCATTTTCAGGTTATGTTTGAGAATATCAATTTAAGTAAAACCAACTGGTCAGGGTTAGGGGGTGAAAATGTTGCAGCTGTGACTTGAAATTATGACGTCCTGAATGAAACAGACTACCATTATTGACAAGTTTGACAATAGATGACAATTTGAAATGAAAATAGAAGCTCCCGCAGCTTAAATGGAAGCTCCCTGCTTTCACCTTACCATCCAATGGACTCAGTCACTCAGACCATTGTCTCTTGTGCAAACATCCCCGCATTACTAAAAAGAAAAGAAAAAGAAAAGACACAAACAAACAAAATCAAACCAAAATTGATGAATTCCCAGTGTTATAATCGTCCAGGGGTCAGTATTTCAGTCAGGGTTGACCACTGGCCATCCTTTTAAAACCCAGAAATTATGGACGGACCAGTTCTGCTCTCTGCCTTCTAACTGAAGACAAGAAAAATTAAGACATCAGTGCTGGTTATTGTTACACTGCATCATCTCATTATTCAAATGACTGTCGAGAAGGAAGAGGCTCATAACCTTTCATCTCAGTAGGAGCTCAAGCAGCCAGATCCGAGACTCCAGGTGATTGATGTTCATGTCAGACAACGATGAAGACTCACTCCGAGCAATTTAATGTGTATATACTGTGTACAGGATTAAATTTACGCAGAATTGCTCCAAAATATGCAAACAATACTGACGGGTGCAGAAAGAGGAGGCTATAAAAGGTTGCAGTTTGGTTGAAAGACAAAAAAGAAAAAAAAAAGAAAAAAAAGTAAGTGAAACTGCCCCAAAAAACTCAGAAGCTGATAGCATGAGTCTGACTGATTATTAAAAGAGCATGTATTAAAATACTATTCTATACAATACTATCTATATTGAAATATTGTTTTTGCTTGTAAAGCCCTTTCTTGTTGCATAATTCCATGACCAAAACTCCATGCTGGATCCCCATCAGGCCGGTGGTCCTGATAAGGGATTTGCTTGTAAACAATGACACATCTACACACACACACACACACACAAACACACATACACACACACGCACACAATACAGCTCGCTGTAGTTCCTGCTTACACCCTTTGCAAAATATTCCCCTGAAAGGTCTATTGACTGGGCATGCGGATACATTTTGGATGCCAAAATAAAACACTAGGAATTCATTAATACAAGTCAGTCACGGCTCTCATGTTTTATTTCTATTTTCTTCTGGGCCTTTTACACCCTCCATCTTTATGATTTTAGGATTGCACTTCATATCATCAGTAGTCGGCTGAAGGTTGGACAAAGGCTTCGAACATAGTAAAGGTGTTAACAGGATTTAGCATCTGATACATCCAAATAGAAAGCATAACTATTTTTTTATTGATAGATATTTTAATTATTTCATCTGATTTTGATGCCCCATGAATGACTTACTTCTGTAATTTTGGAGCGGAACTTCTTAGTTTCCATGTTCCATCTTCTCACTGCTGATGTGCTCAAAGGTCATGGCTGGTGAGTAAGAGAGGCTTGGCTTGCAGTGTTTTGATGTTCACTGCTACCTATTTTAACCCCCCCGAGCCCCTTCTGATCTATTATCCAGCTAATTAAAACATCCTCTCCACCTCCGCATTAGCATTAGAGTCATGGTCAGACTGCTTTGTGTTACAAAGGTGGAAAACAATATGAACAACAACAACAACAAAACAATAGTAGCCTTTGGTCCAAGGAGGAGAGGAGGAGAGGAGGAGAAAGGTCTCTCATATTGTACATCAAAGAGGGATGATGAAGCACACTGTGTTTTCATTGTCTTCATGCCAAGGTCTTCTCTCATGCAGCTCATAAGGCATTCAGGGGCAGTTGCTGGGTCTGCAGGACATGTTCTCAAAGTCAAACACTTGACACAGGTTAAAGTTATATACCTTGACTGACCTTGATCACATCTATGGAAGAGAAAACAACTGCTTGGCAAGCAGTAGAACCTCAAGCCAGAGCTCTCTTCAAAGGCTATAATAAATAATTTCATTCTCGCCAGATCAGTTTTCAGCTCATTATTCAGCTGTCCATCTGGGACTCTTTGTTTCCCAAAAGCCACATCAGGCTTCTGGAAGATAGAATCTAAAACAAAAAAGGAAAAATGAAAATCTTGCTCAGCAGCAGCAAATGCTGAACAGACTCAGTTGACTATTGCTTATGAATGGAGAGGAGATCAGAAACCAACCAATTCATGATAATTCAATGCTAGGAAAACCGACTGCAAATGTTTGATGACCCTTATTTTGCCATTATAACATCACAGGGCATCACAGCCCAGAAAAAACAAAAGCAACTTGAAATATTGAGGCGGTGCTACTGTTAAATCTGCATCTACCCTGACATTTCCTGGTCATGTTTTTTGGCACCACTTATTCTATGCGATGTCACCATTCTATAATGAAAAAAGAGTAAATAAATAAAACAATGTATCAGATTAAAAAAAAAAAAAGACACGAAAGATTGAGCTCTGTTATGGCTCTTTTTAGATCCACCAAACTTTATACAAATTCTTCCCTTCAACAGTTATGTGTGATCTGCTCTCACATGTAGCAACACCAGGAATTATTGATTCTCTTCAAATATAACTTCAATCATTTTGGATGGTGATCATACAGTGGATCTCCAGCCACTATGAGAGATATGGCAGTGGGCACAAATTGTGGTAGAGCAAAATCTTTTCGCTTTGTAACTCAGAAGGAAATCATCGAGCCTTAACAGAGACATGTAAACAGGAATGTGGTCAAAAGACGCCATGGATGTGCACCTTACACAATAATAAACAAATGAAAACAAGATTCTCACAGTGAAACTACATTTTGCAGGTGTATTACTGTCCTGCCAAGAACTCAGACAGTATAGAATCAAAGAGAAATGGGCTGAAGTAGAAAATAATTCTTTGGCTCCTAAATACTCCTGTTTAATGAGGGCCTTTTCGATTATCAACCACTTGGTATTTGAATGGATTAATCTACTTTCTTTATTTCTGTCCTTGTTCAGCTTCATTCGTAAAGAAATTCTGTTCTGGTCAGTCTGTGTTTACAATTGTTGATACTTGATTGAGCAAGTAAGAGTTATGTTATAAAAAAAAATGGTTACCACTAACCACGATGCAATGTGCTATGACCCACAGCATGTTTTCTTGTTATGCGAGAACTATTTAAAGTCTTCTAATGTCGCTGACACTGTAGCAGGTTAGTACTGCTGCATTGAGGACTTGAAATGAACGGCACTTTGCTTCAGAGTTAAGCACTCAGATGGGCAGACAGACGCGCATACAGACACGCATACACGCTGTTTCATACACATGCGTGCAAGCACACACAAACACACACACCTAAAGCTGCAAGGACACTCAGTTGCAGAGATTGTATCGTACTTACTCAGCTGTTGTTCACCCATCAGAATAGGACAGGAGGGATAAAATTACGAAACAGGTATTTAAATAAAAATAATGATAATGAATTAAAGTGCCCCATCCATGACCAACTATTAGTATAAATATAAATTAAATAAGTATAGCAAGTAGAATCACTACCTCATTAACTCGGTTCCATGAGCCTAATCCTTAAGTCATTTCTCAGCATGCTCTGCACAGCAAATTATTCGTCTCAAATGGACAATGAATGAGTGTGACTTTTAATCACTTGTCAGTGGGCATGCACTGCGGCAGCATCGTGACTATTGGTGGTAACTATTTCCACTTTGAAGCCGCTCCGGGTCAAGATCACTGTTGCATAGTGGTTGAGTAACTGAGAGCATCCCTACAGATCTTATTGTGGAACCAGTGAAACAGAAGCTCACTTGCCATTACAGCAATAAAAAAGTCCAGGAAAAGCTTTATTCTACTGTCTTGTATATTGTCTCTCAGTAGATCTCTAACATCACTTGGCCTTTGCATGAAAAATCCTCAGCCTATTACAATCCTATACCAGTGTAATTAAACCGCACAGTAAACACTGAACCGATAAAACTGACAAATACCCCATTGATCTAAACAGAATTGACAGATAAGGCATTCAGAAAAAATAAAGCTGTAGTGTCCCAATTCCAATTTACACATGAAGACAGCTTCTATGTTGTCATTGATTAAAACACTAAAAGAGTGACTATAAAAGGGTACTCTAAAGCCAAAAATAACATTTATTTTTTATTTGCCATCAGCGACAATGTGGTGGGAGCTTTAGCTCTTTGGGATGTGAGGCTCCCCTCACTGTGCAGTTGATAAGTGCTACTTCTAAGCTGCATGACACTATTAACCTGCTGTGTCTAAAGACTCATTGTGTTGTTTCATTAGATTCCATTATAAGGTGTCTTGACTGACATGTCAGCTGATCTGCACCACCCAGTACGGTCATATCAACATCACTTTAGGCATGCTTGCGCTTTTTTATTATTAATCCAATTTTTTTACATGTCCTGCCCTCAAGTTGCTCTGACTTTTCTTTATAATTTTCCTGCCTCTGTATCAGATGTCATTTAACCATTTGGTATCTAATACTTCCTACTCTCCCACCTGAGAAACGAGCATAACTACAGAGAGCCTTTATAACCGCATGGACCTCGCTTTGGAGCTTCAGAGAGAATTCTGTCCATTCATGAAAGGCGCAGGGCCAGCCAGACTGGCCCTTCAAGGACACCCGCTGTTTGACTTGGCTGTGGACTCGGCCTGGGTACAGGGCTGCAGTTGTCCACAGCCACAAGCTGCAGAGCTGCAAGTATTTCCTGACTAAATTTCTCTGTCATACTGTTTGCAGTTGTTTGAAGGAAAGCAAGAGGGAAAGCGTGGATAAAAATGTCAGAGATGCCAGTGTGGGAAGTCAGAATAGAGTATGAGGTGACAATGGAAGTCTTGCATACAACTAATGAAAGCAAGTTTTTGAAATGAGCCCAGCAGGTTTCCGTTTTGCGTATTTTTACTAAAACACCTTGACTTTATCAAAACACACCCAACCCAGATCCTCTCGCCTTTCTTAAATCGCCTCATTTTCTTTCCTCTTCCATGATGACACAGATGTTTCAATTCCCCATCCCTGTATTTTGATAGGTTAGAATAAATATTCAGTTGGATTTCTAAGCCGCCATTCCAAGAACATTTTTCACCATTATGTTAATGTATGAAGACACTTAGAAGCCGGAAGTCTTTGTCCCCGAACACAAACCAGCAAGCACCTGTGGACACACAAACATACCAGCACACAGATGCATGGAAGAGATGGATGAGTGGTGTCTTGCATCACCTCTCTCTGTAAATCCCTCTTTCTTGTCCCTTTTCAAATTAGCTTTTGTGATGAAGGATTGTAATTTTCACACATTAACTTCCCCCTTCATGCATAATGGGCAACCCTCGACAGTGTTAAACCAGTGCATCTGTCCATTGGGTGTCATCATTTAGTCACAGCAGGGGTGGGTAATTGACTATTGTTGCAGATTAGTAAACATGATTGCCCCCCCTCTTCTTTCCCTTTCCTTTAATAACCCCCCTCCGCCATTTTACACAGAGCAGTAAGAAAAAATCAAGGACACTTGAGAGACAGATGGATGCGCTGGAAAACTTAGACAAACTGCCATTGCACTTGACACACACATGACATTGGACGAAGACATTTGGCCATTTTAACGATGTTTATCTCACATTTCTCATCCTTTACGAAAAAAAAAAGGACTCCAGAAACAGACACACTTCCGTAATTCTTTTTCTACTTACTGTCTCTCCCCCTCTTCAGTTCTCGGCTACCCTACTTTGTTTCTTCTCCCTCTCTCCGTGACTGGCTCTGCTTCTGATTTAAACACGCAGCAGGGGGTTGTGGGTAGAGACTCACGCTGTGAAAGATCTCTAGAGCTGAAGGTCAAACATACTCAGGATCAGAACCACAGAAGAGGTGGAATAGAAAGAGTACAGAGATGAATCCTGCAGAGAAAAGTTTTTGTCAGCAGTGTTTTCCATGTAGACAGACATTTCAGTAAAGTTCGTTCTACAAACACAAAGTCCCTTGCTGGTTCATGAAGAATACCTAGGTAAGAAAATCACATCCTATAAAACAGAAAAACATGTTATCCACATTAAAACAGGATTTATAACAGGACTGTCTTTTACTTTTGCCTTTAGTCAATAAATTGATTTATTTCATAGTGTTAATGTCATCATGTAATCATAAAAGCAAAGAGTAACTGAAACCCTGCAAGGTACGCAAGTTTACATGTCACAGACACTAAAATACAAACTAAGAGCCACTCCAGTGGCTCTGGGTTGGCTCAGACCCCTATTACAAAAAATGCAAATAATGTAATATATCAATTAGTAAATAAAGAGCAAACCATATGTGTTGCACTTAAAAGCAGAACTAGTAATCCAACCACAGAAATGGGCTCAATAACAAGAGCAAGATAAATGAGGTGTTTCCGTCAGTAAGAGAACATTAATGATGTCAACATGTGATACGACACAAACAACTATCATTCTCATAACATTGTCTTAGCTGTGTTTGTTTCTCCTTCTTAATTAGAGAGACCCTTGACTGACAAAGCAAAAAGAACAAGAATGTGAGCAAGAAAAAAAAACCATATGTTTCTTTGGATGGATCTCTCCTGGAGCCCAGATGACGTTTTTTTCTTCTTTTTTTTTCTTTTTCTCCTTTGCAATTTTTGCTGGAAACATTTGCATATTTCAAAAGTCTAACCAAAGAAAATAGCTCAAGGCAGAAATGGCTGATCTGCATGTTGAAGACTCAACAGAGACCGGAGACGAAGGGAGAGGGGGGTGGAGAGAGAGAGAGAGAGAGAGAGAGAGAGAGAGAGAGAGAGAGAGAGAGAGAGAGAGAGAGAAAAAATGACACAAAAATTATCTGAAAAAAACAACAAAGATAATTATGTGAGAGTGTCGTGTTTTGTATGAGATATAAATATATATACTCTCA
>CAAKHD010014820.1:5086-32390 GCA_901007705.1 Fistularia tabacaria
TTATAACAATATCCCTCACTGTGGACGGCTCACGTGAAAGATAGAGCCCCCCCCCCCACGCCTCACACACACACACACACACACACACACACACACACACACACACACACACACACACACACACACAAACACACACACACACACACACACAAACACACGTCCTGGGCAGCCGATCCCGTCCGAGATTCAAATAACGTCCGGACTTCGGACGCCGTCGCCTATCAATTTCAGCGGCATCTTAATGAGGAGGTGCTCTTATCGCTTCTGCCGCAGGCGGGACATAAATATGTATATTAGCTCCAAATGTGACCAGACATGCCGGGCGGCGGATTTTAGGGTCCAGACGGCTTGCATAGCTGCGGGTTTCCAGCCGAGCCCCCCCAGTCCCGAGGCCCGGGGAACTGATAGGGAGCAATAAAACCCTTTCAGAATTTGAACGTTTTCAGCCGTGAAGCTTCTCAGGAGCGCCAAAAGAACCCCAAGTGTGTCGGGCGTCCAAATACCTCGGTTCCTCCCGAGATTCCGGCGACGCACGTTTCCGAACAACGAGCCCGTTGCCGTGTCGACAGCGCTGAGTGTTCGCCTCCCTGCCCCACATGCAGATGCTAAGCTTCGGGAACATGCTAGCATGACTGCTGTCGCCCACCTGTTCAGCTTGATATGTTAAAAAGACGTTGAATGAACGTTTCCCTAGATTAGGTTCAGGTCTGATCGTACTTTCAAGCGTTTTCTTCGCGTGCCTAACTTTGTACATCGTAGCGTCCACCTGCGTGGACGTAACATGTTGACGATCACTTATCAGCTCCCGACAAGGCAAAGATATGTCAAAAATTTGTTTTTTGGGGGTTTTCTTTTCTTTCTCAGGAAACCCAATAACACCAAAAACAGGTGATTGAAGTGTCGCTCTGCTCGGCCCGCTGTGAATCCTAAAAAACGTCCCTGCGACTTTCAGGATGGCTTTATTGACAGTTTCGTCTTCATTTCACCAGCGTGGCGTCTCTGTGATTACCTTTAGCCCGGGGGGCATCATCGCGCCGTTGTCACGGCCATTTAGGTGCCAGTTAGGCAGAAATCTTCATTTTCTTAGCAGCCGACAGCAGAGGCACTTTTGTCTGATGTGCAGAGGAATTGGAAATGAAAGACGTCGGACTCGCGGGCTCCCAGCTGCTCTGCCTTCCCCGACAGTTGGCTCCACGTGCAGCGGCAGCGCCAGCAATTTCCATAATTGTCAAGGAGAGGAATCCTGAGCCTCTGGCTCGCAGCCGGGCGAAATAATAGCGAGTTCCGTCTTCCCGCCTATCAGTAAAGGTCACGGTCGGTTCTGAACGTGTGCTCGATCTCCCTGGTCCTCCCTGCCCGGATCACAGGATAAAAGGAAGACGAGAGGTCGACGGAATGTGAACGAGAGCGAGCAGAAGCGCTAAAAGAGAGTCCGCTCTTCACCTGATTGAGCCTTAACCTGTTTTCTGACCCGACTACTTACAATACATGAGTCAAACTGCTTAAAACTATGAATATAAAGCACAGGAAATGTACTTATGCATGTAACCGTGTCACTTGGGTGAACGGTAATCCCTGTCTTCGGCCGCCAAAGGAGGGGAGCTTCACCTTCATCACCAGGCCTTTTTTTTTTTTTGCTCAGATGCCCGCTGCACCAAAACTCATCAGGAAAAAGGCGATAGAATCAGCAGGAAAATGAGGTCGCAAATTTCTAATCATCAGAAACTCTGCACAGAATTAAGGCTGCAGGCTTGTGCCCACCAGCTGTGTAGAGTTGGTTGATCAAGTCAAGCAGGAGGTGACGCTAATTCTCAGTTGAGCTACCTTCGGTAAGATGCAGGATGAAAGTATCCAAGTATGCAGACGATGTGATTCTGACATGGCCGTATCACTGCATCACTGCACTTTCACACACATAAATGTGACATGTAATCAAATACATGTGCTTGTAAATACACATGTATATGCATTACATTTAACATACCTTTCACTTAATTTTATTTATTTATTTTGATCTTTACCGTTTTATTTTTTTTTATTTTTATCCTAATTTTGTGTTTTATTACTCTTATTTTTTTTCTTGAGCAGGAGCTGCTTTCAATCAAAAGTAATATTCGGCCTTGGAAATCACTAAAGTAATCTGATTCTGATTCTGATTCTGATTCTGATTCTGATTCTGATTCTGATTCTGATTCTGATTCTGATTCTCTCCGGTTTAATTTGCCATTTTTCTTTGTTTTTGAGATGTCGGCGCTGCCGTCTAGCGCGGACATTTTTTCCCGTTTTGTCGTTTTTTTTTTCCAGCCCGTCAGTCATTTCGAACGAAGGATCTGTTTTGGTAACACGGAACAAAAAAGAACCGCGAATGGAATAATGTGACAGACACAGAAAGATACGCAGGAAAACGATCGGCGTTTACGTTTGTTTTCAAACACGATTCTGGGCTTTATCTTCTGGTCACTTTCTTTGTCCAACTTCCCTTATTCACTCTGTTGTCATTGTTTTTAATTTCTCCCAGCTCCTGAGGGAAATCTGAGCCTCTTTCCATTTGGAAAGCTCCCCTTCGCTTGCCAGCTTGTTGCTAATTGAGCCGAAAGGGTTGTAAACAATATCGGCTTTCAGTGCCTTTTGACGAAAAGCGACTCTCAACGGAGTTTTTGTGTTTTCGTCGCGGGTCTTTGTCTCCAAAACAGGTAAATAAGCGTTTGTATGTTATCAGATGAGACGAGGTATTCCTGGACGTTGCGGAACTTGTGAGACATATGAGACCATAGAGACATAACTCGTCAACTGCCTTGTCGGCACACGAAGGACTCAGGCTTAAATGTATGTGTTTATATATGAAAATAAATCACATTTTTAACACAGTTTGTCAAAAAGGAAAGACCCGTCGTCATTCGTTCTGCTCGTAGTTCGGGCATAAACGGTCAATAATTTGATCGAATAATTAACAGTATGGCTGGTTTTGTGGTGAAGCTTGAAAGTTTGACTCACGCAACAAAAAGAAACCCAGTCGGATCCTTTGACTCATTTCCCTCAAGTCACTTTTTTTCAATAATAATAATCAAAAAAAAAAAAAAACAGAAGACGGCATAATATAAAGCGTGAAGGACCGGACTCTTCATCGTTTCCCCGGCTGATTAAACGAATACGTTTTCCGACTCTGCGTGGTCAAACTCTCATCGCCCGAAGGACGTTTGGGTTTGATGTTGAAGTTTTATCTGGCTTCCCCGAAAAAGAAAAAAAAAAAAAAAGAAAAGGAAAAGTTATGGAGAACTTCAGACATCTTTAAGGGAAGCGAGGGCTTTTTCTCTGTTTACAAGGCAACCGAGAGATGAAACGGGGATGTTCTGCTTACTTCACGCTCAATTTAACTCCCTCCAACCGTCCGACTGACATTTCTCATCCTGTGTTTCTGCCTTCCCTCCCTCCCCTCTTCTCCCTTTCCTTTTTTCTCCCGGAACATTTGCTGGGTAATGAAATGCCGCGCTCCAAGATGGACAGACGGTGCAAACCGGCTCCGAAAAATATGAAAACACAGACAACATTAATGTACCGTTGTGTCGCGAAACACAGAAGGTCGAATGTCAGATATCGAAGCCCGCAGCTATGGGGGAGGGGAGGGGGAGTCAGCCAGGATTCCCAGAAAAATATGGCATTGGAGAGACTTTTCTGCTGCAGGAGTCGTTGCGTTGAGAGCCAAAACAAATCTGCATCGTGGAAAGAACAGGTCGCGGTCAGTTAGACGCACCTGTCAATCAGGAAGTGAGACTGCACTTGTCAGGAGGCCAGTGGACGCCTCCTGATCCATGTTGAAAATCCTTCGGTATCATCGTTCTCTGGTTCTGACGGCTCCTTGAATCTGCGTCCACTGACGGGGGAGCTGCCCGGGCCAAGCCCCGCCTCTTGCCCCAATGACGTCCGGGATTGGCTCCGCCCCCTGCGTAATAACACCAAATCCACGTGGGAAAAATGAAAATGGTCTCGGGTTTTGTTTTGTTAAGTTTGCTCAACATCTTAGTAATAATAAGGCCATCCCGTCATTAACCCTTTTAATTAGGCTGTATTAGTGGGTTGTATCAACAAATGCTTTGGGTCATTAGGCAGTTGATTCTGATTATACATTTGTTTTGTCGCCGTGGTTACGATTCATAAGCTTTTATTAAAAAAAAAAAAAAAATGTATCATTAACTTCTCTGGTTCCAAGAGCACAATCCAGTGGGGATGTTTGGGGCTTGAGGGTCGGAGTGGCGTGGGCTGCGGGGGGGCGTGGGAGGGGCCCGCCTTCCGGAAGGAGGCAAGAGAGGCCTCTTGGAATTGATGCCGGCCATCAACCCCTCGCCCCCTCAGCCGCTGAGCTGCTTTTATCATCCTCTTCACCCCCCCCACCGACGCCCCCCCGACGCCCTTTCATCTGTGGTCAGATGAGGGACAGGGCTTGGAAGGGGTGACCGGAGGACGGGCAGGGACTCCAATGGCAAATTCAAATGAATTATTCATTTGAGGGGGTAAAAGAAGGACTCGTCCACTTCACTTAACACTTGGGGACTTTTTCTCTGAATTCTGGTTTGAAGTCATTTTTCTAACACAGGACTTCAAATGTTTCTTGCAGATTCCCTTCATGCTAGTCTGGGTTTAAATAAGCCCGAACTAAACTAAACTAAACTAAACTAAACTAAACTAAACTAAACTAAACTAAACTAAACTAAACTAAACTAAACTAAACTAAACTAAACTAAACTAAACTAAACTAAACTAAACTAAACTAAACAGCGTTGTCTTATTTGGAGAGTTCAGGCCTGCAATCCCATCAATGCCTTGAAACGCCTCTTTATGCTGACAATACCTGAGTTTACCTCTCTGACGCAAAGGAGTCTTTCCCTGTTCTGATGATGAAGATTTATTCATTCACAATTCGAACGACTGACAAGTCGTGAGGGACAGTGTTTCCGCCGGACCGCCTGTCAATCAAAGGTCCACATAAAGAGACATCTAACCATTCATCTTCTCATTCACGGCTATCGACAATTCAGTCGTCGATTAACTTACTGACTGTTTTTGGACAGTGGGAGGGAGATCGAGAACCCGGAGGGAACCCAGGCGGGAGAAGACGGGAGAAGGCGGGAGAAGGCGGAGACGCTCCACGGTAAACCACTGCAATGGTTTCTGGAACCTTCTTCCTCCGGAGCTTCAGCAACCATGATCCTTTGATGGGAGTCATGGTGGAATTGATGTCATGTTTTGGGGGTATCTGTTTGAGTCCACGGCTCTCCCTGCTGCTGCCGTTCTGGGCGATAATTCAGATCACTGATCTCTAACGAGTTCCACATTTATTCTCCACTTCATGAGTCCAATTACCTTTTCCCACACTGGTGAGGGTCTGCTTCTCCCGCAAGTGTCCTCGGAGAGTCTGACTCTCTCTGCTTGAGGAGGAAGATGGTCTAATATCCAACCAAACATTTCCCCTCTGAGGTCTATCTGCATGTTCTACCGTAATTATCAAATGTCCTTCACACACCCCTGAGGCCTGGTGGGTCATTTAAGTCCAACTTCTCCTTTGCTTTTCATGTCATTACCCGACGAACACGAGAGCAAATGATCTCCATCGCGGTCTTCGCGTCGACGCAAGCAAGAGTCCATTTGACGGCTGGCAGCTCTGGCAGTCCAGGCGAGGAAGTGCAATTTTTTTGTTCAGTTTGGCGTAAAACTGAGCGTTTTGTTGCTTCGGTTGGGTTTTAGTAGTGTAATAGTAAAAGCCAACACGTTCTGTTTATGTTTTCATCTCAGTATCTGAGGAATCCAGATATCCAAAAGGACCGACAAAGGGCCGGAGTTCTTGGATGTGGGCAGCCTGGCAGGGGGATCCTGCCGGGCAGGAGTCCACCTCAAAGTCCCTCCACAGAACAAGCGTTTGTGTTCGGCTGCTGGCAGACGGTGGATTTATCAGTTGTCTGACAACAAACCATGGAAAAGATCCAGCGGAGCGGCAGACAGAGACGGGTGAAGCGGCGCTGACAGCTAAACATTCATGCGTATTTTCCATTTCTGCATCCAAAATGCTTCTTCGTACTGGTTTTTGGAGGAAGCTGAGGCTTATTCATCTGTTCATCACTGATGGGTCATGGCGGACTACGCTGAGAGGCGGCTTTAACCGGGACCAGTCAGCTGTCAATCACGGGGTCAGCTGTCAATCACAGGCCCATGCATAAAAGACAGCCAATCGTTCACCCTTTCATTCACACCTACGGACAATGGATAGACATGTCTTCAACAGACTTATTGGCTGTTTTTGGCTTATGGGGGGAAATGGAGAACCTAGAACTCCAAGAACCCCGAGAAACATCTGGGAAATAATGCCCTGAACGGGCTGCAGAAGGTTGAGTCTTTTTTTACGGGTTCACTAAACATCTCAAGGCTCTGGAACGGGACGTTATCTGTGTTCGGGGAGAATTCCAAGTTAACCAACTCCAGATTGAGCACACACTCCTAAAAATATATCTTGAAAAACCACTGCGAACCCGGAGTTTGGGTTTGTTTATTTTTTTATTTATATCTGTTAGCTTTTAAATCGCTCACTCAAATCAAATATATATAAAGCGATTGCGAAAATAAACCTCCAAAGTGACCCGAGTTTGATTTCTGATTCAAACAAAATTGCTTTTATCGTCCTTGTTACCGATCTCGGACCCGACGTTTGAAGCGCCAACGGGAAGCAGCGTTCAAGGCTCCTCGAGGGAAAAAAATGACAGTTCGGTTTGTCAACAAGCTCAGAAATGACTTCTCAAGAAGGCTTGAAAAGCACAAACAAAGCGTTTGAAAGTAAGCCCGGTGGTACGAGGCGACCGAACAAGTACGCGGTGAAGTACATCCAGTAGTTCTCCGTACACATTGCAGTACTCTGCCAAGTACTGCGCCATGCTTGTGCTTTCTGGAGAAACCAAAAAAACTCGGTTCAACATCACTGCAACTGATGCGAGCGATTAAGTATCTTCATTGGAGGAGTGCAAAACTCAGCTCATAAAGTCTCCATGGGGTTTTGTAGTTTTAGCTGGTTTGATTTAGTGGAAAAGGTTCAGCAGAACCGCAGTGAATGAATTTCATTTGTTCTTTAACTCCATTCCCGACTAAATCCGTTTTTCCCGTTGAAGTTAATGCAAATCCCTTTGATCCCCAAAAACATACTGCAGTCTTTTGAAACTTTTTATGAGTTTATTTGGGGCAAAAATACAGAAATTAATTTTAGCTAATCCAGAAATTAATTAAAGCCCCAATTATGACTGTGTTTCCGGCGTTCTGTCCCTTCTTGCTAGCTCTTGTACTCGGCGTTTCCTTCACTAAGGCAGCAAAAGTAAAGCCCTCTCGCATATGAGACCCTCGCTAATGCTATCTCCAGCTAGCTGTCTTTTATTCATCCAAACTAACGATCACTTTCCTCCGTTAGCGCAGCTTCTCCTTTAGCCACGTCAGCCGTTTTTAGTCCATTTTCGTAGCCATGGAGCACGAGCATTAACTCTCATGTTTAGCTTCTTCGGATCAACTGTAACGCTCAGCTTCTTCTCGACACTTTTGCTAGCACTTTTAACCCTTTAGGGAGGCTTAATTAGAGCTAACTTACAGAAGAAGCAGAAAAAAGCGTTGGAACCGGAGAACACAATGCCGAACGATGTAAACAACGCGGGGTAGCACACAGGACAGAGCTACGCTACAACGCCACCGCACAGAGAGCCTGTGAGTTTACAGCAGGTCGATTCAAACTTTGTTTGTGGGCCGATTTGTTCGTAGTTCGATGCGTTCGTAAGCCAAGGTTCTACCGTAGTTTGCTGGGTTCGGGGAAAGATCATGGCTAAAAAGCGCATCGTTTTTAAATTATCAATCCACCTTGATTGAAAGTTGCTACATGCTGTTTTCTTGTCAATTTCATTTGCGATGCAATCATTTAAATCATCTACTTTCGATCAGAATAATTCGTGCGGTCATTCGGTCATTCATGATCAACACCGCGTGTCCAGTTGCCAGGGTCGTCGAGGGTTCGGAGACCCTGTCGCAGCTGTCCTTGGGCGAGAGGCGGGGTTTTCGACCGGGACCGGTCGCCAGCCAATCACAGGGCGTCACAAAGGGAAAAGGCTACATTACATCCTCTCATTCTGACGTCATATAGGAACAGCCATTCACCCTAATTTAATAGGTCTGGACAATTTAGGGTCCCTAATGAACTTACTGTATATTTTTGGACTGGAGGAGGAAACCGCAGAACCCTGCAGAAACCCTGAAACACCGGGAGAACGTCCAAACTCCACACAGAGAGGCTTCCTGTGGGAATCGAACCAGAGACCTTCTTGCTGTGAGGCAGAAGCGCCAACCATCTTAACTGTTTTTCACTCAGATTTGTTAAAATCTATTTATTTTTTTCATTTTGTTTCCAATCCCATTTATCATCCTATTTCTATTTATTCTATTTATCTATCTTTCTTTTTCGATTATTTTTCTTTTCTTTTCGTGTCTTTTTATTTACATTTGCTGTAAATAAATCAGGCCATTCAATCGTTGCCCTCAAGTCAAGAGAAAGACCAAACCTCATGCCTCGGCATCGCAGCGAAAAAGCAAAGCTTGGTTTCCATCCAAGCTGCCACGCGACCTCATCCGTCTCCTCCAAGGGCCCCTTAACGTCCAACACGACTCTGGTTAATTAAAACCTGCGCTAATTGTCCTCCGCCCGTGAAAGAGCTGATCGTCTTCCGTTATTCATTAAAATAAATTCACGTCATTAACGCCAAATAGCAGGTTTGTTGTTGGAACAACATCATTAGCATTGCGGTGCGCTGAGGAGAGAGCCTGGAGTGTAAATAGATAAATAAAATTAAAAAAAATCACAAACCGATGCAGCAGGCTGGAAATCTGACATTCACATTTAATGAGTTTGTTATTTTTTTTTAAAATTCTTTTATATTAATTAATGCACATCCATCGACTGCGCCGAACCTCCGAGAGCCTTCAGCGCCACTCCGGGCTTTTACCGCTGACGCACCTTCTAACGATTGAATTACGGGGGATTTATCTTAATCTGAACACCCTTGGAATCCGTTTCCCGGGAAACCGGCCGGGGTTTTATTTCGGCTCCGCGTCCCGTCGGCCGATCCGGCGAGGGGGGGAGGGGCTAAAGGCGAGACGGGCGTCCTGGAACGCAGGGACCGGGTAAGAAACCGACAGAGCGGTACTCAAACAGAACTGATGTTGCTCCCAGAAGGAGCGGGAGGGAGGCGGAAATTAACTCCTGTTGCCATGACAACGATCAAGCGATGGACTCGGACCGCGCGGTCTGCTCCCGGCAGAATGCTGTGTCAGCGGGGGAGGCTACTGATTGGTTGGACACGCCTGGGACAGGAAGTCAACCCGGCCCCTGCACGAGTCGAGTTTTTAGCATCAGAGGAAAGTTTAGCGAAAATCAAGGTATGTTATTTCAATCAATTTATTCTTTTTGATAATGATTTCCATGAAAAAGATTCAACAAAATTGAAAAGGCTGCAGAAGAATCGTTTTGAAGGTCAGATCTTTTTAGTTTTATTTTTTATGTTTTCTACGTTTCTATTATTTTCTGTGTTATCAGCCAACGTCGTCTCACATGAGCAGCCACGGACGTCCGTGTGTGTGTGTGTGTGTGTGTGTGTGTCTGTGTGTGTGATTGTGCGCAAATTTCCTTTTTTCAACTTCTCTAAATGGCTCTCTATGCACAAGGTCAACTCCAGCCCACCAGCCATCTGTGGTTATGGGGAACAAGCGTGCGTTCATGTGCATGGAAGCACACATGCACACACACACGCACACACACACACACACACACACAGACACGCACGCACACACGCACATACACGCCACTATAGCGGTGTGCTCGTCCTGAGTTCATGTCGGCCATGACTACGTGAAAGGCACGAATCAAACAGGTGACCTTCAACCAAAAGAGCCGATATTTGGATGAAGGTGTTTCTCCGAGCATCTTCCAGAAGATTCCATCGCACGGGACGGAGACGTCGACATTCTTCCGAAACCGTTGGTCAGCCGAGGACGTCGACCCTTACTTGTTGCAATTTGACAGCAACGTCCCGTCGGTCCGGTTCCCGACGTTCTCCCGCCCGGGTTCTCCCCGGGTTCTCCGTCAGGCCGTAGGTGTGACTGACAGCGAATGATTGGCTGCTGCTTCGTGTGATTGACAGGTGACGGGTCCATGGACAACCTGCCCCTCTGTCAGAGTCAGCTGGGATTGGCTGCAGAAACCCAAAGACGACCGAAAGGTGGTAACAAACCGACCTGGCGACTCGCAAAACAAGTGTGATTTCTCCGGTTTTCTGTCGACGACACTGCTTTGGTAAAATCTTTCCGTTCTTGCTAGAAACGGACTCTGCATCTTTGAGGCTTTTTGCGAAAAAAAAACTTTTTCTTTTTCAAGAGAGAGAGAGAGAGAGAGAGAGAGAGAGAGAGACTGAGCCAGATATTCTTCACACCTCCTCCTCCTGGCCTTACTTTGTTTGAGTCAACATGCTTCAAAAGTCTGTTTACTTTGCTCGATGCAAGCACGCAAGATGAAGACCTTGAGTGGATCTCAAGACATCTCCGCCACACACACACACACACACACACACACACACACACACACACACACACACACAGACCCTCCCATGACACGCCCTGAATATATATACATATATATATTAAAAAAATTGATCTGCATGCAGACTCAGTCCATTCAAGGTTGGCGGGTTCAGTTGTGTTGTACTTTTTCCCGACCAGAGCCTCCATCTCCTCCTTCTCCTCCATCTCCTCCATCTCCTCCATCTCCTCCATCTCCTCCTTCTCCTCCATCTCCTCCATCTCCTCCACCTCCTCTGCATTGTCTCCTCTGTCTCCTTTGGCTAACGTTACCGTCGACTCCATGTAATAGTGACACAACTTTGTCAAGCCTGTATGCTTTCAACAGAGCGAATACCTGCGTGGAAAATATGAACACTGAATATGTGGTTTTGACCTCTGATTCTCTGAGCGGACTTTTCTTCCGCCAACAGTAATAATCACTAAATAAAGGTAAATCAAATCAGATCAGATCGTTGAGGCACAGAAGAACAGCACCACCGGGTCCTCCCAGCGATGTTTTTCCATCCATCGGAGAAAAACTACTTCAGTGGATCTCAAAGGGGAGTATGCATCCCCCCTAGTGGTAGCTGGTGGTACTGCAATGTTAAAAATGTAAATAACTGTCTTAGCATCGCCGGTTTTCTATGTGATGGCTGACGGTGAATTCAAGATGGATCACATGTCGGGGTGACATATTGCACGAGACAAAGAAGCTTCTGCCGGCGGAGCGAGAGGACCTCCCGCGGAAAGGCTCGAAAAGGAAACGGCGGTGGAGATATGGGAGAAGCGCTTGAGATCATCCTCGAGATCATGACATTCATTCATTCATAAATATGAAAAGAGCTTTGACCCGTGTCGCTCACCTGTCAATCACGGGGCTAAACATCGAGACAGCCAACCACTTCTGTGTTTTCAACCCTTATTAGGTGGAACTCGCCTAAAATTATTGTATATGTGTTTAATGTAAGTCTTCGTTACATTAAAAATCAGACTTCCATCCGTCTGCTCGGTCACATTGGCGCGGAATCATTGCGTCACGACATGCTAGTCTAATCTGTCCGGATGAAATCGGGGTGGAAAATCATCGCCGTGCCGATGAATTCAGAGTTAGCTCAGGCCGGCTGAAGTAAAAACACCCCGCAGGGAAGGAGGTTGGAAACCGAACCTCCCGCTGTACCTGCTGCGGCAAAATTAACCACTTCATTCGGCAGATCATAACGCTGATGGAGGGAAGAAGAGGACGTTAAACTCTTCAGCTCGACCTCCTTCATTAAGTCCTTCCAAGCTTCCAAACTACATGCTAATTCATTTCTGCGAGAGACTTTCATGTCTGATACATATTTCATTCTAGGTTGATTCTCAGCAGGGTGTCCTTCCTCCTGACAGCGGCGGGCGGTCGGTGTTTGCGTGGAGGGATGCGCGTGATTCGTGAACTCCAAGTAGTCCGTCTGAAAACCAGAGCGCGATCACGGGGAGACGATAATGAAGGCACAGGACTTTCCAGAGTGTGTTGTCGATGTGATTTACGGCAGGGAACAGTCGGTAAAACATCTCAGGCTGCGGTGTCACGCTGGTCTGGTTTTTAAGTCACAAAGAAAAATAGATGATGGTGTCGTCTGCGAAATGTTTGTTTTTTTTTCAAACGACTTAAAATCTCACTCAGGAAAATTCTCATGACTTCACATTCATGATTTTAAGGGGGATAAAAAATCAAAATGTTCTCCCTTTTTTTCAGACTTCATTTTTTCTCTTCTCTTTTCTGTGAGTGTTTTAATGCCGTTTAATTCACTTTCCCGATTTTTACAAATCTCATAGTTGCCTCTAAGCAACCTAATCTTTTTCAGATTGAAAAAAAAACAAACAAGTAATGAATTCAGAAATGCTTCGGCTAACCTCGGGAAGATATTAATTTAAGAAAATAACCAACGCTGGAGCATCAACGGGAAAAGGATACAGCGCTACTCTGCCCCTCTTCCCTCGGCTTTATCGCTCTCTGCCATCCCGATCTTTGTCTCCAGTTGTTGCTATAGCAACAGGAGTCCCCTGAGACAATGCCAGTTAGCAGTAAATTGACTCAGCGCGCGCACACACACACACACACACACACCTAGAACTCCACTCAGAGTGAAACATGTGATCTGACGACACACATCCTCCCAGGGGAGCGGGAAAAAAAAAAAAGGCCAAACGGGTCGCAAATACCATCGGTCGAAGCAACCTTTATTGACGTCCGGGGGACGGACGCCATATAGCACAGGGCTGTAATTACAACCAAAGGCGGGCAGGAAACTGGACGGTCGGTGCCGGGAGGGTTCGAATGTTGGACCCCCGGCGCCGGCCGAGAGACCGGCCTTAAATACGCGTGATGCTGCGTTACAGATGTTGGACTGTGCATTTTCTATGTCTTCACCTTAAACTACCAGGAGAGAAGATGCATTTGAATGTGGTGAAAGAGAAACAACAGACCTTTTTAGTGATCAAGTTTGGGTTTCCAAGCAGCTGCTTCACATTTTCAACGAAAGGTCTTTAAAAAAACTTTTACCCAGTATTTTTACAATCAGTTAAATGATCCGTCTGTCGATTTTTTAGACAAGAGCCGACAACGATCTGAACAAGTATTTTCGAATGAAAATATCTCCTATTTCGTCAAGTTTCAGGCAGAGTAAAGGAAAGGTCCTCCAAAGAATGACTGAGACTGATCAACCAATTATCCAAAGAATAGCTGACTACAATTGAATAGTTAATAACCAGTGAAGGAAACCATTAGCGATAGCAGATCCAGAGCTCTGGTTTGGCGGTTTCTTTTGGTCAAACCATCCTTCTGCTCTTCAGAAGTTCTTCATGGCCACTCAGGTAATTAGCTGTCTGAATTCCACTAAAATCAAAGTGGTGTAGGTTTTGTTCTTGCGGAGCTGCTAACCGGCGCGCAGCGACGTTAGCGTCATTCGTCACTTTGCAGCTGGACCGTCGTCTGCGAGCGAGCCCGAGGCAAATCTGCTGTTGCCAAAAAAAATAGTAAAAATTGAACTCGGTTTTTGCCGCGCGCCTCGCTCGCTGCTCAAAAATGAGATTTTCGTCAAGCTCGGACGTGATTTATACCGTGAAAACCAACTTTTCCAGTCAAACTATACACATCCATCATTAAACTCAGCGAAGCACAAAAACACTCAATTAAAGGAACGAGAAGGGACACGCAATTTGGGCTGGAAAGAGGTTTTAGGCTTGAACGGTTTAAAGTATTTCATGTGTTTTGTTGCCGCTCAAATGCGCTTTGGACTGCTGGATATGTTGTTTTTCACACAGGAACGGCGGAGACATGCAGACAGGGTGGAACCGGGAAACGAATCACGTCCAGCCCACTCGACATCCACCCCCGAGTCCTGAATGGGTCTCTGACGGACTCCTGGCGACAGAGCTAGGTTTTCCTCCACTTATGGGGGGATGACAATGAGAAGTGCTCGGTGTGGGTTCGGACCTCTGCGTCCACGGGGGCAGCCGGCGTGTCGTTTCATCGCCGTCGGCTGCAAACACCAGTGATGTGCGATGGCGGTCGCGGCTGGGAGGCGTTGACTCTTTCAAGGTTGGTTTTCAATTCAACAGAGTAGCGTAAATTCACCATTCACCAACTTGCTGCTTGCACATCGCATCAGTCTTCCTTTATTTATAACTTCCAGTTTTGACTGAAAGTCCAGTTTTGATATATACATATAAAATCTTCCATTGTTGAAATCAGGGTAAAAAAATTAGAAGCCCACGGACTGACATGGCACACTTCACCTTCCTGACCTGACTGTTTTTTTTCGCTAGCGTAATACCCACAACGTTCTTTGTCAGAAATACGCCGAGGAGAAAAAATAGCAGAGCGAGCTGTCTCAGCTCTTCGCTTGCGCTTGCTTTCCTCCGTATTTGAACGGGAAAATACACTCATTCAGCAATATTGACAATTTTAAAAAAAAACACCCGAATGGTTGGAATCATACGATCATAACATTTCTGTCATGGTTTAGTGGAAAAATATTTACAAATGTATTTTTTATCATTATTTGTTTTTTCTTGATGACATAGGAGAGGCACTGCCTCCCCCTCCTCAGCACCGTCAGGCCAACCGCCATCGCTACACCAGCAGGACTGATCATAAACAACCGCAACTTTAGTCCCCCATCTCCTGTTTCCTGGCAACACGGAGCTCCGACCTGAACGTACGAGAAGCTGACCGGCTTCCCAAGGAAAGGAGAATGAGTCGGATCGGACAGGGGTGGCGGCGGCGGAAAGCAAGGGTGGGTCTAGAGTCAAAACACCACGGACGCTTGCAGCACAACCAGAAATCCTTTCCTGTCCCTCAGGGCAAGAGGCCAACTTGGATCCAATCCTGTTGTCAACCAGGTTCTGTCTGTTTGGAGTCTCCATGTTCTCCTGCCCTGTTTTTCCATTTTCCTCCCAAAGTCCAAAAACTTTCAGTTCATTCACAGGCTTTAATGGTCTCCGTACAGTACGTCGCCATGTGATTGGCAGTCGACCAATGTGGGTAAAACCCTGCCTTTGGCCTGGTGACAACCTGAGCTTGATAACAGAACAAAAATCAATCTTTGCCTCTCGGTTTTGTCATCTGCAAAATGACAAACTACACACAATTCTTCTGGACAGACTTCTTAAAAATGTTCTGTTCAAATTTAGCAGCGACCCCAGTTAACCCATTTGAGGGCAGACAGTTTCGTAAACGCCTGGGGTTTGGCCGACAGACCCCCTGCTAGCCCTGCCCAAACACCCGCGGGGTCGGTCCAGGTTCAAGAAATAGAAAAAATCGAGTTGCTGGCACACAAAAAACAAGATGGCGGTGCGTGTTGAGCCAGTGGTCCCTCACCCTACCGACCATACAGTGTTTTCTTGTAGTTCTTGGTGTATTTTGCGCTTTTAAATTACTGTCTAATCAAACTGCACTTTACTAATGCAGCCTCGGGGCGGCACAGGCCAGTGTTTCCCCTGAAAAGGGAGCAGTGTTGTATGGTTTTCAGGGAGGGGTTGAGGAAGGCTCCGGGTGGTCAGGGAGAGCTTCCAGATGACTGGAGAACTACAGCTAATGTGATCAGGCAGACAGGTAGGAGAGTACTTGGTGTGTCGCCCGGAAGGAAAGTGGATAAGGAGACCCGGTGGTGGAATGAGGAAGTGCAGGAGTGTATCCAGAGAAAGTGGTTAGCAAAGAAGAAGTGGGACACTGAGGGGATTGAAGAGAGCAGACAAGAGTACAGGGAGATGCAGAGTAAGGTAAAGATAGAGGTAGCAAAGGCCAAACAAAGGCCGTTTGATGACTTGTATGCTCGGTTGGACAGTCAGGAGGGAGAGAATGATTTATACAGGTTGGCAAAAAAGAGAGAGAGAGAAGGAAAGGATGTACAGCAGGTCCGGTGATTAAGAATAGAGAGGGAAATGTATTGACAAATGCTAGAAGAGTGATGGGAAGGTGGAAAGAGTACTTTGGAGAGCTGATGAATGAGGAAAATGAAAGAGAGGGAAGGGAAGAAGAGGTGACTATTGTAGACCACAAAGTAGCAGAGATGAGTAAAAGTGAAGTGAGGAGAGCATTGAAGAGGATGAAGAATGGAAAGGCAGTTGGTCCAGATGATATACCTGTGGAGGTATGGAAGTGTCTGGGAGAGACAGCAGTAGAGTTTCTGGCTAGATTATTCAACAGGATCTTAGAGAGTGAGAAGATGCCTGAAGAGTGGAGAAGAAGTGTGATGGTGCCCATTTTTAAGAATAAGGGGGATGTGCAGAACTGCAGTAACTATAGAGGGATAAAGTTGATGAGCCACACAATGAAGCTATGGGAAAGAGTTGTGGAAACTAGACTGAGAGCAGAAGTCAGTATTTGTGAGCAGCAGTATGGATTCATGCCTAGAGAGAGAACCACAGATGCAGTATTAGCTTTGAGAATGCTTATAGAGAAGTACAGAGAAGGTCAGAGGGAGCAGCATTGTGCTTTTGTAGACCGAGAAAAAACATACGACACGGTGCCGAGAGAAGAACTCTGGTATTGTATGAGGAAGTCTGGAGTGGCAGAGAAGTGTGTTAGACTGGTGCAGGACATGTATACTCTCTGTGGGACAGTGGTGAGGTGTGCTGGAGGTGTGACAGATGTTCATGGTGGATGTTGGACTTTACCGCAGCAGAATATATGTGTGTGAATGAAAGGAACCCGGGTGGAACGAGTGGAACGGTGAGTCTACAGGGAGTGGTGATCAAGAAGTTGGAGGATATCAAGTACTTTGGGTCAACAGTCCAGAGCAACGGAGAGTTTGGAAAAGAGGTGAAGAAACGGGTTCAAGCAGGTTGGAATGGGTGGAGAAAAGTGTCAGGGGTTCTATGAGATAGAAGAATATCAGCCAGAATGAAAGGTAAGGTGTTCAAGACAGTCGTGAGACCAGCGATGGATGGATGGAGGTCCTCGCTGATTAGCTTGTTAGTTTTGCTGCGCTTAGCGCCGTTGTTTGCGCATGCGCGGTGACCTAACTGTCGGAAAAATTCAGATGCCATCTGACTGGCTGCCCTGTATAGCAATCTAGAGATGGGCTGGATGATAGGCTGACGTCTATTTTTTTAATGTCACGCGATCCACCAATACTACCTTTGCGTAGATACCTTTGCGTAATACTACCTTTGGTAGATCGCGATCAACGTATTGAGCACCCCTGGTCCAGGGGAAGACCGAAGAGAAGATTTATGTACGTAGTGAGAGAGGATATGAAGGTGGTTGGTGAGACAGAGGTGGATGCAGAGAGTAGGGTTCGATGGAGAAGGTTGATTCATGATGGCAACCCCTGAAGGGAAAAGCCGAAAGGGAAAGAAGGAGAGGAAAGTGCACTTTATTGACAATTTGAAGTCTATCATTATTTTTATTTTGTAAATTTTGTGTCACCGTGGGATTGTGAGAAACATTCATCTGTGTGTTCGGTACCACTTGACTTTGACTTGACATTAGCTGCTGTTGACATCCTAAAGAGCAGATCTTCAAGGCATTAGAGCCCGGATTTTTTTGAGTCGTCCTGCGGGTGAATCCACTGGAGGCAAACCAGACCCCCAATATCCTAGATTTTTGGCGGGGCAAAAGACCCAGCCTCAGCTGCAGGGAGCGGGTTGGTTGAAGAACCCTTGAGCTTTGCTCGGCCCACTCTGACATTTGCTCTCAGACATCCGGTCTGTCTTGATAAACACCGGCTGGACGGCTGGAGTGCGCGCTGAAACGAAGCTTTGTGAATGGAAGGGTTTCTGTCGTCGCTCGTCGAGTAAAAGGGACTATTTCTTCATGACGTTGCAGCAAACCTCTCAGACTGCCTGAGGATCAACGTCGGGATCCTTCGGCCGCTCCACGCGCTAATGATGCCCGATTCAATCCCTGGCCGACAACCAACCGCAAATGTGCTAATTACTACCGCCGAAATGTAGAAGGGTCAGATGTTGGTTAATGAGACAAAATAAATGTCTTGTCAAGGACGATAATGTCTCCGAGAACCACGGCTGAAGAAAGTGTGCCGGGTATTGCAGAGTATGAGTGACATTGCCGCCTCCTCGTGACCCCATTTATACCCACGACCTTTATCCGGGCACATCATAGGGATAATGAACGATTCCATCCATCCTTTACGCTCCCTTTTTTATTTGCCCTCGTTATCCTTGTGAAGATCAGATCCGGTGAAGCAAAGCTGCGGGGGCAAACGGGCCTTGGAGGGACATTCGGAGTTCCTTCGAACTAAAAAAGGAGAAGTCGATCTGGAAAAGTGGCTGGGATGAGGATGGAAGCGGGAGGGGACTCAACTCAGACTTGTAAAATGTCAAGTAATTGAATTAGAATTGAAATAGGCGTCTCTGTTGGCGCTCAGACAAAGGAGGAGGATGAGCGGCGGCGGCGGCGGCGGCGGCGAACAGACGAGGCGCACGCAGTTCGAAACGGATTAAAGCGACAGATTGCTTTCACATCCAAAAACGCTCCGCTTTCAAGCTATTGCTGGGATCAATACCAAGACAGATTTGCACACACCGACCAGGCCAGTCTAGAACCTCCAAACGACCAGAAGCAGCCCCCGGTAAGTTCCGCATGAGCCTCGGTTCGTGTCATCCGACAGGTTTCACTCCTTTGTTTAGCTTTACCTTTTCACATCCAAATCCAGGTAATCCTACCAAAGTTGCTCCTTTATCCCCAACGAACGACATCCCCATTAGCATGACAACCCCCCTCTGCCTAGTTTCTGCCAATCGACTCTTTCATTTACATAACAAGCCACCGTCACCTCGACCCGTCCAAAACCCGTCCAGTTCGATTCGGAAACTCCACACAGGTCATTAGAAGCGGAGAAGCCTCTCGGATGACGGGGCGAAATATCTTCGAGCCAACAAACTCAAGTCCAGTTGCCACGACAAGAAGATTTCGACGAGAATCCATTCTGCCGCTGTCTCAGCAGTCACAGCTGCCTCTTGATGCAACGTCCGATCAGCGTGCAGCGCCGCTCCGTTGGGACCCGGCCCTTTTTCGGGGCGATTTTCAGTGAAGTTGAAATCGCCCCGAGTTCTCTCATCGACTCTCATGTGAATACCTCTTTTTTTTTGTTTTTGAAACCTGCTCCTCAACTCATTCCCCGTGAGTTCCAGGAGGGCTCGCCCGTACGTGCATTGTTCGTATGTCCTGCTCTTCATATTCATGTGATATCGGAAGGTAAACTGGCAATGTTTCTGTTAATTTACCCTTTTTAATGGCTCACCTTAGTCATCTTTGCAACTGTTATTAAATGAGCGCCAGTAAACCAGCGGCCGCTTGACAAACTGCCGACTTTTTCATCCTCTCTTCGCCGCCTCGCGCCGCGGACCCTCCTTCCAGGAGTCTCGACATTCATGACTACTGTTTCGTCCCCGTGCGCGGGAAAAACGCATGTCTTCGCAGGTCAAATAAACGCCGTTAGCGACGACGCGCGAAGGGGGCGAAGTGATGGAAATCCAATCTGCTTTCAAACCCCCCGGCTCTGTGCGGGCGGTAACGATCAGGGAAATCACCGTCCTATCTGGGATCCGCAGGCGTGGGCTGACGTGGAAACTGTTGTGCGCTTGTGTGTCAATGAGTGAGTGAGTTCCCGAGCAGGGAATGACCGGCGCTTTATGAGACCGGTGGGTGCGAGGAGAGCTGAGAGAGCAAATTTATTTGTCCACGATGAATTCGGGGCTGTGTGAGCGTGCATCCATTTGTGTTCCTGGATGTGTGTGTGTTCACATTAATGTGTGAATGGCTCAGAACCTTGGGCAGGTTCACCGTCACGGTTTGTCATATTTTCCGCCGTCGAAATAGGGTTGGTTTTTTTTTTAGAATCACCTCCGTTGTTCTCTAATGAGGACGACTTCTCATTCGAAAAACATCGCGCCTAAAATTCCGCACCAAAAGTAGCCCCGTTCCAGTTAACTTGATTGACAGGGTGGTCAGAAAGTATTTTAATCCTCCTGCGGGGCGGCGGGTTGGTTTGTGTTTGTTGTCTGGACCAAACCGCCCTTATTAGTCAAGGTTCGGTTTGGAGCAGGGCGCTGCTGTCATGCCATTCATCGCTAAAAATTGGGTCCCAATATCAGGTCGATCGAAGTGCGAAGAAACAAGCGGTTCAGTGGGGTGTTATCATTGTTGCTAATAACTATTATTATTATTACGACTACACATCTCTTGTGAAAACCATAGATCGCCTGATAATTGGTTGAAAAAAAAAGATAAAAAAAGGAAAATTCATGTTGCAGCAAAAAAAGAAATACCGGTTCGTCGGTCTGGATTGAGAAGGGAAAAACTGTGAAGACTGAAGATGACCACCTTTCGGTGGCTGCGTGTATGTGCGTGTGTGTGCTTTTCAAAGAAAAAGGTAGAACAGGTCCATCCTTCGAGTGCAAGGTCCTTGAATGCATCACAACCTGCACTCATTCACTCACTCCTTGAATGTCTGCACTGCTTATCCTGCTCTCAGGGTCACAGTAGGACCGGAGCCAATCCCAGCTAGCATGGGGTGAGATGCAGGGTTCACCCAGGATGGGTCACCTGTCGATCACGAGGCGACATCCGACCATCCAGCCTCTCCTCCAAACCTGCAGACAATTTAGTCTTCAATGAACCTCCAGACTGCTTCCGGACTGTTGGAGGAAGACGGAGAACCTTGAGAGATCAGACAGTAGGAATAGAATGCGGAACCAAATCTGAGGAACGTGATAATCTAATCTGAATTTTTCCTTGCGTTTAAAAAAAAAGCCCGGAGGCTTAAATGAATACAAACTGGACCACTAAGTAGTTCTGACACCAGCAGCAACCCTCTGGGTGCTACGTGGCCATCAGCTAGATAACCAGTATCTCTGATACTTCTGGGTGCTGTTAGCAAGAGGAGCTACATTCACCGCTGTTCACAAGTTCCCCCCCAAACTCAGATGTTATTTGATTTATTGCTCTCGTTCTGCTCAGACATCAAACCCGCTGGGCCGCTCGGGCCACGACTCTGCAGATATCCGCACTCAATCAAAAGCCTGGCGGTGGAAAACAGCGGCTCGTGTTGACATGAGCGACATAAACAGCGGCCCACGGTGCGGCTGGCAGCCGAAGAGTTGGGGTTGTTAGCTTTCGCCTCGCGGTGATGGGGCTCTATTAAGACGCGGCGTCTGAAATAAATCCAAAAAGAGATGAGGCGCCGCAGAAGAGAGGCGACGTGACCTTAAGTACTGTCAGCCTGGAGGAGGACGGGGATTTATGACCGTCGTCCAGCTCCGTGGCCGGAGCGAAACACCGGGAACGTCCAAGTCCCGCTGCCAAAGAGTCACATAAACAATACTCAATTTAAAGACAAAAAAAAAAAAAGTCTGGGAATAAACAAAGATCCCGGCTGGACAAAAGCCAGATGCAGTGATGAACTGCAGCAGGGATACGAGGAAAGGAGTGTGTGTTATCCCTCGCTCTCTGCAAAACAGAAATATAAATACAGGGACGCCGAGTTCTGACTTGTGGGTATCTGTTTAAGGGCCATGAAATATGTATCTCTGCGGTGGAAAAACAGCAGGAAGCACAGTTTCCACACGCTTCTCAGGAACAGGTGACAACCCTGGCGTGCGCGTTTGTTCGCCGCCCGGTTCTCATTTGCAACACAGCAAGACATTTTCAATGAACCCTTCCTCACTGCAGGAACCTTTTGAAGTTGCAAGAATCCTCCCAGGAACCGGGCCGTGCATCGGGAACCCCGAAGGAACCAGGGACCCTGCACCTCGGTGGAACCGTTTTAGCTCCTACTCAGCGGCGAGGTCTTTTTATGGTTCCAGAGGAAGTCACATGACGTCGCTGCTTGGAAGGACTCAAAAGCCACGTCCCTTACCAGATGCTTCTTGCGGACTGCGGCTGGCATTTTTTAAAAGCTACCACGGTCAGCTAGCGTGCTGGTTTTTACCAGGCTTTTCTGGCCTTCCGCGCCGCAGAGGAGTTGCGACGGCTCAAAGTGGAACAAAATCAATTTGACCAAAATAAGTCAGGAGTTAGCTAACGGCTAACTTCTTCCCACGGCAAAGCAGCGCATTGAGAACATAAAAACACTTCAGCCTCCCCGATAGTCCCCGGTTCTTATTCCCACCATGCAGAACATGAACACCGAGGCAACTTAGTTCCCTGCGTTGTCCGTGTGGTCTTCACCTTCTTCCCGGTGGTTTGTTTTTGAGTGCGCTGCGTAAGGTGCAGGTCAGACACCAGCGACTCACCTCTCCTTACCGTGATCCCTTACCGGAAATGCAAAAAACAAAAAAAGGTTCACTCGGAGGACGGTAGTTTCTGGATTTCAAACTCAGAATTTCCTTGAACTGAGTTCTTAGAACTCTTCTGGCTGAAGGTGGCTAATACGGACCGAATTGGACTCTGACGCAGGATCCGCCCCACAGGCTAAACCTCACCGATGACTTTTGGGAGGGGATTTCATTTCCACGCACTTTCCGGTTTCTCTGGAAAGATGTGGTTTCGACGTCGGCAGCCCTTTTGGAACAAGACAGGGAGTCCTCCGTGTTCGTCAGGCAGAGTCTCGGGAATTGGATTCTGCCCGCTGTTCGTCCTCCCACCATTTCCACGAGACGCATTCCACTGGAGGCGTGAATTTTCAAACAGCAGCCCTGGGAATCTCAAGCCCGCGTTCTCCACAGGTCAGAGGGGTGTATTTAAGATTCCCACCACAGAGTAAATTCATCCGCAGCACTTAATCTACATTTTCTAGCATCCACCCTAGTGGTCCCTCGTGAGGAGAGTTCACTTGAAGCGCCGGATGCTACTCCGTCTTCTGACCGCGGACGCGGGCCGCAGGCGGCGGAGTTAGCATACCGACGTCACCGCAAGCCAAAGACATTAGCCGAGGAAATTTACTGTCACGGCGGGATGGAGGCGATCGGCTCCCACGAGACCGGGCTCAATACCCGACGTGATTACATCCATAAATCTCGCACCCGAGCCGGCGGGGTTTGTTTACGGCGCCTGTGACGTCGGCGCTGTCGGAACGACATAAAGCGCGCGTCGTGTCTCGGCCTCGGATGCACAAGCACGAACCGGCGGTCAGCATGTTCTGGATTCTTTTTTGAGACGGTCAGCGCTGAAGAGAGGACATTTGTGGTAAAAGCAAGAGGATTCAACTTATTATTTCAGTTTAAAACGATATGAAAGATGTAAAAAGACGTCAATGAGCGGAAACAGGGAGGATTGATGGGGATGAAATGTACACAGAACATTGTAGGTTCCCGGGGCAGAAGTACAAATGAGCACTTCATGCTCAGAAGAGCTGCTTGGGAAAAGCAAAAAGGGGAAAATAATGTAAATAATAATAATATCGATACTTATGTTGTAACTTGCCCCAGTTAAAGCTTTATTCAGGATTTGATTGTTTCTTGTTTTGTCTAATCACTGACCAGCGAGGGATATTTTCCCTGTCCATGCAGCACCAGCTAGCAAGCGCGTAGCCTCCGGGTTTGTTTTTTTTCTGCCTCGTATAAAACCAGACAAGTAGTCAAAGCAAGAGGATTTAACTTATTTCAGTTTTTCTAATTGATGGGGCGAAATTTTGAAATTCATGATTATTTGGAATAAATATTTACACTTTATCGCAGGCGTGAATGGAGACGGAGATGCGGGTTCTTCGGTTTGAGGAGTCGACACTGCCAGTGGACGCCTCGACCTCAGCTGGTATTTCCCAGTGTGCTGGAGGGTCGGCGAATGGTACATCAACAAAACACGGTTGCTGTGGCAACCAATATCTGATCCGACCCCTCTGATGGCAAACATCATCAGATATCGTATTCCTATTGGCTTAATTTCCTTACCGGATCTGATGGGATGATAAGATCCAATTCCTTGGGCTTTGTTTTTCCCCCGATTTACGAAAAGTATCCGATCAATGTGAGAGAGGTAAAGACGATCTTAGCGGCCGATGTTGTGCGACTTGCTCACCTGATCTCAGACGTGAAAATAATGACGGGCCAGACTGGAGGTTTCGAAAGGTTTCGGCGCGACGGAGGATCGAACTGACAGGAACCTGAAAAGGATCAGATCCAACCAGGCGACCAAGTACGAGATGAGCTCTCTGTCCTCCTGATCCCCCTGAGAAAAACGTCGGCCGCATCGTCGGAGAATTTCCAAAGGTGGCTGCTGTAATTCTGGTCATTCGCTGTATCATGATCTTCTTCTTCTTCTTCTTTTCCTTTGGGCTTTTCCCTTCAGGGGTCGCCACAGCAACACATCCACCTCCTCCATCTAACCCTGTTCTCTGGATCCTCCTCTCTCACACCAGCTACCTTCATATCTTCTCTCACTACGTCCATAAATCTTCTCTTCGGTCTTCATCTAGACCTCCTGCCTGGCATCTCCAATTCCAGCATCCGTCTACCAATATAGTCCCTATCCCTCCTCTGTACATGACCCAACCATCTCAGTCTGGCTTCTCTGATCTTCTCTCCAAACATCTAACATGAGCTGTCCCTCTGATGGACTAATTTCTGATCCTCTCCATCCTGGTCACTCCCAAAGAGAACCTCAACATCTTCATCTCTGCTACCTCCAGCTCTGCCTCCTGTCTTTTGTTCAGTGCCACTGTCTCCAAACCATACAGCATCGCTGGTCTCACCACTGTTTTGTAACCCTTTCCTTTCATTCTAGATGATGTTCTTCTATCACAAAGAACCCCTGAAACTTTTCTCCATCCATTCCAACCTGCTTGAACCTGTTTCTTCACCTCTTTTCCACACTCTCCGTTGCTCTGGACCGTTGACCCTAAGTACCTGAAATCCTCCAACTTCTTGATCTCCACTCCCTGCAGCCTCACCGTTCCACCTGGGTTCCTCTCATTCACACACACATATTCTGTCTTGCTGCGACTAACCTTCATTCCTCTCCTTTCCAGAGCAAACCTTCACCTCTCATGATGACGGACACCAAATATCTCCATCTGTGGAGCTTTTTTCTATCCAAACACAGAAACTGGAGTGTCCTCAGTCACCAGATCTTCTTTCCCTCCAGGTTCAGTCCGGTACAGAGATTTAATTCGGGCCTTCGGAGGGCGACTCAGGTTCGGGGGTGGGGTCGGGAGTTTTGGGGGGAATGATGGAGAGGGAGGATGAAAAGCGATACGAAAGACGTAAACAGATGTCAGTGAGTGAAAACAAGGAAGATCGATGGGGATAAAAATGTAAACAGAACACTGGAGGCTCCTGGGGCAGAAGAACATATGAGTTCTTCATGCGTAGAAAACCTGCCAGGGAAAAGCAAAAAGGAAAAATAATGACAAAACTAATAATAATAAAACAACTACAACCACTACTAATAATGGTGATAATAACGGTGATCATAATTATAATAACAATAATAATAAAAATATGAATATTGTAGATGCTCATATTGTAACATGGCCTGGTTAAAGCTTTATTTATTATCATTTAAGATTTGACTGTTTCTTATTTAAGCTATTTTCTGGGCAGCTTGGTACACTTTTGTAGTTTTGTTCAGTTTCCCCGGCCATGCGGCACCGGCTAGCACGTAGCCATGGAGGCGGAGCCAAGAGAGACGCCAAGGTTTTTTTTTCTGCATGTATAAAACCGGACTTGTAAACACAAGTTTGGTTGTGTTTTCGCGGAGGAAACCGCGGCAACCTTTCCAGTTAAAAAGCCTGAAATGCAGAATGTTAATGTAGGTTGTTTTCCTGATGAGGTGAATTTCCATCTGGTTGACGGGAGACCTGCGCTTAAAACCTTCGCCGCAATTCGTAATCCGACCTCCGCAGCCGAGGAGCCCGGCCTCGGGCGAGAGTTTGTGATTCGTCAAAATCGAACTTCACGCATTTTCACGTGAAAAAAAACAGGAACATTTTGCACGACTTCCGTTCTGAAGCCCCTGAAACGGTAATTTCTTCGCCGATGGGTTGCCGTTCTTTGCGGTTGTCATGGCTACAACAAAATATATCGCCGTTTATATCCGCCTCTGACGTCAGTGGAATCGGAGCCGGACGTCGATTCCTGTCGGTGCCTCGTCCGCTCGGGAGGAAAAGCATCCCTTCCCTCCCGGGAGCGCCGAGGCGGCAGATTTGCTGGGTAAACAACAGAAATCATCCCCGTCCTCGGCGATAACAAGAGAAACTAACAAGTCCAACAAGCCCCTTCACCTCGACAACTTCATTTGCTGAGCAAAATTGTGCGGACAGCGCTTCTGCCCGGAGGGTATCGGCATGGGAGGGAGGGAGGGTGGCTGACGGACGGAGAAAAAGGCAAAAGGAAGGGAAAAACGCCCGAAGAGCACGAAGATCGAAATCCAGGTGAGAAAAGAATAGACTTTCCTGGGAAAGAAACCAATATCATGCTTCGGGTGGTGATGTTTCCATGTCGTCTCAATTCGCACGGTTTTCCTGTGATTTGGAAACCACGTTCGAGGGCGTTCGACCTCGAGTTCGGACCGAATCAGTGGGTCGGGGGCCGGGCTGCAGCCGATCCGGCGGCGCCAGGCTTTCAGGCAAATCACATGTCGTCGTCGAAATCCTTGACGTGAAAGGCTTTTTCAATTTTTGTAGGGGGGGGGGATTGACGCGGACGCAGGAAAGGCTCGCCTCGAGTTCCGCCGGGAAGCAGCGGCGAGCTCCGGTCACGACGGACGGACGGGGCGGCTGCTTTTAGTGACACCGAATGGACCGACGCACACTCACGCACAAAAACGCACAAAAACGCGGATGGTCCGGCGTGATTAGTAAGTTGACATCCCTGTCGGGCTGAACCCAGGTAACCTTCGATCCGCCCGGAACCCTTTTTCTGGTTTCACTATTTCACATTTCATTTTTTTTTTTCTTCCTCTGCGCCACATCCTTCTTCTTCTTCTTCTTCTCTCTGCTTTCCCACCCTTTTCTTCCTCCTCTCATCTTCCCACTCGCGCTCAGGTCCCCCCCCCCGTGGCCTCCTCGTCCGCTCTTCGCTTTTTCCTTTTCGTCCCGCCCCTCCGTTTCCCCCTTCTGCCGCTCACCCGGCGGACGCTAGTAGGACGGAGAACCGTTTGCGGGTTTCTTTCTTTTTCCGTTTTTTTTTTTTTTTTTTTTTTTCTGCGTATTTTAGAAGCCTTTAGCGTGTGTGGGGGTGTGTGTGTGGGGGTGTGTGCGCAAATGAGCGCG
The DNA here is from genome assembly GCA_901007705.1 of Fistularia tabacaria. NCBI lineage: Eukaryota > Metazoa > Chordata > Actinopteri > Syngnathiformes > Fistulariidae > Fistularia > Fistularia tabacaria. The sequence goes on from CAAKHD010014820.1 coordinate 32,368, forward strand.
CTGGACACCATGAAAGGAGCCCT
>CAAKHD010014820.1:44062-57224 GCA_901007705.1 Fistularia tabacaria
CCCCCCCCCCCCCCCCCCCCCCCCTCCTCCCCCTCTTTCCTCCTCCTCCTCCCTCCCCCCCCCCCCCTCCCCCCCCCTCCCCTTCCCCCCCCCCTCCCCCCCCCCCCCCCCCCCGCCTCCCAGCTGATGCTCGCTGCAAAGCAAGGTGAAGCGGTGTGTGTGTTGTGTTTTCCTCCGCCCTCGTTACCCCGGACGGAAGGAACGGACGCGGGGGGGGTGGGGGGGCGCTGGTGGACCGGAGACGGCTTCCGGCACCGACGACGACTCCCCAGCTGACGCGTGCCCGGCGGTCCGCAGAGAAGAGCCCGGCACCGGCACCGGCACCGGCACCGACACCGAGCCCGGCCGGAGCGCGTCAGAGGCGGACGCACAACTTCCAGCGGCGGCCGGCAAAGGTGAGGCGGCGCGGCCGGCGTGCGTGTTAGTGTGCGTGTGTGCCCCGTGTGTGTGTGTTCACGTCCTGCCCCTCGCGCACGCTCTGCGTGAAGGCGCACGCGAAGACGTCGCACTCCTCGCGTTCGCGGGACCGGTGCGTTGACTCGCGGTGCGTTCACGTGTATTGACGCCCCGCGCGGCGCGGCGCTGACCGTGCGTGTGCACGCAGGCGCGCTCCCGTCGACGTGTGGCGCATTCCGGGATCTTCGCTCGGCGGTGTTTGGGGATTCGGCCGGTGTCTCCCGCGTGTACGTGCGCGCAAGCGTGGTACTGATCCAGTGCAGCAGATTCCTTTATTGCAAAACATTGAAAATAATTAAAAAAAACAAACCAAGAATATCTCCAATATTCGTATTTCAAAGTTAGCATTCTGGAAAAAATGTTCATGATTGAAAAAGAAAATCAAAAAACTTGATTGAACTCATTTGTGCTCCACAGAAACTTGTTCCAACACAAGTCCCTGAATGCAACACGGCAGAGGCGCCCTGAAACGCTCACTTTTAGTCCAGAGAGGCAGACGTGACGTCCGCAGGGAAACAGGCAGGAAAACGAAATGGGGAAAAAAAAAACATAAGAAGTTTGTCCACAGAATGATGCGTTCACGGACGAGCTTTTTCTGTCGGTGCGCGACAGTGTCGCCTCCCGCCGAGGGGACGCAAAAGAGTCGAAGGAGCCTCTTTCACGATATCTGAAGATTCTTTCGATGGAATCGAACAAATTAATTTTAAGCCGCTTTACTTTTCCACACTGTTACTCTTTATTCAACGCAAAGGTCAAAGGTCACTCAGGTCAAAGGTTGACTGTCTTTGCCTTAAATACAAAAAAGTCGACTTTTCTTTGAACAAATTAATGTTTTAATTATTCTTTCATTTTCAGGTGTTTTTATTTTATCTTCTGATTATGTATTTCTGATTATTTTTTATTTATCTGTTTTTTATCTGTTTCTTTTCTTTTCTCTTTTTAGATCCCGTCGTTTATAAATTCCATGTCATTTTTCAAAAATATGTTCATTCATTTGCAAGTTTTAAGGTAAATCCTACATCGATGATTTGTAAATTTCAACTTGATTCCTCTCCTATTTTGTGATACTTTCTTTTCCTCCAAATACTGTTTTTATTTTCACAAAGCCTCTAATCTTTTGTTACATTTTCATGAGAGAGTTTAAGGTTGTGATGACTGGAACTTTTTATTCATGAATCATTTTAATTTTCACTTCTTTTCAAAAGTTCCCCAAATTCTCCAAAAATGTTTTAATTGTTGTTTTCTTTTTTATTGTCGGTAACTTTTTTTTTCTACTTCCTGCCTCAAACGGCAATCAGAAGTTGCCATGTGAAGCTCCGATTCAAAGACATTTAACTATGTCATGCTAGCAGTTACCATAGACTGCTACTCTTTGTGCTACGCTAAATAGCGGGCAAGTTTCCCTAAAAGTCAGCGTTTGGCGGTCTTCATATGCGACCCTGTGATTGACAGGTGAGCTGCTCGTGTTCAGCCCCGCCTCTTGGCCGGCGTCACCTGGGATTGGCTCCGCCCCTGGTGACACTGTGAGCCTGACAAGTGGTGTAGATCAGCGGTCCCCAACCCTTTTTAGCACCAAGGTCCGGATTAAATCATACAATATTTTCACCGACCGGCCTTTAAGGTGTGGCGGATAAATACAACAAAATAAAATGTTACGACTGGCATAAAAATAATGGTATAATATAATAATAAACGTCAATCCGCTGTGTACTCCTGTGCAACTTTACTAGCAGCGTCATAACATTGCGGCAACAACATGAGTAATATCCACTCTTTGACTCTGGTCGCTATGGTAATGTTTAAACATGCCTTCAAAATAAGATACAGATACACCACAAAAAACGAATATATAGCGCATGAAAATTTTAACTCACGAAAACGATGACTCAATGGAGGCCCAGCGCATGTTTTTCTGTCCTTCGTGTTTCCGTTTTTTTGTCTTCCAGAATACTCCGAGGACTTGTGTTTTCATTCAGGGGGCTTTGTCTCCAAGTGGCGAAGCAGTTTTGAAGGCTTCGTTGCCTCATTGGAGAGCTGGCCGCCGCATATCAAGCAGAGCGGGCTTGGTGCGGACAATCACCTGCTGCGATAAATCCATATTTTAAGTAGGAATCCTGGTATTGTCTGTTTAATGCAGCTTTCTTTTTCTTGGAAGTCGTAGTCTTCTGTCTCCTCCCTCGGCCTTTTCCCCTTCACAAAGAAACTTTCCAAACACGTCTGTTTCTTACTCATTTTGCTAGCTTGTGGGTTCAATTTTAGTCTTCACGTGATCGAGATGTAAGCGAGAATCCGGTCGTTTTTCAAAACAAAAGATCGTTCAGACTCAGATAATAAATAAAACGGAAATAATGCAATTATTTATTCTTTCTTGTGCGGCCCGGTACCAAATGCCCGGGGGTTGGGGACCACTGGTGTAGATGATGAAGTAAATGAATGAAGCTTATTGGTTGGAGCAAGTAAGGAGGAACAAAACCGCCGTCTGAAGCATCAATAAGAGACTGAATGGATTTGAAAAAGGGCAAGAAGAAGAAGAAGAAGAGAAGCCACTGAGGGGCTGATTTGAAGGTTCAAGGTGTCCTTCCATTAAAGACTAAAAACATAATGTTTGATGTTTATTTTGAAATGCAAATCTATTTTATTTAGCATATTAGCAGGAACTGAAGCACATCTTTATAGTGTACTTGAGATGCTGACAGTTGTCTAGGGAGAAAGGAGAAATTAAAGAATAACAGCCATACAATCACCGAAAATGTCCAAATTGCCGAAGACTTTTTTTTCTTCAGTAATTCTCATTTCATGGATTTTTTTTTTGTAATGGATTCCACATCCATACATGGGTTTAAAACCCACTGAAAGAGAGAGACATTATTTTTGAAAGAAAATATAAATTCATTTATAAATATCTATTTTTGTTGTCCTGGCATTTTGAGTCCTCTGTAGGAGGACTGTGGAACGGCGGCCTGAAGTCTGCCGCTGCACGAAACTTCTGAAAATGACCAGAGGCTTGGCGTCCCTTCCTCGGTTTACCTGAACGCCTCGCACTGTTTGTGTAACTCAACAGATATTTCCAGCCTGGTTTTTTTGTTTAGGCCGCCGTTTCCTTCCTACGCTCATGCCTGAGTTTGTGTTCCGGTCCAAACACTCCTCTACCTTTACTAAACAGTTTACTAAACTAAAAATAAGCCGCGTGTCCTGGGTCAGCCAACCATTCACTCCTAAGAATAACAGCTAATGACACTCTAATTAATTAGCTATTGCAGCATCTGGCTCTCACTCACTTCATTTTTTTTTCTTGTGTTTTGTACGCCGGCTCGAAGGCTGTTATTATTTGCTTAGAGAAATTGAACCTGGATCGGTCGTTCGCTCGGGTGATCGGCGCTCTCACAGCGACGTTTAATTCGAAAGCCAATTCGTGTCTTTAGGCGTTTTGGAGGGTGCGGAGAGACGTCCAGGCGCGGCGATCAATTAGCCATCAATATAAATATCCTGGAAATGATGAAAACAAAACATTTAAACCCGCCTGCAGTTCTTTTGCTCAGAGATTTTGAACGTCTCCTTGTACTTCGTGGGATCGGATGGACCCCCCCCCCCAAAAAAAAACCCCATGATGAGAAAATGAGTTGTCCCCATATGAGGACACTACGAGGAAACATCGGTGCGAAGGTGCACGGTGGCGCAGCGGTTAGCGTTTCGGACCGTGGGTCGGTTCTGACAAGGGGAACCTTTCTGCTCGGAGTTTGCATGTTCTCCTCGTGTCTGCCGGAGTTTTGTGATTGACTGGCGACCGGTCCAGGGGCCCCGCCTCTCGCCCGATGACAGCTGGGATTGGCTCCAGCGGCCCCCCGCGACCCTGAGTCCACGATCAGTGGACGGATGATAATCATTTTGGTGCAGTGTTAATAATAATAATGACAATTTTGGTGCAATATTAATAGTAATAATAATATTAAAAATAATATTTTTGGTGAAGTGTTAATAATAGTAATGACAATTTTGGTGCAATATTAATAGTAATAATAATAATAATAATAATATTTTCAGTGCAGTGTTAACAATAATAATGCCAATTTTGGTGCAATATTAATAGTAATAATAATGATTAAAATAATAATTTAGGTGCAGTGTTAATAATAACAATGACAATTTTGGTGTAATATTAATAGTAATAATAATAATAAAAATAATATTTTGGGTTCAGTGTTAATGATAATAATGACAATTTTGGTGCAATATTAATAGTAATAATAAGAATAAAAAAAATATTTCTGATGCAGTGTTAATAATAATAATGACAATTTTGGTAAAATATTAGTAGTAATAATAAGAATGCTGAAAATATTTTTGGTGCAGTGTTAATAATAATAACATTATTAATCATAATAACAATCAGAATAATGGTTACAATTATAATGACAATTTTGGCACAGAGTTAAAAATAAATAAATAAAAATATAAAAAAATAAAATATAAAATAATAATAATAATAATAATAATAATAATAATAATAATAATAATAATAATAATAATAATGATAACAACAATCATTTTGGTGCAGTGGTCAGCACTGAGATAAAGGAATTAAAAAAGTAAATTAAAAAAAAAGCCTGAAAATGTATCAAAAAAATGACCTTCAAATGAAATCATATCGAGTCCTGACATCCAGTCGCAGACCGGGTCGACCCCCCTCCGCTCCCACGGGTCCGCCTGCCAGGGCAGCAGCAGCAGCAGCAGCAGCAGCAGCAGCAGCAGCAGCAGCAGCAGCAGCAGCAGCAGCAGCAGCAGCAGCAGCAGCCCACCCATAGGGCTCTGCAGCCTTATATGGACACACACTTCAGCCTCGACGTGTAGCTGGGCGTTCATCATCAAAGCTCAGGCAGGCAGCGCACACAGGCACACACACATACACACACACACACGCACACACGCACACACACACACACACGCACACACACACACACACACACACACGCACACACACGCAGACATTGTAGGCTGCAGCAGAGCCTCAACCTGGAAAACACAATCAGCCAGATGTATTAGTTATGACGCCTGCTGCAGTGGAAATGCGTGCTGCTGCTGCTGCTGCTGCTGCGCACACACACACACACACACACACACACACACACACACACACACACACACACACACACACACACACACACACACAGACACACACACACACACACACACACACACACATGCGCAGCAGGCTGCTGCAGCAGCAGCAGGTTGCAGCAACGCCGTCCGGCTGTTTGTTCTCATTTACTGTCAAGAACAAAGGGACAGAATAGGAGACGGGACCAGATTTAGAGCAGGGCGGGTCGGGGACAAAAGGGGTGACTTTCCCCCCAGACTTTCCCCCCTGGGGTACTTATGCCGAGTATTCTGATTACTGAAGTCCCACATTTTCAAATCCACACACAGGTTGTAGATACCCTGCAATCCACTCTTTCCATTTATTTAACTTTGTCACATTCAAATGATAAAAATTTTAAACAAACAGTTGTGGCGACAATCGGAAAACCCAAGAAAGCGGAGCAGTGTTGGTAATTATCCTGTAATTACTGTGTTGTATCGAAAGATCGGACGGGTTGACAGCAAAAAAAAACAAAAAAAAACGAGACGACGTATCGTCCCATCGTGACGCGAATTTCAATGAGCAAGAAGACGAAGAAGAAGAATAGCTAAGTTTCTTCTTCAGCCCGCCATGTTGTGACGTCCTCCGTCCTCCAAAGGAAGCGACTCGGCCCCTCCTGGTGGTGAAGCGGGGCAACGTCTCCAAACGAACAGGGAAACGATGCCTTCAGGGACGGCGTCTACCTTGTTGCGCCGATGCTCGTCCTCTTCGTCGTGGCCGATCCGTCCGACCCGTTGTTCTCGCAGCTGTCAGCTGAACCGATGCTAACTTGAGGAATATGCTAACCTCCGTTGAATCTTTTTGTGTTTTGGCAGCACGTCCTCTTCCGGCCCAGACATGGACTTCCCCGACGACCTCCTGCTGGCCGAGCTGGGCCACTACCAGTTCTTCAACAGCTCGCTCTTCCAGAACAACTTCAGCGACCCGAACAACATGACGGACACGCTGCTGCCCACGGGCGTGAAGGTCACCATCGTGGTCGTCTACATGATCGTGTGCGTCGTCGGCCTGGTCGGCAACTTCCTGGTCATGTACGTCATCATAAGGTAAGCATGGCGGCCTCCGGCGGGTGTTACGGGCTCTCTGTAGCCATGGCGATTCCAAAGAGCTTCAAGGGGATAAATTGAAAATGCGCTTCTGTTGGGATGCGCCGGCGCTCTGCCGTCCAAACGGTCCAAAATCGTGACGGAGCGGGAAAAATACAGTCTTATTACAGTATAATAAACCAAATAAATGGCGCAACATTATAAAACAGGACATTTGATCTGTGATTCCAAGAATTGAAAGAATATTTGTTTTGTTTTCCTCCAGTTTCAGAATCTTTTTCTTGGCTCAGGGAAAATTTCCCGTTCGCTTTCCTGTAGAAATATAGTTTTTTTACAGTTTTTTTTAACTTAATTTTAGCACACTGTCTTGTTTTGTCACGAATGAATTACCAGCTGATTCTAGTTAAAAAAATAATTTATTTTTTATTTTTTGGGGTTTATTCTATTTATTTAGTTTGTTGCTTTCCCTGTTTTAGTGATTTCTCTCAGTCTCTTTTTTCTACCTCTTCTTTCATGGGTTCTCATGTAATGCCCTCATTATGTGTTATTTGATTTCCTGTCATATTCTGATGTTTCCCCCCGGAGTCACGCGGGTACTTCGCATCGCTTCTTGTTCTTCGGGCCTAGATTGCCTTCCATCTTGAAGGCCGATGTTAATATTTATATTTATTCACGGAGTAATTCCTTGGTGTTGTGGTAATTTGGGGGTGGTGGGATTACGCCGCTTCGCCGCCGACTTCGCTTGGCCTCAGAATCACTTAAACAGCAACACACACCTGGAGCAGCGGTGAGTCAGACTCTCGACATCGTCCCTGTACACCGACCCCCGCGGGGGTCAAAGGTCAGACTCTTTAGAGCGCGCGGTGTGTGTGTGTGTGTGCATGCGATTGCCGTGCTGTAACATCGACAGGTTAGTCGCAAAAGATGCCTGCAGTCAGAGAGTGGTCACAAATGACGCAAAAACACTGTGTATTCGTGTGTGTGTGTGTTTGTGTGTTTGTGTGTGTGTTTGTGTGTGTGTGTGTGTGTGTGTGTGTGTCTGGCAGCTACCTGGTCGTGCGTTGTCCGCGTCACATTGCATGTGTGTGTATTTGCGCAGCATGTTTGCTTGCGCATGAACAATAATCCCGTGTCGCTACGATTGAAACAAGCGTAGGTGGATGTGTGTGTTTGTGCGACACAGTGTGTGTGTACAGTAGTGGCTGGGCCCAGTGGGCAGTGGCTGTCTGCCCATGTATGTCATGTTCAGTGTGTGTGTGTGTGTGTGTTTGTGTGTCCGTGTGTGTGTTGCGCTCAGTCAGTGACGCTCATCCAGATTCACATTTTCAGGCTTGAAATAAAAAGCTGGGGTTTGATTGACAGGTGACGCTTTGTCTCCAGAGTTAATCTGGTTAAAATTTAATATTATAACAAATTAACAGGACTCATTTGATTTAACTTGTAGATTAACAGCTAAGAATTCTCATTCAATTATATTTAATGCAATCTGACGTGATTCTTCGAAGATTTTTTCAACCTTTTTTTTTTCTAAAGCTCCTGTTATCATAATTGATTGAATAAATTCATAAATCTGTTGAAAGTGTCGTTGGAATTTCTTGTTTAAATCAGAGAAAAGAATGAGGGGAAAAAAAAACCCGCAGCAGAAATATTTGCACTTGAATCTTATATTTGCTAATTTATCATTTAACTCGTCCCCTGACTTGATTCATTCCAGAAAATGGAGAAAGTTAAAAGAAATGTGTTTTTGTTTCACAGCAACATAGTTATTGCAGTTAAAAGCAAAGGGCCTGAGTGGACCCGTCGCCCGCAGAAGGTCCGAGGGGAAACCAATTTCCGTGAGACTTCCAGATAATCGGGTTCTACCGTGTTCTCCTGCCAGGGTTCTGGGTTCTGATCTCGTAAAGTTCGCATTCGCCGATCTGATGTGAAACAAGAAACCCAAGTTGAAATGCTCCGATTCCCCTCCCTCATAGAATCGTCTCCGCCCGACCTTTCGCTTCGCCTGCGGACCGTTTTTATCGCCGTCGCGCCGGCGATCCAGCTCCGCGCGCCGATGAGTGAGTCACATTGTGAATTCCCTCGGTGTGGACGGACGCGCGCGCGCACACACACACACACACACACACACACACACACACAGACACACACACACGGTGAATCACTGCAAAAGTCAATTCACTGAGTGGTGTCAGCTGCTGCCCTCTGTAAAGACGGACGCCCAGACAGTTTGCCCTCATCAGGGGTGCGAGGAGATGGTGAGAAAGGTTGCCCCAAAGGTCCCTCGGTTCTTGGCGGAGGAACAGGAGCTCGCCGGCGTCGCGTCCCGAGCTTTGTGTCGCGCCGAGGCGGCGTTCTGATCCTCAGCTGATACCATCGGATGGGTGTTCCGTCACGTCCTCACGAGGAGGGTGAGGAGCACGGTCGATGTCGGAGCGGGTGATGCCGAAGAGACGTGCCGTCAGCCTGTTTTTTCTGCCGGCGGCTCTAGAACCTGAAACGGTATCAGCTCGGGGTTTCACAGGGCTCCTGTCTGGGGCCTCTTCTTCTCTGTCATCCGATACGTTTCCTTTGTATCACATTGACACAAAGCCGAAGGACAAGTCGGATCAATTCTTATTTATCCAAAATACTCCGAAGGAGAGTTTCATCCTGCTTGGAGCCTCAGGCGCCTCCCCGGACTGGCTCTCTGATTTTAACGTTCGTTGAGAAGAACCCGGATAGTCCCTCACCTCCGACCAAAGGCGTAACCTCGGCGTGCTTCTGTTTGGACAAGATGTTCTGTTTCGTGACGGGGAACCAAAAGCGGACCCTAGGAGTGCTTTCGCTCCGGCCCCGGTCCTTCTTGAAGCAGGAAGGGGAAGGAGACGGAGGTCACACCGCCTTTGACGTACCGTAGAGTTTTTCGCCCAAGACGTGACACCTCCATCTGTACATCGACTGCAACGGCGGCACCTCCGCTATTTATAGCCTCCGACAACGCCCAGTTTATTTTCTGTCTGCTAGCTAACAACCCCCCGCGCCCCACCATGTCCTACTTACAGACACTTTCTTCATTGTATTTCAAACATGATGCACTTTTAGCGAACGTTGACCGATATAACGATCGTAGCCTCCAGGAAATGGATAGGTATCGTCCGGTACCGATAAGGTTCTCGCTGTGTGGGGTCTCCATGTCCCCCAAACCCCCCATCCTGGTTCTCCTGTTTGGTTCTCTCCAGGCTCTTCCCCTCCACGGTCCAAACCCTGTCCGTGGCTCCAAGAAGACTCTCAATTGACCCGAAACAGGACAGCTGACAAAAACAGAGAATTCTTACGGGGGAAGCAAACCCAAAAAATCCACCGCCTGCACATCAGTGCATTTCTGCTACGCTATTCTGATTCGGTGCATGTACGTGCACACGCCGGCGGCTTAAAACGCCACAGGTGAGTTGTAAGCGACACTTTAAGGAGGTGAGAAGCATTAAAGAATAATTACGGGCCGGGCACCGGTCGGAGCGGCGGCCGCTTTGAACGCGTCCAATCATCCCTGAGCCCAGAAGTGCCTCGGCCGGAGCTCCCCGAGGGTGATGGATTGTGGGTAATTACCCCGGATGAACTCACATTTTTATGTGGAAGGAGCGAAGCAGGTGCAGGGGCTCGGAAAAAGGCTACGGGCCGGAAAAAAAAAAAATGGAAAGCGTCTTTGGCGCTCTGCGGCTCTGAGAAAATAGATCTCTGATTCACACTCGTTTGTAATCCCAGACGGATTACGAGCAGTGATCTTTTAAGTTCTGCTCGTGCCGTCGCGCCCTCTGCTGCTGTTTCCTGGAGTGTCTGGCGTCGGGAGAAAACGTCCTCGGTCGGCGAGCTCCGCCGAGGAAAGGAACGTGTTGAAAGACGGTTATCAACGGTTTCCGGATGAGTAAGAGTTAAAGCATTTGTCCGTCACGCTAACGTGACGCTCACTCATTCAAGCCTCGATTCTTTCGTTGGCTCGTGTTGTCGTTGTGGCGAGGGGGCGGGATCTTCACCGAGACGGGCCGGCTGTCAATCGCTCGGCCACACGTAGAAAAAGCCAATCGTTCCCACCTCCGAGAACCAGGAGAGAACATGGAGAACCCGGGCTAACAGAACCGGAGTCGGGCGTCTTCCTCGCGCCTTTTTGTTGAATTTTTCTAAACTCTCAACTACCTCGGTGTGTTTTTGTAAGCTGTGACTTCTTGCTCATAGCAACAACAACAACAACAACAACAACAACAACAAGAGCAACAACAGGAAGCCACCTGAGATTCTTCCAGGTGTCTGTTCAGAAGCGACAGAGGAAGGGAAGGAAGGGGAGGAAAAAAAATAAAGCGCTGCCTGGAGGGTTTTTTTTTGCGAGGAAGGGAGAAGGAGGGGCGGGGGGGGGGGCGGATTCTTGTTTCCATAACAACCGACAGATCCAGGATGTACGATTCAGGACATCGTCAGCCCGTAGCATCGGTTCTGAAACATCGAAATGCCGCTGTTCCCCCAAAGTGGAAAACGGGAGGTGGTTCGAAGGGGGGAGCTGTCAAACAAATAAAGTTAAAGCGTGATTTTGGAAAAATAAAGAGAACTGGATACAGAAACAGCATCTCGCATGTGGGATCAGCTCAGTTAGAAACGCTGTCCAGCTTTCATAGTTCGCAAATCAGAGAGCGTGCAAAAAAAACCAAAACAAAAAAAAACAGCCCAGCTAGGTCAGCGCTGTCCGTGTCGGTAACCTCGGGTACAACGAAGTCAGCGCCGCTCAATGTGTGAGGGACAGGGAAAAAAAAAAGAAGGAAAAAATCTGTTAAATTAGGAGTTCTCCAAGGCGGATAGCTCGGGTTTGCATAGTTTAGCCTCGCCGCTAATCATTGCCGGTTGGCCCGGGGGGGGGTCATGTGACTTTGGAGAGACTGATGTGGCATCAGAAGCGGTAGGTTAGCTCGTATTGATGGTTTTTACCGACCCGGGACTCGAACCCCCTCCCCTCACCTGCTCGACAACTGACACCCGGAGAATCCCCTGCCGAAAACCGTCTTTTGGTTGCCAATCTCCCCCGTTTCCAAGACGACAGACAGTCGATCGCAGCGACGGGTGGCTCGAATCGAGAGAGGTCATCCGTCTCAGTTAATCCCCGGGTTCCGATTGGACGAGGGGCCGGACGTGTTTCGAAACGAAAACGTACCGTCCCGCCGTAAAAACGCACCGCAGCCGCCGCTGGGAAAATAAAAACACGCGGAAATGATGCGAAAAACGGCGGTCGGCCTGTTTTTCTGTAAACGCTCTGCATCCAGCTGCCCAACCAGAAAGAGCCGTCAGAGAGAAAAGCGGGCGGGACGATTTGGACCCGGTCCGACCAGCTGCCGTGAAACACGATCTGGCACCGGAGCTGAGGTTCTGGGAGCAGACGGCGTGATTAGATTGTGAAAAGGGGGCGGGGCTTGTGGGGAGGGGTGGTGGTGGTGGTGGTGGGGGGGGGATGTGCCGGTAAACAGGCTGGCGGGCCTGGAGCCGCAGGACCGTTTGGACGGATTTATGTTTTCTGTGGAAAGGAAGAGGAGAAGACGAGACCAGACACACACACACACACACACACACACACACACACACAGGCAGGCTCTTCTCCTTCCCCCTCTTTGTATTTGTTCTCTCTCCGTTTCGGCGTCGGTTTGATGTGGAAACAAAGCAGGTCAAAGTCATCAGGACACAAAGGTGGAAAAGCAAACAAAGCCGCCATGTTTATTAATCGTGGGTTTTGAAGACGGGAGAGCTCTTCTGAATCACTCCCCGAGACGATTATAATCAGAGTGAATTATATTTTATCTTCTACAAACTAAAACTGTTTATTTGTGGATTTTTTTTCTAATTTAAATTTTTCGTTGGTGTTTTTTTTCTTTGTTTGTTTATTTTCACCTGATTATAATCGTTGTTTCTGCTCCATCTTTTTATTTATTGTGACGCTGAAATTAAAATTTAATGTCGGAGCAGTGATTGGTTTTATTTCGAAAAGCCGCTTTCGAGTTTCATCGATCAGCTCGGAGATACAGGCGGCTCCCAGGGGCCGCCTCCCGCTCTGTTATTCTTTTTATTTATTTTTTTTCTCGCGAAAACACACCGACGGAGGCTGAAGAGTGACGGGCGGAAGAAGGGAAAGGTCAGGAAGAGATGAATTAAAGACCAGCTGACGGCCCTTCATCGCTCTTTGGAGACGATCGGCTGCGCGAGAACATCGGCGCTCGGTTTAAACCGCTGAGACAAAGCGAAGTTCGTTTACGAAACTAAAATTTAGTTCTGCATGTGTGTGTGTGTGTGTGCGTGTGCGTGTGTGTGTGTGTGTGTTTATGTGTGTGTGTGTGTGTGTGTTGCGCAAGCTAATGACCTGCCTTCCTCCTATCCTAATGACCATCCTGAATTATGAGGTAATTTACTCTCTGCAGTGCCAATTAGGTGTGTGTGTGTGTGTGTGTGTGTGTGTGTGTGCGCGCGCGCGTGTCAAAAACTCACCAGATCTAGTGCGTCACACGCTTTCTCTCTT
>CAAKHD010014822.1:0-11106 GCA_901007705.1 Fistularia tabacaria
GCACCATCGTCGCGCCGCTGCGTCCCCTCCCGCCATGAGGACACCCACACACACACACACACACACACACACACACACACACACACACACACACACACACACACACACACACACACACACATACCACCACTGTCCCAAAAAGAATGAGACTTGTCCGATGGGCTTGGAGGCGTGTGACGTCAACAGGAGGCCGGCGCGAGACGAGCCGGGTGTTTCCGAAAATCCTCAGTGGGACGTGAGGAGGAGAGGCAGGATGCAGGGAGGGGGGCGGGATGGGGGATGCCTGTAGAAAATAAAAAAAGGTGTAAGTCTTTCCTACATTTCGACATACTTCCAGCTGCGTTCATTCTTAGAAACAAACCTGGTCAACCAATTCTTTAAATAAATAAAAGTCCCTGTGCATTTGGACCCAAGTTTAGATCCGAGCCTGCCTCTGTTTCGGTGGTTGTTGTCGTTGTAATGATCAGATGTTATCAGCGGCCCTTGACGTCTCTCTGACATCAAGCCTGTCCCCGCTGACAGAGTCCAAACCGTCTCCTGCGTCCAAATCGTTCTGGATATGACGCTGAGACGTCCCTCCGAGCCCAGTGACTTCAGAAATACATCCAATCGAATCAGTCAATCGTATATTGAGATTTTACACGAGAAGCGCTTGGGGTCCTTGAACTGCCAAGACATATTTTTGACCATTTGTCCTTCATATGATAAAGAGCATCGTTCAGAGTACAGTGTCGGGTCTGTAACCTCTCCTGCGTGAGTTTCCAAAAACAAAAGATAAAAAAGCGGTGAAGAAGAAGCAAAGCGACCTCGTGACACAGGTGTTATGTAACAACAAATAACTGACATGTTATGACACAATGCACAGCCTCAGAGCCGGTTCCCTTTAAAGAAAAAAAAAAGGAGTCCTTTCAAGGACAAGACAACTTTGTTTGAAAAAAAATTGCCAAAAAATCAACCGTCATAATTGCATTTTCGTGGATTTTTTTTCCCCAAAACTCTGGGAACAAACAGTTGCGGCAGCATTTCTTGGCAAAACAGTAAAATGTCACAGTTACTATGGAGAGAATGTGAGGTCATAACAGCTTAACAGGATGAATAGCAGTCAATGTATCTGTGAAAAATAGCTCAAATGAGCTAAAAGCTTGATTTCTCGCGAGGATCTAAAATCATTTCCTTCATGATTTTAACACATCCTGTTTTGACAAATGTAAAGATTTGAAAACAGATTTCCGGTCTCCTTAACCTACTTAAACAAGACCGTCAGGGGTCATCCATTGGCTTAAATCTGCAACGCCCCCCTCCCACCCAAACCGAACCCAATAGTTCAACCAGATTCCAACCCATATTTTCCACCTAAATGTCACAATTCTTTATTAGATTCCGTGTCCTGAGTGCTTGGAAGAGTTTCGTAATCGGGTCAAATCAGTTGATCCGATGAAAACAAAAAATAATCGAAAGCTGCTGCCGTGGAATTAACCGTTTGATTTTAACCTCCTTCGAGCTGGAAAAAAAACATTCAAGTTTAGGAGAAACCCCCCTTTTTTTCCTAAACTGCCAGAGGAATCAAAACATCAAAAACTTAAAAAAAGGGGTATTCATGTGAATGTGTGTGTGTTCATGAAAACAGCTAAAAATATGAGAGTGAAAATAAGAAATTACAATGAAGTGCAATGTGTCCTGCACAGTTCAGATTTTATATTCGTTTTTAAAAGAACTTAAAATGTGCAAAAAAATAGCTTAAAAGTATTTAAAACTCTCTGAAGTACTTTGAAATGCCCTGGATACCAACAATTGTTTTAAAGTTAATAAATTCTCTATTGCCTAAAATGACCTTGCCAAAATAATTAAAAAAAAAATGTTTACAACTACTTCCATGTTACCTGAAAATCAACGACAAACTTAAGTTTAAAAATTCGGCTGTTGCCGAAATAATTTTTCAATCTTAATTAAAAAAAATTAATTTAATTTAAAATGTCTTTTTTCAGATATGCCCTCAGAGTTGAGGAAAGGTTAAATGAAATTATATAAAGAGGAAACATAAGCTTCCTCTTTGACTGTTATTGAGAAATAATTGAGAGGTTAGATTAGGTCTGGTACTAGCATATGCGCAAGTACATGCACACACACACACACACACACACACACACACACACACACATGAAAACACACACACACATATACGATCAGCCCGAGACTGGAAAAATAATATTAGTTTCCCCTTTTTTTGTATTTTTTTTTTTTTATTTTTCTTCGATTTTCATAAAAAGACCCTTAGATCAGGTTGTATTGGCAAACCTTTTCAGTAAGGACGCTTTTGTATTTTCTTCTCGAACGAAAAAAGTGGAAAAATATCTAATACGACTGCTTTTTGGGAAAAAAAAAACACCGGACAAGTACACAAATATGTTATATATTAATGAAAACAGTCTACCGGAGCAGCAGCCTTGTACCATCTTCATGTCGGATCTGCTTGTCAGTCTGGATTATCACCCCCCGCCCCCGTGGCCCGACATAAAATTCACCAAAATATATTTGGGAAATGATGCATTGTTGTTTTCATACCCTTTCATGTTGTCCCCTGCAAGCCGTCAAATTGACTTGATCATCCCTTTCATCCGCCGCCTTTGTTGCTTAGCAACAAAAAAAAAGAGGCGGCGAGATTTGTTTATCGTTTCTTGTTGCGTGTGCGAGAAAAAAAAGTTGAATTAACAGGAGAGAGAACATGTGCAAATCAGAATTATAACTCATAGGAATATTAAAAAAATAGAAAGTCCCCTGATATTTACAAAAAATATGTAATTGTATACGTTTAATGAAATGTTATTCAATAGGATCATGTTTCATTTAACGAACATAAGAGTTTGTGTCTTTTTGCCCTTTTCAAACATTAAAGCATACCGTTTTCCATCTTAAAGGTTCGATGAAGATAAATCGATGACCCATTTCATACACAGATATTTCCATAACAAAGTATTTGAAAAGAAGCAGCTCCTGAGTAAATAATAGGAATTTGTCTATTTTTTTCTGACTGTGTCGGAACTAATCCGAAATAGTAGTAGTTTTACTTTGACTTACATTCTATTCCAACCTGCTAACTGAGCTAAATGCAAGGTTACTTTTCTATTGTTAGCATGTCACTTGACTGGGCCGAATGTTTTGGCGATGTTTCATTTCATATTGAAAAAAAGTTTAACAAAGATTTCAAATTGTGTCAAAAATATACAACGCAACATTATTCAAATTTGAAAACAAATAAACAGAAACAAAATACAACAAAATAGATGTCTGAGGTGAGCAAGGACAGCCTGTTGGAATTTGGTCCGGGCAGCTAGCTAGCTTATTCTAGCAATGTGAATACAGCAAAACAAATTGTTAACGTTAGCCAGAGTAGTGTTGCCATACCTCGTAAATACATCATTCTTTGTAAGTTATTATAATCATTATTATTATTCAAAACAGCAAAGTATACTCCACTGCAAACAACCGAACTAAAGGCCTCTTTAAGCTAGTAACAAAGCAGAATTTGGGTCGTCGAGTCAGTGATATTTGCCTGTTGGCTAATTTTTGTTTCCTCAAAGTGTCAAAACATATATGCAGATTATTTACATCAAATCACACCCAGCTATAAGCACCTAAATGAGCTAAATGTAATGCTACTTCTCTGTTGGTAGCATGGCATCTTGACTAGGCTGAACGTGTTGGTAAAGGTATACTTAGCAGAAATGTCTAGCTGCGATTTAAAGTTTAGATATAGCATATGTAAGAAAAAAATCTAATGACATGATGCCGTGCAAAACATGAATCATAGTCAGAAATCACAGACTTTGCCTGCGGGCTGGAGACCAACACAAGAGAGATTTGGTGTAAAGGAAGCTAGCTTGCTTGGCTAATTCTAGCTATCAGGACCTGGAGCAAACCAGCTAGCTAATGTTTGATGCCTAATATGGATATATGACAATGGCAAATTCATAGTCCTTCATTAACTGATACTCAAGTTGTTTTTTGAATTAAATGAGATAAAAAACGCACGACATACAATGTGGACGAGGCAGAATGAGGAAATGAGGGAAGTTGTTGGCTAATTCTAGTCACCTGACCCGATATGAAAAATGTAAGCATTTCTTAGTGTGATCCAACCATCGAGGTTGGGGTATACAGGAAGCGGTTAAAAAAACACAGCTTATCCAATGATCAAATACGATTTTAGATAAATTATCAAGCAAACAGAGCAGTATTCTTGATATAGGACACCCTCATAAGTCCAGCCTTGACATTAGCAATCTGGCTAATTGAGCCCCCTTGACTTAATTAAAAAGAAAATGTCAATTCAATAAAAATGATTCATGGTGGAAATTTGTGATATAAAAATATATATACTTGGAAATCAGTTTTTTGCCAATCATTAAAAGTAATAATAGTAACAAATAAAATCCTAGTAAAACTAAATACCAGCAAATCCCACAGAGAATTAATTCGTAAACAAATATTTAAAAATATTTTTTTCTTTTAAAGTACTGAGTCCTTACAAACTAAAATTCTGTTTTTCTTATTTTATTCTTGGCAACTGGATGTGGTAAAGAAGAATCAAATTTCCAGATGCTTTGAGTTAACAGGCCGCTTTGAGTCCATTCGCCTGGTAAATTTGGACATTCACAGCGCTATCAAACACAATTAGCGATCCGGAGATAAAGATGTGGGGGAAACCGTTGACTTTGTGTTTAACTTTTTCATTTTCTTTTCACGTCACAAAGACTTTCTCACTATATGTTATCCACGGTGGTAACTCTTAGCGGCAATTATTGGACGGTCAAGAGTTTGAGGAGGGCATCTCTCAAATCTCACTCGGTACCAAAACAGGCAGCTAACGTCACCATGGCAACCTTCAACAGCAGATGACGCACATTTTATGATTTGATTTTCCGGAGGAGGAGGTCGAATTGTTTTGACCTGCGGGTTACAATCAAGCGCAAAACATGATCACAATACTTTTTATATGTAAAAAAAAACAGATAAAATATCACAGTTGTTTATTTTAATACATATTGTCATGATCTCAATTAAACCGTTAGTTATGTTTGATACTTCGTTTTAATCTCTTTTCTTTTGGTGCTCTTTTGATTTTTGACATCCTTGCAAAAAAATAAATAAATAAAATCCCTGCAAAATAACATATTTCTTCTGGACTTCAAAATGAATCACTATCAGGTATTCAATTAAATGCTTCGCCTGCCTCTGCATATGACTCAGTGGGGATTTATAACAAGCACATAATCCAGAAGGCGGGGGGGGGGTGTGCATGGGGGAGGCTCTGTATAGAAGCTCTCTTGATAATGGAGACTTTCTACCACGGACTTCGACATCCCTCTGGACTGTGTAACATCATAAATGTTTCAGATTAAAAAGCTACTGCAGGGATGGATCTGGAATAAACCATTTGCCTTCTGCTGCTGCTGCTGCTGCTCCTCCTCCTCCTCCTGCTGCTGCCGCTGCTGCAGCTCCTGTTGCTGCTGCAGTGACGGGCAGAGGAAAAGAGAGTCTCTTTTTTTTTCCGTTCTATTTTTCCAGGAAGGGTGATTCACATCCTGCATCCTCAGAGGTAACAGGTGATCCTCTGCTTTCAGGGCCGTCGGACTGAAATGGTCGCCGCCTGTGAAATGGAGAGCCGCTTCGCCACCAAAATGAAAGCTGACGGGCAGCTGATGGCCATGATTTGGAAGAGGAGAGATAGAAAAAAAAGAAAAAATAAAGGCTGGCGAACCGACTCCGACAGCCCGTCCCAGAGGGCCGGGGGGGGAGGGAGGGAGGCACAGAAGGTTGGATGTGTGTTTGGGTTTCTGGAGACGGCCGTTTCCATGTAAACCAGACATTTTTTATCCTGCTCAAAAACCCAGCTGATTTTATTTACCTC
Source organism: Fistularia tabacaria (assembly GCA_901007705.1). Classification (NCBI taxonomy): domain Eukaryota; kingdom Metazoa; phylum Chordata; class Actinopteri; order Syngnathiformes; family Fistulariidae; genus Fistularia; species Fistularia tabacaria. The sequence goes on from CAAKHD010014822.1 coordinate 5,909, forward strand.
CGACACGGAGACAAAATGAATCTGATACGAGCCGATCGAACACATTTGAAACGTCTCGTCCCGCAGTGGAATCCCTTCCACCGGCGAGTCCAACTCATTCCAAGCCACTTATTTAGAAAATGTCTTGAGCTTCACAGACATGAACAGCTCACCTGTGGCATCGTGTTTAGATATATTCTAAAACTAAAATATATTCCACATTATTGTTGGAGAGTTTTGTACATTTCCACTCCTACTAAAGAATAAAGCTTCAGTGTTTACAAATATGTTTCCATACAGGCAAATAGCCTTCAAGTTTTTTTACCGCTCCTTTTTCTTATATCGAGGACATTTAGGTTTTTAACAAAAACAAATATTTTATTTCGACAGGGGGCCGCATCGCATCGGTGTTGCTCAACAAAATCGTCTCGCGATATTTGTAGCTTTATATGATGCGGCGTATAATGAACCACTATTTGCCGTATCAATGCTCGATATTACAGTGTAGAGTAGAGCAGCAGTTCTTTCCTCAGGTTTTTTCCAGATCATATAAAAAGAACAGAAAAAGTCATCATGGCGGCGAAATATTGTAACCATGACTTTCTCCTTTAAAATTTGCATAACATGTAATAGCAGCACTTGTCCACCAGGGGGCGGGGGGTGAGGAGGGGGGCAAACCCTTAGGAGAGACTCCAACTCCGTCCACTTTCTGAGGTAAAACTGACCGGATTATTATTTCCCTGCTATCGGTTCTCAGGTTAAACCACCTGGCTATAGTGAAAATACCGCGGGTCAAAAATGTCACGCGGCCGCAGGAAGCCGGGGACGATAAATATTCTGCAACGTTCCTCCAGGTAATTCACTGTGAAGCTCTTCATGTGAACAAACTGAGTATAGGCGATATTGATAGAATTTCGGCATTCAAACAGCGCCAAGATTAAATATAGATGATTCAATCAGACGTTGGGTGTGAACTCCAGTGGAGGGGGGGGGGTTACCACGGCGACGGAAGCCATTCTTACATTCAGCTGAATGAAACCTTTTTTTTCCGCTCGATGGCTTATGCCGTGTTGAGTTGGCGGGTTACAGAGGAACCCCCCTCTCCCCAAAAAAAGGAGGGCAAAGGTCACAAAGATTATCTGCTTATAAAAAGAAGGTCAAAGGTGTCAGAGATAGAAAAGGTTTGTGATCATTTTAGCACAAATCCTGCCACGGCTCAGGATTTAAAATAGACTTTCGGGAGAGGGAGGGACTCGCAGGAATCTTGAGTGCTGTCGGCCCAAATGTGACCAAAAAAAAAAAGGCAGAAAAAGGATGTTTTTAGGAAACGGGGGCAGACGTCTCCCACACCCCTCCGCTGGAGTACGGCTCCTGTTCTCGGCGGTCAACTCCCCCCCCCCACGCTCCCCAAAGAAACGGGAGGCGATGAGGACGCGTTGAATCACGCAGCGCTGTAGCTGTTATTTTATGCGCTTAGGCTCTGAAGTGCTCCGGTCAGCGAAGAGGTGCGGCGGCGTCTTCGTCATCTGTCCTTGGAGTTTGTCCGTGACGGAGAGGCGTCCGCCTCCAAACCCACACATGAAAGAAGCGCTGGGAGGAAGAAATCTTCTCATTCTTTTTCTTCTTATTGTACAACGACCCGCTGACATTAAACTCCACATCAAAGCTGTCCACAGTATTGTATTACATAAAAGTACACACAGTACTTACACAATATACTATACACAGTCAGTAGGTACTACGTTTTGATCAATCTGGTTCCATCTTTTTAAAAAAAAATGTGTCAAATACTGGTTTACAGAATGAACTATGGCAGAAGAGGAAAATTCCAACTTAATTCAAAATGTATTTTGCATCATTTGTATATTCATGTGTGCCCTCCGTTCCTCCTCTTAACCTCTAAATTAATGCTAATATTGGATTCATTTTAGTTCTTTTGTATTCAATGCATTGAAAAATAACATGTGATTTTTATAGGTACCCTTTCAGTTAAATGTGAGTCTTTGACTCCAGTTTGGAGTCAGGTTTCACAGATGATCTCAGGCGGAGGGGAACATTTTGTCTCTTATTGTTTTGGCTTGGCGTTCCTTTCAGTGGCCAAAGAACCTGCGACTGGGTTCCTTTTTCATTTGTCCTCGACTCTGGACGGAGCGCGTGGGTTTGCTGAGTGAATTTTCGGATGATCCAAAAAAAGGAATTCTCGGGTGGACTGACTCAACGTGCCAGAAAAAAACATAAATTAAAAATAAACCAAACTGGGAAACAGCAATCACTGTATATTTAGTTGGCTGTGTATTTTTCTTTTTGTCTCAACTTTTTATTTATTTTATAGTTCTATATATTTTTTGAATTATTGCGCACATTTAAGAATGCAGACTTTTTTTCTTTAAAATCAGTTCTTGTAAAATTACCGATTGGTTTTATCCTGAGGCATAGAAGTTCTTCTCATCGATGGAAAGTCGATTGTTACAATGTTGGAAGTTTTTTTTTCTTCATTTTGGAAATATTGAACCAAGCGAAAAGTCCTCAAGCAAATGTCTTATTTTTCCTGAGCTGAATGAAGATTTAATTACAGGCATTTTCATTATGTCGCAAAAACACAACAACCTCCGAGGTTTTTAAAAAAAAAACATTTCATTAATATTTCACCACAAAGAAGTAGAATGGCTAAAAAAACATTACATTAAACCAGATGATTCAAATAACTGCCTTCGTTCTTTGAAGGGAATTATTTTCTTTGTTATTATAAATCATTTCCTCGCAATTTCATTGAAACATTGGGTTGTTTCTAGCTTTTTTATTCCTAAATGGAGAATTGTTTTGGGGGGGGTGAGGGTTCCTCTGATTTCTGGTACTTTTTCCAGCCAATTTGTGAGCCACTTGACCTCATTTATAGAAGACTTTTAGCTGATTAAATGCAGATCCTAACTAAAAAGTCTAGATCTTTTCGAGATATTTTGGAGAGAACCTACCCAGAGGTAACCTACCCAGAGAGAACCAGGTGGATCAGAAGCAGGACCCGTTGTTTGACTGTTCGGTAAGACAAAGGTAAAAACATGACAAACCCACCACAACCAGGTGTCGTGTGAACAAAGATTATTACGATCACCCTCTGATTTTCAAGGTGTAAAACAGAATAATCGCATGATCTGTAAAAAACAAACAAAAAAGCTGAAAAAAAAGTAGCTTTAATAAATTCTTTCACAAAGATCCAATTATTTCTGCAGACTGAAAATAACAAACCATAGAAAGTCCTGAATATAGTTTCTGGGTAAAAACCGCCGGCGCTACCAAGAGCTGAAGTCACCGAAGCCTGTCCTGCCTTTGGGCTTCTTGGGAGCGGAGACGGCGCCGCTGGTTGACGGGCCGGCGTCGTCCTCGGCCGCCGAGCGCTTTCTAGAAAAGACGCAAAGAAGAAGAAGAAGAAGAAACTCAGTAAAGGTCTGAGCTGCTTCCATGTGTCGTTGCTGCACTTCCCGTGAACACGCAAACGTGAGATTAAAACCCTCCTAGCATTCTTGCATCACCAATGTGTTCAATTCTCTGGTTTTAGGAATATTCTGGAATATTCTCCAGACGTAGCTTACAGTTTTTCGTTCAACTCTTTCCATTATAAATTTAACAACAATCATAAAAAGCACATTTATCGAGAGCAATTTTTTTTCCCCTCAATTTTACCACACAGCTTTCAACACCAACGTGTTAGCTGACAGGGACCATGTAAACTACGAAGTACGCTGGGACTTCATCCAGGAGAATCTACTTACTGAAGGGCAAAAACAAGCGTTGAATAGATTTGTGTAACATTACATGGATTACATAAGCCGTTTGTCCCCATGTGAGGACATCTCCTCGCATTAACTACTTCCTGTTAGCTTCGTTTTAATGCGACAGATCATAAAATGTCAGGAGAGATGAAAAAAACGTGTGAAATTCAACCTTGGAATAATGTAAAGCGGTAATAAAGGCAAAATAAGCACCTTATTAGGTGATAACAGAAAGTGTAAAGCGTTTATTTGCTCCTTGACCGGGATGCTTGATGGTTTACAGTCACTACATTATCAAGCTAAACAGTTATTGTTGGTTTATAATCATTTTTTTTTTTTCTGCTGCAGGGTCGAACACCACGACGATGGGCCGCAGAGAGGAACGGTTCGATTCTTCATGACTTGGAAGGCAGAGCGAAGGAAACTGGTGAAATTACCTCTTATTACACACTAATTGCAACATTTTCACTTCATTCAAAGGAGCTTCATGTCAGGCGATGACAGTAATTGCCGTTTTTACTCCTGACGCTGTGGGGTCAATTGTGTTTATTTCTGGAATATTCTACTCCTTGTCAAGCCCCGGTTAAAAACCCGGATCCGGTGGACATTCGACAGCCAAAAGAAAACCGCAACGTGTATTTCCACTTTATGAATCAAGCCAGCTTTCTTCGGCTCCCTGCGTCAAAGGGGGCTGGAGCCAATCCCAGCTGACACTGGGGCGAGAGGTGGGGTTTAACCTCGATGGGTCACCTGTCAATCACAGGGAATGTGGGAGGACGATGAAGAACCTGGAGAACCAAGGCAGGAGAATCCAGAGAGAAAACCGGTGGGAATGCTAACTGCTGCAAACTGTATTGAAAGTATCAAATGTAAACTGATAATCCAAAATGAGCCATTTAATGTTGTACCTTGGTCATTATTAATTTAGTTTATCACTAACATCTCATGAATGTCGGACAGAAATGTCATCGTAGTTTTTGATGAAATAGAAAAAATAATGAAAGTAAATTCGGACGGAATCCGATGTGCCAGAACAACTCGCCAGCGAGCTAGTTGTTCTATGTCTGAAAAAAACAAAAAACAAAACGAGAAACCCTTCACAAGCTGCTCACGGGCCATGACTATGGCTTTCCGCACATATAATGACTGTTCCACAGATTTAAGATTGAAAAAAATTATGAATGACGGACTGACAAATGGCAGCATTGGACAGAATAGATTGATCGGGGCTTAATGCCTGCCTGATTTTGAGATTGCGCAGGAACAACTTTTTATGATGCTTAAAAAGCAACAGGAAAGAGGAGAATATATAACTGCAGATGAAAAGGATCTAATTTTCTTGACCGCTGTACCGTTCGACTGGCATCAGTCCGGGGGGGGGGGGGGGGTATAAAACCCACAAAACTGAGTGGGGGGGAGCTGGCCACCATAACAACAGGGACAAAAAAAAAA
>CAAKHD010014822.1:49452-60207 GCA_901007705.1 Fistularia tabacaria
CAGGCGGGGAGTTGGAAGCCGGAGAGCCGGAGATTTGGAAGTCAGGTAAGTTGATCATAGATGGTTGCTTTCAAAGTGCAAAAATATGCTTTTTATTTTGCTTCTGATTCTCTTTTTTTTTTTAACCAAGCAAAAAAAAAAAAAAAAAAAAAAAGTCGCTCTCTCTGAGAACAACTGAAGTCCGTGTGAAGGCCGACTATCAATCAGTACCTTCCTGAAAATGAATTCTGATGTTTTCTGAAATAAAGATTCTGCGGTTTGATAAAACAGTCTTCTGAGTGTTCTGGTTGGACAAATAAAAAGACAAAACAGAAAACAAAACAAATCACCGCAGATCCATCATGGACACGGTGTCGTCGGAGATGGTGATGTGCCCTGCGTGCTGGAAAGAAAATTCGAAAAAACAAAAATTAGTATGAAAATTCAGAGCATGATTTTGCGGCAAATCTAAGCAACTGAGCCAACCCGAACACCTTTTAAAGAGCTGAAGCATAAACAAATATCCAGACGGGTTTTTAACCAAACTATTTTGTCTCATTTTCCACACAAGCTGGTTTCCAAATTGCTTGCCTGGACGCGCAACAGTTAGAAATCACTCCTGATGGCATAATGTCCTTCACGTAATCGCCTCATTTGAATATGAGTGAATGAATAAACAAATATCAGTTCATGTTCTGCAGTGGAGTGGCGCCATCCTCGGCCGGGTCAAGACCACATTTGTGCAATTATGGGTAAAGAAAAATTGAAAGAATGTCCCTGGGTGAAAATTTTCAACTGCAATTTAGCAGCTAGCTAGCTCCTCTGCCGTTTGGGACAAACCATTGCTGTGGTACCCCTTTTCAGATTGAACTATCTGTGGTGTGATGCAGCGAACCAGGCCTCCTTTTGTTTTCACTGAGCTAATCTCTCCCAAGCACAGTAGCTAGAAACAAGGAAGTATTCTGACATTGCTGTGGAGAGGAAGCCCTGATTGGCTAACTGTTCCAGAGAAGGCTACGGCTGGTGGAACCTGACGGGACCTGATTGACTGGTGGCTGCGCGTCTTCTGAACCACAGCCGGAGTTTGTCGCGTGAAGGACACCTAGACCCGGCTGCGATCCGATCTGAGCGGCTTACCGTAAACAGAGGCGGGTCTTTGCTGTGAGGGTGGAACCCCTTCTGTTTGCACGAGGAGATCTCATTGGTTCCCCGATCTGTCAGCCTAAAGTAGCCGATTCTGCAGCATTAAAAAAAAAAAAAAAAATTTTATAAAAAAGGGGGATGTTAACGCCAAATTAAGAATCACACCAACAGGAAAACAGCCCGCGCAGCTGGTGACGGCAGGAGCTTCTCGACTTACTCGTTAAATTTGGGTGAGCATACGATGGCGATGGCCTCCGGCAGCATCATCTGGTAGGAGCAGTGTGTGTGCAGATCAACGCTGGAGAGGAAGGCCGTCTGCGTGGGGTGCGTCTGTGACAAAAAAAAAAGGGAAAAAATATTAGGGTTTGTGCAACTCGAGGCCCCTCTCATCCTTTTCTTTTCACTCCTTGAAAAGTGCTGCTGCTTTCTTGATCATTTCAAGAAACAGGAATTCTTGCGGAGCACCTAGACTCTTTGGGGGGTTCTTCCTAGCTCCTACTAAAGATGCATTCATTTTTTAAATTGAATTTACCATCCATGAGGTTATTTCAATTTTTTCAATATAAAACTAGGATGACTTTAAGTTTGCTTTCACCATTGATTTTCATTTCAGTTATTCGTTGTCGATACTTAGGTCATTTATTGTTCACTTTTATGTAACTTCCCTACAACTTTCAGGTGCAATGTTTAAAATCAGTGGTGTCGTATGTATTGTCCTGCTGATTTCCATTCCTGTCGTTTCTTGATTTTTGGCTATTTACCATCAATTTTTGTGCTGGCTTTTAGCCCCCTTGGCTGCAAAAACTATATTCTGTGGCCTGTATTCTTGGGCTACGCTGCCTCTCTGGACCAGACCTGAACAGAGGAAGGTCACCAGGGAATAAGAGGGAGAACCGCAGTAGGCCTGTAACTCGGGATGGATTGAGAGATCCGGCAAAGTCCACAGAAAGGTGTCTGCTTCCCGCCAGCCCCTTCACTCACATGAATCCAACCGAGGGTGATGAGGTCATACTGGTCCTGAATGAGAAACAGCTCCTCCTCGTTCTCTGTGTCACAATAGTCCGGTCCTCCGCACTGCTTCGGTATGATGACGTGCGTCACGGTGAACATATTCCTGGTCTGAAAGGTCATCGCACAGTCACAGACTGAAATCACACGGTGTTCATGGTCTTTATCCGTGTAAATAGATATTTGCACAAATCCCGGCTGATGATTAAATAATTAGAGTGGAACCTTGACTTACAAGTGCATGACCTAATGAATTTTCAGTGACACAAGCTGTTGCTCGGTCGATTTCTTGTTTTATGTTACGAGCTAAGACCTGAGTTACGAGTAAGCGGGATGAGCGTTTGACACCAGCCCGCCGCTGTCCATGAAATGCAATTTTAAAAAGTTGGGCATCGGAAGAGTCCCCCAAAGCCAGTGGCGGATGGTTTGATTGTTTTAAAAAGAGGACCAAGTGTTGCATAGCGGGCAAGTTACATTAAGCATTAAATAAAAAGTAAGTTAAGGGATAAAGCACGAAATGTAAAACACCCCGATCCTCCAATGCCGGCATCTCCTACCATTCTTCAAGGTAAATCCACTTGTTAACCCAGTTTATTTCTTTACATTCTTTTATTATGGATTATTATTATTTTTTAACATTATTTGTTATTTACAAAGGACATTTTTCTTGTTCAAAAACACAGTGAAATGGATGAATAGCATTTCAATTCATTTTACTGGGGAGCTTTAATTTTAATATACGAGCAAACTGATTTTACAGTTCGGTCATGGAACACAACAAACTCCTAAGTCAAGGTATTCCTGTACTTTGTTTTAAATTGCTACATTTTAGGTTTTGATCTGGAATTTTTTTTTTTTACCTCCCCAATACCCAAACCCCAGGTACTTTTTATGTAATAATTAGTTAATGTTTTTTAAAGATCATATGATTAAATTATTAGCAATTTGCAGGGAAAACATCTGAGTTTTTAATTTTTTAAAGGGAAAAAAAAGGTTATTTTTTTGAATGTCAATGGCTATTCAAATACGCAATTCCTTTTTTGAACCTTCTTAATTTTCAAACTGTCATGTGACCCAAGTCTCAGACCTCCAACCCCATGCCCCCACTTCCCCGCCATCATCTTACCAGTTTTCCACACAGGATGCCGCAGGTCTCCACGGCCCGGCTGGTGTTGGCCTCAGCCAGCCTTAGGAAACTCCTGCACAGCTCGGACGGGACGGTCAGCTGCCGCAGGGCGTCCACCATGGCATCTGCAACACAGAAGGCGTGTGTCGGCGCGATGTCAGGAAGGGTGAATTAGGTCAGGGGGAAAGGGATCGGGTCAGGTGAACAAACAGGGTGAAGCGGGAGCAGGGCAGCTTTTAAATCCGCTGAGGACCGCCACCCCTCCACGAAGCTGGAGAAACATTAACCCCCTGTTGTTACTTGGCCAGCAAAGACCCCGGGTTCTAAATGATCTCTGATACGTCATTTGAAGAATATTTAGAAATAAGTAATATATTAAAAAAATCTTTTCAATTTCATCCACACCCATCAGCTCATTTTTGATGATTTATTCAGATCTAAGAAATTTGTTTTGCAGTTTTTAGTCATTTATCCAAAGTATTGTTAGTAATTTTGGAGTAACCAATTACATTATTTCCCATTAATTTGAAAACAAGTTCAAGAGCGGTGATTTACAATGACAGGAAAAAAGGTCACTTTTTTTCTGGGGGGGGGGTGCAAAACAGTGGATTATTTGTGCTACTGCAATAATTCTATGTGTGTCTGTGTGGTTTTGCCCATTGCAGTCTGATACTTGTGGGTCGAACCCTCTGAACTCACTGTTGTTCCCGGGGCTGGCCAGAGACCCCGGCTTCAGCGAGCGGTCAAACATGGGTGGTCCGGCAGCAGACGTGCCGACAGTGACGGGAGGGTGATTGTATTGACTATTGGTGCCGCCCGATAGGTCCCCTGGGCTCTGCGGGGCGACGGGGGAGACCGTTGGCGGGCCCTGAATGCCCGGGATGAGCGGCATGTCAGGTGAGGGCGCGACGGGCGTGGCGAACTCCAGCAGCACCCGTTGGCGCTCCTTCTCCAGATCCTGGCGGCGGATCATCTCCTCGAAGGCACTGAACTGCTCCTGCTCCTGCTGCCGCCGCTGCATCTCTGCCACACGCTCGCGCTCGGCGTCCAGCGCTCGCTGCCTGGAGAGCTCCCGCGCCAGCACCTCTTCCTCAGCTTTCTGGACGCAGAAGACAGTTTAAAAGTGAGTACTCGGACCAGCCCAAAACCTTTGAATGTCGTCGGGTGTTTTGCCCTGAAATGCCCCAAAATTCTGCTCTTTTGGAGCAAAGGAGTTGAGTTTGATGCATATTTTGAACTCTGCTGTCTGCACAGCAGGGAGTGGGAGTGAAAAAAACTCATTAAGGTATGTTGCTACGGTGACTTTCCTCCTTGAGTGACAGTGCTGTTGTAAACCTCGCTGTGGGAAGCGGTAAAAATGTCAAGTATTTAACACTGAACGTCTGGCATATTCTTCGCCGAGCTGGTGCAATCCTGCCCATGTGAACGTGACAAGAGCGAGAGAGACGCCGTCGGTGTTTGCCGGCTCACCACCACTCAGCCGCTGGGCAGCCTTATCCTTTTAATCTGGGGAGGAAGTGGAACGACGTTCCACTTTCTTCTTTGTAATGGATCAGCGCGTTAATAATAAGCTTATGTAACAAACTTAGTGCAGCTGAATATAGAGTGTGCGTAATGCGTGCCGATCGAGAGGCGGTGTCCTCGCCACCTGCCGTGTTGTACCTGTTTATTCATCCAGTTAACATGAATGGTTCTGCTGTTGAGATGCTAAAGAATGTTATGACCAGCCCCGCTAACTTGGCCCCTTCTAGCCTGCAATGCTCGGCTTGAGAAGAAACACTGACTCGAAGTATAAACGGCTAGGAATGAGACGGAGGCAAGTCATTTCACGACGTTTCACCCCTGGACTGTTTACGACACGAGAAGTTCCCCTCTAATCCAGCGGAATGAGTTCAACGTCTCTCTCGCTCTTCTTATCAACCTCGAAGACCAATTTCGAGGTGTTTGATCCGGATGTCAGAGGATCCTGGCATTAGCGTCGTAACTGTCAACCATCAGGTACACCGGGGGGGCGGATGTAGATTTTCAAAGGTTCGCCCTGAAGTATTTATTAGTGTCAGCCTCTGAGTATCTGAACGAGATCTCCCGGCCAAAAATGTCTCGCCGCGAGTCGTCGAGGCTCCGAGTGCAAGGCAGAGCATTTGAAAATCCCCAAATCTGAATGTCCTTCAGTTTTTCTGGCATGACCCATCCGACCCCCAACTGGCCCTAATTTCTAAACGTTTTCTTCTCCTTCACATTCCAAAGGGCAATTTTTTTTCAAACTTTTAGGTCGTGAGTTGCAAAATCATTTTTCTTTTTCCACTTTATTCCTGGCACGATTTTACCATGAAAATCAAGGGGTCATTGAAAGGGGTTTCAGAGGGGGGGGCAGTGTAAGAGACATGATATAGAGTATAAGGAGGCGGTGGGAAAGCTCACCTTTTTAACAAGATACTGAGCATATTCTTGCTCAAATTTTCTCAGAAGAGCCTTTTTTAGAATCTCGGCTTGAGGAAATGCTACATCCTTGAGTTTCTGGGGGACGAACAACAAAAAGAAAAAGCAAGGTCCTTTAGAATATATGGAGAAAATAAACTAACTGGACAGGAATAAGAACGGACGGTCATGTACCTTCAGTGTGTCCTTCTTCTCCGGAATATTAGCCGTTTTATACTCAGGGTGTTTGGGAAGTTTTTCCACAAAGAGTCTGCGTAAGAGAAAGAAAAAAAACAACTGACTAACTAAAGTTAGTGACTGTTAGATATTAGGTTTTGATTTAAGAAAACTACCCAGACTGGAGGAAGAGACTTTCTCTGCCAAATTCTTGTTTAAATCAGCGGAGGGGAGGAGGGGGGGGGGGAGGTTTCTCTCCACTTTGTTGAATTAATTACTTAAATTATCCAGCCTTTTTACGGGAAAGAATTAGATGGGAGAAAAAACACTAAAAAAAATAAATAATAAAAAATCAATGAGACCTCGAAACTTGACACGAATCATTCATGGGCCTGCAAACTTCGGCTGAGCAACAGCAAAAGTCCCTCTATTGATCTTGCAATAAATATAAATAGATTGGAGGCTGGCTGGTCCAGGAAGGGGGGGAGAAGACCTACGTGATGTATCTGTTGTAGAGGACGAAGGCGGGCTCGATGTTGCCCTCGTCCGTGTAGATGTGGGCCATTCGGATCATCTCCATGCCCGAACGGAAGTAGCGGCGCGGCGGCACGTCGTCGTTCACCTCCACGGAGCTTCCCTTCTTGGTGAGGGCGCGGACCCGCTGCTCCGGCTGCAGGCTGACGTCAGCGTGGTCCGACATCATGACAGCACTGGGACAGAGCGGGAGGAGTAGGGGGTTAATACTGTGATATCCTGCTCAATTTCTCAAGTCACTCATGAAAACCACTATTTCAGATCTTAACTTTTGGTCATCTTATTTATTTTTCAAATTGTTGAGAGAAAAAAATAAAATCTTTAATAAATCATACCATTTACTCTTAGGGTCTACAACAAAAAAGTAGGATTTACTTTTTTAGCATTAGTATATATTTTTACACAATCAAACTACCTTATATTACTCAAACTTTCTACACAAATCAGTGTTTATGAGAAAGTAAAGCTATACTGAATAAACTATTTGGCCTCCTGTTGCAGAGATCTATGACAATCTCTGAAAACAGCTCGGTCGGATTGTAAAATCCATTTTCCTCATTCCATGCACTTGCGAATTGGCCAGTCCCGAGGACCATTTCCTCACCTTTGTTTACAAAAATACTCGAAGGGCAACGAATCACTAGCTAAGTTTAAATATAGAAACATCACAGCTTCGCTGATATGATCGATCAAATTGAGAAAAAAGTTAAGGATGCAGAAAACCAGCAGGCAAACAGTCAGCAGGGTTCTATTGATCCTTGCTTGATGGCTTCTGGGCCTGCCGCTGCATCCCGCAGCAGAACTGGGGCGCACTGAGGTTTAACAGAGAGGCAGCAGCTTAGATTGTAGGGCATAAAATTTCAGGCCGAGTGACAAGAAGACATTCAGTGAGAGTGAATAATAGGCCTCCCATTGATATGTTACATTTCATCAACGCAAATAACAGATATTCATATAACTCTGTCCCTTTCAAAAAGCGGAAAAGATAACCCCCGCTGCTGGCTGGAAGCCCCATAAGATTGCAAATGTTTAACGCAAAATCACAGCTGATAAACACTGCAAGAAAATAAGGAAAATATCCAAGTAAATGTAATTATGTCATGTGTTTGAAGACAAAAACACTTCTACTGTATTTACTTTTCGTCTATTTTGTTTCTTCTAAAATTTGAGATCTCCAATTAAACGAATATTCGACTTGCAAAAAAAAAATAAATTAAGGGTTAATAGCTAATGTTGATCCTAATCACACTGGTTGTTCTGCTTGCGTAGGTAAATGAATAAATTAAAAAAAATCCAATCCCAGATATAGCTTCTTTGCTAAGTAAGTTTTACTATCCTTATAAATAGAATAATTTTCCAACTCGTGACCTTTTGAATTGAGAAATCATGGAGTTATTGTGGTCATATTGTGAGGATTTCTGCAGACACTACACTCAGGAGCTGGAGGCCAGTCTGTTACAGAAATTGTCAACGTTCCTTCCTCAGAAGTGGTGTGATTTTTAACAGCAGCACATGATGTATCACTGACTAAACATTGCAATCTGTGTCAAGAGTCAGAAGCAGTCTAGAGCTCGTAGCTCCAACTCCCACATGGCAATGCATTCTGGACATTTAACACAAAATGACATCAACTTCAAATCCACCAACGGTGTTTTGTTTTTGTTTTTGTTTTTTTCAGTGATAAAAACCCGAGATTGAGTTATACTGAATATACTCTTTGCGTTGGAAAATGTACTGCCTAACATTTTTGAAATAAAACTTTTATTCCAACTGAAAATATCTTCTCACTGACCTTACAAGCACAACTGTCACAGACACTTTAGCGTGTATAGTTTACAGGTATGGTTATCTAAATTCAGCACTCGGGCCTTTGCTAGTCATAATCCCGAGAGACATTAAAATGGTGATACTTAAATTATATATGTAACAGTATAGTAGCATGTTATTTAAAAAGGTAAGTTCCCTCCCTGAGCTCTTTTTATTCAACTTCGCGGTGTCACTGCCCATCACTGTCTCAACGGCACCGCGTTAGCTGCCGATTTAACGTTAGCTAACAGCAAAGACAACTAGTCGTAAATTGGAAATATAAAGAGGCGTGACGACAAGCGACAGCGTTTGGCCGCGGCTGGGCGGCGCTCGTACCTGGTCTTCTCGTGAGCCGAAAGTCCTACATGAAGCTGGATCGAAACGCGGTTGAATTACTGTCATAAAGCAGCTTGCTCTCAACGAGCTGCGCCTCTGGCATCCACACACTTCCGCAATCAAACCAACTTCCGGTTGATGAATGGTCACGTGACATGTGGAGAGCGCGCGAGAACGTCAACAAGTGCTTTACGCTAATGTTACGTTGAAGACGGTTTAAAGCAAATAGTACGGTAAATAGTAGTATATACTACTATTTTAAGCAAAATGTTTCTTTTTGTTTGAAATTTGAAATGCGGTAGTATTTTATCCACATCTATTTTCAATTATTTGTCATCTGTATTTGCGGATACACAAGGACCCCGAATGTATTTGTGTCCTTTGGTCTGTCGGCCTGTATATAATATTTTAACCGGAAAGGAATAAAATAACAAACTTACCAAATGAATATAAGAAGGAATAAATACATGCATGATTTAATGAATAGGTGAATCCCGAATTTCCCCTATGGCGATCAATAAAGTATTATCCTATCTTAATCGTTAAGCTTCTTAACTTCTAAGACAAAGAAAAACACACCTCTCAGGGATGTTACTGAACATGCCCTGGAGTTACATTTCCAAAAGTCCTTCTTCTTCTTCTTTAAAAAAAGGCCTTCCTTTTACCTTTTTGGGATATCCCATTCACTAGGTTGCGCTGTTTCGGGGAGGAGTCTTGAAAACATTGGGTGTTGGAGAGTTACGCTGCTTTGACGAAAACATCTCAGCTTTTAGTGCAAATGGCTATCTTTTAAAACACTTTTTCGTTGCTTGTTCCAGCCTTATAACCATTTAGTGTCACATAAAGATGGCGGAAGTAGTTCGAACACCCAGGGTGATATTGACCAAGGACAAGGACGGTGAACTCCGGATTCAGTTTTTGCGTTATTATTAGTCCAAGAGTTGGCTTGTTGGTCTAGGGGTATGATTCTCGCTTTGGGTGCGAGAGGTCCCGGGTTCAAATCCCGGACAAGCCCGATGGTTTTTGTTTTTACATCAACCAGTGCTAAATTTACATTTGCAGTTGTCATTCTTTCCTCCCCTGAAACTGCTGCCTCTAATATTAGGCAAATAATAAAGAAACCGAAAGAGGAATTAACTAAATCTTTACATTTACACATGTTTGCAGTATTACACCTGAATGATGAAATATATTAGAATGTCACAGTAAAATCACAGCAATATATTTTTGTTAATTCCATGAGTTGTTTTCACTCGGATGTAAAACAAAGTACAGTTATTACCGTCAGAAGGGTTTCATGTGCTACCTGTGTCGTTTCATACAATTACTTGTGTTGTTTTTCTCTGTCACTCTCTCTTGTCTTTCCATGTTAATTTCATAGGCTAAATGTGGTCCATCCTCTCCACATTTTAAATAACAATCACTTCATGATAAAACTGCAAGTCCATTTCTTGGTGCTTGAATACTTGCCTACATATATTATAAATAGTCATTGTGGTCTGATTGTTTTAGGGCACCAACGGGGGAGATTGTCTTGTCATAGTATTATTTATTCTCTGTGGAACTATATTATCTCATGTGATGACCGCAAACAGAGAAATATATAATCAACCCTTCCCCACAAAATTTGGAGAAATAACTGACAGCAAATTATATGATTTAATTTGTAACTTGGATGGCCATTGCATGTTTAATCTTTGTTCTGATAACATCCTTCTCTTTTTCGCATTTGATATTTTTGTATTTCGGTAAAAATATTTAATTTCTTGTTGTACCTGGCTGCTATGACAATTTAATTTCCCCCTAGACATTAGTAAGGTCATCTATCTATCTATCTATCTATCTATCTATCTATCTATCTATCTATCTATCTATCTATCTATCTATCTATCTATCTATCTATCTATCTATCTATCTATCTATCTATCTATCTATCTATCTATCTATCTGTCTGTCTGTCTGTCTGTCTGTCTGTCTGTCTATCTGTCTGTCTGTCTGTCTGTCTATCTTTTACCACTTTGTCACTTTTATCTGTATTTTGTGTATATGTATATAGATGTACAATATAGTTGACTGTCAAGCAACGGACCTTAATAAATCCATGATCTATCTATCTATCTATCTATCTATCTATCTATCTATCTATCTATCTATCTATCTATCTATCTATCTATCTGTCTGTCTGTCTGTCTGTCTGTCTGTCTGTCTGTCTATCTGTCTGTCTGTCT
>CAAKHD010014822.1:66504-76504 GCA_901007705.1 Fistularia tabacaria
TTTTCTTCCACATTATCTTCACTTCGTGTGTGTGTGTGTGTGTGTGTGTGTGTCACACCCTCAGTAAAACCCCAAAAAGTGCAGGCTATTTCTACATTCTTCCCAAATGTCCTGATTCAGTCACTCAATCGTTCTCAACTTGTAAATTATTAACCCTTAATTAAAGCCAAATATTTTATCATTTTTAGCATCCACCCTTAAATTTGCGAAGATCTTTTGCATGAAACTGCACATTTCCCATGTCATGAACTTAATCCCGTCTTATTAATTATGACACTGTCACTCAAAGGTATTAAGAACCACTCAGTAACCACAGTCTTCCCCCTCTGATCGTAACAGAAATGATATGCCTTAATTTCAAACTTCCCTGCAATTCTTGAATGAGAACATAGATTATTGGTTTGGAAATCACAGATTTGGTTGAGAGGGATATTGAAAATGCTCTAGATACAGGGTTCTCGCTCCAGGATACACCTAGCAGGTGGACACATGCAGGACTTTGTCGCCTGTGAGAAAGTACTTTGGTGCCTTAGCCAAGCCTTTATTACCCTGGAGATAATCTGGATAGTTTACATTGTAAAGTTTCACTTGGAAAGTTTTACAAGCAAAAAGCCAACAGAGGTTGTTCACACTGTCAACATGACTGAAAATAACAACGAAACAACACAAAACGACACAACTCTGATAAGAAACTTGGGCGAGCTGTGACACACACCGCTATGGAAGGCATTGTCTTTATGTCTCCTCATTTTCGTCGTCTGTCAAAGACTCTTATCTCTCATGAAAAATAAATGTGGGAAAGAAAGAGATATCACTTTACCTCTAGCTGTTTTCACACAATTTCACTGCTGCTTTATTCAAGCCGCATGTTTATCCTCTTCTATTTTCTTAAAGGCCCACTGCCAAAATCTAGAGGCGTATCAACTTTAATGATACAAGCTAAATATTTAACATAAAGATAAATGGGCTTAACGTGAAGGCTTGGTTGTATATGAATCTATCGTTAAATTTTGACATGGAATCAAGGACTGGAACATCAAACGTTATTATATTTTATTCAAGAGTTTGGAAATAATCGATGGATATTGCATGAATAAATTGGCCATATTTTAAAAATTTGCAGTCAATTGTTAAACGTTAACAAGAAGCCATATAAGAGTTCCATAAAAATGAAAAACAAACATCAAGAACCTTCTTACAACAAATTTTAAAAACGGCCTACTCATCATAAAAAATGAACATAACATAGAAAACTGACTGGGGAAAAAAAGAAAGGAATTACTTTCGAAAGAATGGAGAAGCTTCCTTTGTAGAAACTATGACATATTAAAATAACCTGATAGTAACTGGATTTAAACATCGGAATCAGAAATAAATGTCAAAGAAAGTGAGAAATGTGGTGAAGATTTTGCAAGGAAAAAGTGTGCGTGGGAAGACAGTGGACGACGCTAACACTTGCATGCCTGTTGACAGGACAAGAGTCAGGGGCCTCAGTTGTTTGTCGAATGTCATAAATGTCAGAATCCATTATTTAACTGTAACAGCACTTGTCTAATTTCCGCTTGTTTCTCCATTGGCGCTAAAACAAGGACCCTGAGCTCCTGCCTCCAAGTCAAAGATTGTGTAACAAAGAAAACACGGCTGAGCTCATAAAGGCTTTATTTCTGTTGTCCGCCTCTTTTCCCATAATCTGGGTGCAGCTCTGATAGATCGCGGAGGGCGAAGAAGAACACAATGAGAGTGACTTTGACCGATTGGCTTCCCTGGTTCACAGCGACCCACTGGGAGAGGGATGGAGACAAGAATTGGCAATTACACTACAGCTTTGCCAATTTTTCTAATAAGTCACTTGATTGTTATTAAAGACAAGGGAAAACATTGTGAGTAAATGAGCACCTTCAGCAACAACTGGCAAATGTCTCAGAAAATTCAGCAGTAGCTGAGCATGAGATCACAGCATGTACCCTGGAGTTTGTGAGGAACGACAAATAGGAAAAGATAACTGCTGTTGAAAATCCCACATTTGCAGTTTTATCAGCATGGAGCTTTGAAAGCATTGATGATTTTAACATGTTCTGACCTTGAAAGAGTCCTTGAGTGAGTCATGTCTGACGTGCACTGTGACCACCTCTCAGATTAAAATGATTTAATCAAACATTTTGATACTGAATCATGGTGGTTATGTTCCATTTCTTAAAAGGCTCTGGGTTGTTTTCTGTTTTTATTTTTTTGTCTTCCAATGCACAGCTGACAGGCTAGGATCTAACTCTTTATCAGATAAAACCAGTGTGGGGGTGGTGTGGGCGATGCCAGGAACACAACAGAAGAAAAGGTGTGTGTTAATGCCGGGATCACAAAACAGCGATTATAGTCTTAACCTTCACCAGATGTTGGGGTCAAAGTGACTTGTCAGCCACAGACAAATGGTTTATAGATCTTGTAAAATCAACCTCGAAAGCCAAATTTGCCTGTCTGTTGAGGAGGCCCTAATGACTTAGAATTATGTCAATAGGTGACTTCCTGGATATTTTTCACACATCTTCGCTCATTGAAAGGTTTTATGTTTTTTTTTTTTTTTTCTGCAATTACCTGCAGATTTTTTGCATTACTTTTTGGTAACTTCCCATTTTGTTTCTATTTTAAGTAAATATTTTCATTTTAATTATTTTAAATGTGGTCCTAGGTATTGACAGCAAACAATAATGCCACGTACTTCCTTTATTTTATTTGCAAGTGAGGCTGTGACAATAAATGGGCCAAATTTTCTTTGGTGTCTATCATTATTTTCTTTTTAAAGCTCAATAATGTCCATGGACAATTTGATCCAATGGAGACTTCTTATCATCCAGTGAAACATGATAAAAGGATTAATCTATTTTTTAAAATTCCTTAAAGAGACAAATGTGGAAAAGGGGTTTTCCAATACTGTATATGCTTCTCCTGTATCTGGTTGAAAAGCTTAGTGAATTGAATTGAATTTCCAGTGATAGGCTCTGGAGGCTGAAGATTTGAATTAGACTGTGAAGGTACGGGAATATCGAAGGGTTTGGGACGGTTCCCTACACACACACGCACGCACGCACTCACACACATGCATCCACACATCCCTCCAGTGTCGAGCCACGTGTGTGTTCATTCAGTGTCAAAACGAGCCCAGAAGCAGCTAACATGTGCAAGAAGACGGAAAAAGCCAGAAACTGCATGGAGTTCAAAGGGTTTGAGGGGAGATTAACTTGAATGTCCTGATCTGTGGGTCACGTCGGTCACTGGCTTTTGTTTTTTTTCTTTTTTTTTTTTATTTCTTTTTTTTTTTCTTTCCGGTTGAGATGGTTTGATAATTCGAGTCAGACTCCCCTGGCCAGTGGGCTACAAGGTCTCACACAGCCCAACGTAAACCAAGAAGGAATGCTGCAGCTTCAAAAAAGCTACGTTGTGGCTGGTTTGGCTCCACACCAGACGTTGTGATCCAGGCTAAAATGTGAGCGGACAGCTACCATTTCAGGATTCCTCTCTTTTCCCTCTGTCTTGTACTATTCCTTACTTCCTCACTGGCGAGTCATAGCCTTTGTTTGACCAGCCCCTCTCTCTCTCCTCCACAGTTGCCTGCCCTCCTGAAGCTCCCGCTCGCTGTTCCCACAACCCCCCCTCTTCTCCCAGGTAACCCGTGGGCATCGGTCCGCTCGCCTGGAGCCTCGGGCACTTCCCGCACTGCCTGCCATCAGGGCCTCCGTAAGGAAAAGGTGAGCATTTTCTCGAAACCAAAACAAAATGAATGGGTCCATTTATTCGTCCTGAGTGGAGGCGTCGCAGACATGAATCAGTGCTCTGTGTGTTGGAGGAGGGGAGCTCACCTTGTGTGTGTGCTCACTCATGTTGGGGATGGCCTGGGAATCATTGAATTATATCTGGTGGATTTAACATCATAAAATAATGATTTCTTTTTATCCCGGCAGGCCGTCAAACATCTTAACTTTAAGCCACAGAACAATATTGAAATGTTTGCATTCATAATCTGTCTGACCCTCTGTTTGCATTTGTAATGCTGTTAAATGTTTGTAAAACATGTAAAAAAAAAAACATGTTATACAAACTGTTAACCTGATTCTATTGCACTGAGAATCCTCTCCCCCTTATCAGCCAGTGTGAGGTTCATTTGTGGAAATTATTGAATGTGCAAGCAGTAAGACTTTCAATGGACATTATGGTGTCGAGTCCTTGGCAGAAAGGAGGAAACAAAAATGTGGAAATTCAAAATGATATTCAGTAGGCTATTCAATCCCAAGCATATCATGTATTTTGATTATTAGGAAATTAGTTCTCAAATTTTTGCTTACTCTTATGCAGTTTCAAAGCAAAATAGTATTTTATTCTAGAGTGTTTTACTAAGAGTGTTTTTTAAAAGGTCTATGACTCTGCCATGACGTATTTGTTGTCTGGTTGATGTTTGCTGTAATTTAGTGTAATTACTGGCTGAATTTGTCCCGCTGGCTTCCTGCCACAATGTGTACATTGTAACCTGGTTTTGGACCGGGCCCCTGTGTGGCCTGAGGTTATTCTCTCAGCATTTGAAATAATTGGTAGGTAATTACGGGACTTCATGCATGGTCCTCTGCCCCCGCAGGCCGTCAGCCTCCTCCTGCGAAGAAGCCATGCTCACCTCGCCCCCTCATGGCCGTCCAGCTTCCAACACCAGACTCCTCCAGTCACAGTCCATGCTGGTCCTGGCCCTGGCCCTGCTACTCCTCTCCGGGCCCCAGCTAACGGTGGAGGGGGAGAGCCAGACGCAGTCTCCTGCACAGGTGCTCCAGGACCTGCTGGCCCGCTACGGGGACAACAGCACCATCACTGTGCCGCAGCTGCGCTCCCTGCTCTCCCTCCTTAGCCAAGGCCAAACCCAGGCCCAGGTCACGGCCCAGGGTGACACAGACAACAGTAATATGGCTGAGACACCAACAACCGCTCCATCAAAATTAAACAGCTCCAAGGTGAGGTCAGACGTCCTCCTGTGTTTGCATGTTGTATTGTTAAAGCAAGGTGGCAAGTAAGACCAAGAATAGTCAAACATTACAGCAGTGAAGTTTCAATTTTTGTGGCATTGAATTCAGCTTAACCGTTGAAGGGATTAGCATACTGATAACACCCATATTCATTTCGTAATCATGATAGCAAAATGTGATCATCTGTGACTAAATGCAGGAGAGTGTTTGTATAGCAAAATGCAGGTGTTTTTAAATTGATTTTACATACTACAGATATTTAGTTTTGATTTGAAATGGTGCAGATTCATCTGCAGATCCTCACCTTGGAGGCGAAAGACGCATCAGGTGTAGTTTTATCCCGGGTTTCAGTCAGTTATCCAGACCTGAGAGGACAACATCGGTCACTATGATGGATGTCAAGGATCGAAGCTGGTGGGTGATTTATGGAATGGTGGCTGAAGTTGATTCCCTCAGATTGTGCGAGGCGATGAAGTGACCTGAGCAGTGGAGACATGCTGATATATTTTAGTCCCGGCATTAGCTGAAGCACTGTTACTGGCATCTTGGACAGATCTGTGGACAGGCTGTCTGTAATCCAGACAAATGCATGCCGGGTTTTCCAGGGGAATTCTTGGCATGTGTGAGTTTAGCCATAATTCCCAGGTTTTAGAGCCCAGACACGGTTGTTGACTTGACTTAACAACTTGAATCCGGGTCTGAGTTTATCTGGAGATAAAAGTACTATTTGTTGTCAAAATGTATCTATTATCATTACCAAAAAAAAAATCTAAATTCCTGAGTGCAAAAACATTTTTTTTTTTTTTTTTATGAGACGCTTTCCATTTTCAGGTTTATCCGTTTATTTGTCTGATTCATATTTTGTTGATTTTAATGGATTAATTAGAATGTAACTAATTGCCTTCAGTCATGTTATTTAGACAGCAGCTCATACATTTAATAACATCAAAGACTTTGTGATATCACCTCATATTAGATCATTTAAAAAATAAAAATCAATATGATACTTCAGGGGTGGCACAGTGGCGCAGAGGTTTGCGCGAAGGACCCTGGTTCGATTCTGATAGGGGACCTTTCTGTGTGGAGTTTGCATGTTCTCCCCGTATCTGCGTGGGTTTCCTCCCACAGTCCAAAAACATGCAGGTTAATTGGGAAAAAATTCCCCGAATGAGTGAGTGAGTGACTCAATGCTGTCTGTCTGTATATGTGGCCCTGCGATTGACTAGCGACTAGTCCAGGGTGTACCTCGCCTCTTAGCTGGGATAGGCTCCAGCATCCCCTGCAACCCTGAGTGCAACATAGGCAGCAGACGATGGATGGATGATACTTCAGATGAAGCCAGTTATTTACCTCCCTGAATTTCTAGCTCTTTATTTTCTTTTTCATACTTTCAATGACCTCAGATTTTTTCTCTCATGTCCGGGAAGCAAGCATGTTGCCTTCCTTGTCCACCATCATATCCAGAGCGTTGGCCTCCTGAAAAAGTCCAGTGAAGTCGTCATTGCCTGTGTTTGGTGTAGACTGTCCCTGTCAGACAGTCTGAAGTCCACTTGTCGTCATGGCTTCATGCTCCTATTGATTTGACCAAGACAGCGATGGAGAGCAGTTATGACCAAATTATGTTCCTGAACTGTCGATGATTTATTAGCATTTGATTAATTTCAAGCCTTACAGCAAAACTGATGTGTATAAAAGTTGACTCTCGATAAGCCACAGCGACCAAAGTTCTCCTGAGCTGTGTCACAGAGGACACGAGAGTGAAAGGCTTAGCCTAGGTAATTCGGCAGCAGGAAAATCCAAGATATTTTATACATCTGATTGAAAGCATTTGCAAGAAGGTTTCTTGCCGTCAGTGGTGAAATCCGTCTTTCCTCAACATCTCATGTGGATCTTCAAGCTTGATTTGTGATATTTATAGTTTGGATGTCAGTCCCGTTCCAATCTTTAGCAGACTAAGTGATGATGTGGAAGCCTGATGTTTTCTGGTCATAAACAATAAGGGAGGATATTACAGTGGAATTGAAGACCTCATTGGTCCACCTTGAATTGGTCAATTTAGGAAGTGGAATTTTAATGTTATGATTGTGTCCTCATGAGGATAAGTTAGGCATAACTTTTCTTGGCATTTTGTAAAACCCCATTAAAAGTATCTTAGTGAAGTGTCTGTTTTACATTAAACAATTCTATGTCTAACAGGGTCTGTAAGAATTTCCCAGCATGCCTTAATGTGGTAGTTTTTTTTGCTAAATCGTCAATCTAGTGAAGGGGATCGTCAAGGATTGCTCAAATAAAGCTGTTAGGGACTGTGTGGCTAGTTGGGAGTGGTGAACTGTGAGTGTTGCCATTCAGGTATGAGCGGCATGAATGTCCTGATTGCTGCATGCTCTACTACCAAGGCCAAGCCCTATGTACAAAAGGAGCAGGCAAAAAACACAGACCTCCTCACGCCCATTTGTCTCCCCAGCAGCAGAGGGAAATCTCTCTGAGAAGGTGCAGCCGAGCATGCCAGACAAACCTGAACCACAAACTTTATGTCACCTCCCTGTGTCTTGTCCTCGGCCTTGTTGTATTTTCACCTGGTCTTTAATAGACTTCAAAGTGTCTTTAAACAACTTCAGGAGTACATATCCGGCTGCAAGCCCCTCTGAAAGAAGTGAGAGCGACTGATTCCCGACAGCTGAGAATTTCAACATATTTTCAATGCTTAATGTCCCTGGCACAGCTTGCTGATCTACTCTTTAATAGTTCCAATGCAGTTATGTTGCCAAGGTTACAACACTCGAGAGAAATGTGATTGAACATGGGGTAACGTCACATGTGGTCCATGTCAAATAAGTAGACAGGCCTTACTGTCGCATACCTGTGGGTTAGTTTACACAGGGGTAAGAATAATTTTAGGCTTCACTGTATACTGAATTCCAATATTCATGTTTTTCCTGCATGTCGTTCATGAATTTATAGATTCATATTCCCTGCCAGTGACCATCTGGTTATTGAAATGGAAAACAGTGTAGGTCTTCATCAGCGAGCAAGTGAGCTAAATGTTTGTTTGTGCACCCATTTATTCAGCCACTCAGTAGGAAATTGATTGTTTGTTTTCAACTGGCCTGAGTGGCACAAGTGTCTGTGATGATTTGTTGGGTCTGTCTTGTTGCTTGTCCCCAGGAGATGAAATGTTAAGGTATCTGTATCTAGGAGTAACGCTGTTGTCCTCGTCTCAGTGTGCTGTTCGTAAGGGGGTTCCACTTCCCGAATTGGACTTTATGAGCCGTGTTGATTAAAAGTTTAAAATGCTGAAAGTGAGAAGTTTCTTAGCTTTAATTTCCAACAAGTTTTCTAGTTTTCTCTCAACTTCTCGCTGCCGAATTAGAGAGTATAGTGTTGTGAAGAGTTGCGCGAGATGTATTCATATTGAAAATTGTCCTATTTGGAGATCGTAATGAAAAGTATCAGGAATTGGGATGCACATTTTTAGTCAGTTAACACCACAGACTTAATTCAACACCAAAAACAAATGAAGAACTCCCACTAAATTCTGTTAGAAATTAAATATTGAAAAGACCAGATCAGTAAATGCTGTGTTATGTAGTGTGTATGACAGTTAATGTTGTTTTTTTTTTTTTCCTCAGCCGATATCCACACACACACTCCCATTGAAAACCTGGACTCTGGATTGCATATTGATGTATTTTATAAGCAAGGTCTGTATTCTGATGAGTTGCTGATCGATGGGTCTGTTTCCGTCCACAGTGCTTGCCCGCTGACAAGCTGGCCATCTACAGCATCAGCGAGCAGTCTCGTCTGGATGGGCGGGGCTTGCAGGAGCTGTGTCCCGCCATGCTGCAACAGCTGGACACGGGCAGCTGCAAGGCGAAGATGGAGGAGGAGGAAAGGAGTGCGGATACTTCCCCAAGGCCCTCCGACGGTGAAGGTACTGGGAAAAATGGCTTGAGAAAACACCGAACAAGTAAAAACCACAGAACTAGCTAAACCAACTCATCATTCTGGGGCACTGTTCATTTTGTTTAGGTCCTGGATCAGACCTCGGTAATTGCACAATATCTTTGATTTCAGAGAAGGGTCTGCTGGGTATTGAAGCACTCATTTTTCCTCATTGCCCTACCCTGCCAAAATTTAGGATTATATATAATGTGATTCAATAAAGACCCCGAATACATATTTTGTTATCAGAAGCGAGCTGCAAATGTGTGTCCTGTTGCCTAGAGACAGTGATATCAAGATCCCCCAGAAGGAGATGAAAAACTCGAACACACTCACACCGTTAGCCAAGGCTCAGACTGCATTTCTCACTTTTGTTTCCAACACGTCTTTGACACTCCCAAATCTAACCACCCTCGGGACAACGGCTGTGTCGCGCCTCCTCTCCCACTCAGCAGCTCCACTAGGAAAACCTCTCAGATGCAAAGAGCTCTGGTTTCCTCTGCTGCTGACCAGGTGAAACCGCATCCAGACTGCTGACTGGGCACCCTAGCACGGTGTCCTTGATCGCCCTGGAAACCATTTTTTGGCATTCCGCATCTCATCATTGAGGCTCAGGAATGCGTGATTCCTCACAGGCTGAGTTCTTTTCGAACCAAAACAGATTTCAAGAGAGGAGCTGGTATAAAAGTTGGCTAATTACATACTTTGAGACTGGTCAACTT
The DNA here is from genome assembly GCA_901007705.1 of Fistularia tabacaria. Taxonomy (NCBI): domain Eukaryota; kingdom Metazoa; phylum Chordata; class Actinopteri; order Syngnathiformes; family Fistulariidae; genus Fistularia; species Fistularia tabacaria. The sequence goes on from CAAKHD010014822.1 coordinate 76,166, forward strand.
GGGTGACTTTTCTGTCCTCAAAATTGCAGCAGCAGTGAAGCGAATGTCATCACTTCCAGCTCAGAAATAACTTATTTTTATGTATATGATGCTTTCAGACACTCATTTCATGGAAATCGTATTCAGTCAAACTGCAGTGAAGGGCTTGGCATTTTAACAGACTTTCAAAGCAATAAAATATTGAGGTTTTCTTTTAATACATCCAGTGTGATGCCAGTTTTTGCATCCTGGCTCAACCTGGCGACCATTCAGATAGAGAACACCTGATGAGCTGCAGAGCATTTTGCTTCTAGGCAGTTCCTTGACAGTATATGCACCCAAAAATAAGGCTCTTCCAAT
>CAAKHD010014822.1:77583-125905 GCA_901007705.1 Fistularia tabacaria
AAAATCGGGCGCATAAAAGGGATTTTTTGGCCCCAGTACAGAAAAAATTTTATAAAAAAACCCCCCCCCCCCCCCCCCAAAACGGCCCGGATTTGAAAAAAAAAAAAAAAAAAAAAAAAAAAAAAGAAAAAGAAAGAAAGAGGGAAAAAAGGCCAAACACGGCGGTCCGGATCCTCCAAAGGGATTTCAAGATGAGGGGTCTTTAGAGGATTTCCAAGAAATTATTTAAAAAAAAAAAAAAATCACACTTTTCGAAGCATTTGTTCTTTGTTTGAACACACGTATATTTTACCCTCTGGTTTTCCTACCAGCACCCATCCTGGAACAAGATCACCCATTCAGCTCGGTTAAAGCTGTGTGCTTCTGTCATTCAGCCATAATACAAGGTAATGGGTGGGACTTCCAACCTGAGTGAAGGTCCCCTTTAATTTTTGTGGATTTTTCTATCAAGTAAGATGTTAATTATTACATGGCAAATGAAGATAATACAGATTTTGTGCAATGGTTTAACCTTTAAAGCACTGAGTCTCTGAGCATCATTTGCATGATCGATGTCTTTTTTTTTTTTTTTTGTTTTCATCTAGTAGAGCAGAGGTGGAAGACTGAATCTGCTGATTGATGCCAGATGCTACCATCCAGTCACCTTTGCAGACAGAATTTAAATTCAAGAAACTATCATTTAAAGCACAGCCGAGGCACATGAGTGTTACTGGAGCAGGAATAGATTCAAACATAATTTATACTGATTAAATCTAGCATCTCTGAACTGGGACAATAATACAGAGCTGCAGATGCATCACCACTCATTCTGCACTTTTGTCTCAATTAAACCATTTCCTCTCCCTCCAGACCAGTGATGGGCTTTTCCTTCCAGAGTATAACAATCCTTGCCGGGTCCAAACTCACAGGTGTTGTCATCGTGCGGCTGAAGAAGGCCAGACATGAAATGTCCGCTCAGCTTTTGCATTGCTCTTACGATTGGCATGCTGTACTTTTCTGCCTTCTTGCAGTTGCTGCCAAAGGTCTGTCATCCTCCCATTCCCCTGTGGCACATTTCCACTTTATGTAAAACTTGCTCACACGAACTTCTTGCAGCTCTACTCGGCTGATTTTTAAAAAAAAAACAAAAAAAAAAAACGCTCTGTTGGTGTGAGGCAGGCCTGCTAAGTGCCCTTCAAAACGCAACATGACCTGGTGGAAGCAGCGTTCCCCCTGCTACTGTTGTGCTATTTAAAGCTCAGTTGCCCCCTTTTGTGTCTGCAGTGTTAGCTGGTGTTTAGCCCGAGGTCAGATCAGTGGCGGAGACACCTGACTGATTTAGGACAAAGTCGATGTCTTGGTCTGTGCTCGCGGTGTCACTGTACTATAATTTCACTTGTAGTTCCTGGCCGCACCAAATGAGTGGAATTTGAGCATTGCTTCAAGTGATGGTCTATTATGTGGGCCTGAAGTGTTTTCAACCAACAATGAGCTGCCTTGTGTTTTTGGACACACTTGTGGTTATTTTTACAATGTCTTTTGTCTTTCCAGTCCATTTGCTTCTTTCTTCCTTTTCATGCATTTTACCTCAGTGATCATCACCCCCCCCCTCCCCACATCGATTCAAATGCACTGACTAACCATTTTTCCTCAATCTTCTTCCAATGCTTCCTCTGATCAGTGTGGGGCTACGGGATCCTGTGTGTGACCCTCATCTCTCTGTGCTCGTTGGTTGGAGCTAGCGTGGTGCCGTTCATGAAGAAAACCTTTTACAAGCGGCTGCTGCTCTACTTCATAGCCCTTGCCATCGGCACACTCTACTCCAACGCCCTGTTTCAGCTCATCCCAGAGGTAACGTCCATAGATCTTCTTTGCTGCAGCCCCGTCAGGGATATTTATCTTAGATAAACAGGGTTTTGCCAAACAAGCAGATACATGTCTAGGTAAAATGAAAGAAGATCTTTGCTTTCATTCCAAAATAATGGGGAGTAGCAGCACCACTATTCATCAATTGCAACAGACTATTAAAGGGATACGCCAACTATACGGCAAAGATATTAGTGGGCCACAATCCCTGCAGTAAAATAAGATAGATTTGTTTCTTTTCACAGTTACTTAACATCACATCTCAGTCAGTTGGGGGCTCACATGTTAAAACAACAGCTAAGTAAGAGATTTGAATTGTGGCTACATTCAAGGCTGGTTCCATAAAAGGCCATAGTCCTTTCAGGAAGAAAAAAAAAACTTTGAAAGTGATTTGCTTGTCATCTTGCCCTCAGATGTGACAAAGTTGGGATTCACATTTGCAGAGAAAATTAATGCACAAGTCATAGCATGTATATTAGAGTGCTTCGAGTTGTTGGAATGTGTGAAGCCTTTTGTCAAAAGTAGGCCACTACTGAATGTGGTAAGTTAACCAGCAGGATGGGGCTCTCGAGATCTCTCGCAGCACAGAGAAGAGGACACATCACTCCTCTTGTTATAAGGGACGATCGCACATCCCTTAAGTAGTGAGGAAACAGCTGAAATCTCTTTCGACCATGTCCCTGTGGGTTGTTCAAGCTATCCATTTTTGATCATCAGGGTTTTGCTAAACAGGAATGTACCTGCCAACTGCCAAGTCCAAATGAAAGAAAATCTTTGCTTCCAATCTGTCTAATGTGGAGGAGTAGGAGTACTATTATTCGTCAAGTGCTACAGAACATTAAAGGGAAAAGCCAATCTTAGTGATCTTTGTCCCAGGAGACGTGTTTTTAATTCATAGATAAAACATTCAAAGGAAAATCACCACAAATAATGAGACTGCTTTTGACAACCGGCGTTCAATAAAGTTGCTTTAAGCACTGAAAGACTTTGTAACTGAAAATGACATGGAAAGAATATATTTTGGGCGAGATGTTCAAGTGAAATCTTCAGTTTCTGAGAATTGCTGTCTTGACCTGCTCACTTATTTTGAATTTTGCCCAAACTTCCCTGAGAATTGTCACGTTTACTTTTTTTTCTGTAAAATTTAGGATAATGGGGTTGGATTTCATCTTCAAAATAATGGGGCCGCAGCCTCGCTCAGTTTTTTTTATTTTTTTTTTAAATGTTTTATATTCTAGTATTTCTGAATTCATTTGACAGTTATCCAACGTTCACACATTGCACCTGAGGATTATACAGCACATTCGCAGGGAACTTGATAGACATTAAACTTCCAACAAATATCTTGTCCGACAGCTTTGAATTTAAATAGTCTAAAAATGGCTATAATTCCAAGTGATGGCTCATTTCCCGCAAATCAAACCTACACATTCTCAAGGCAGATTGTAAAGCTGGTATGATTGCTTTTATCAGGTCAAAATTCTTTCTGTGATGGAAAGCAGAAGACTATCCTAAACTTAAGAACGTGAAGAAGTTAGCAAGTTAACATTTTTTGGATTATATTTAACCTTAACCTGAATATAAACCCCTCCTGAAAAGGTTAGTGCATCTTACCAATCTTCAACATGCTTCCATTCTAACATAACCATATAATTTGGAGGCTTTGGCGAGGCAAGACCCTGCAGACAGGTGTATATGGATTGCTGCAGGTCGATGCAGCCAACTTGGTTCCTTTCAGTCCTTTAACCGTATTAATCCCCATGGGACGTCAATTTGCATTAATTTTAATCAAATCAAAGGTGATAGTTGAGCTGTGAAGTAAGGACCCCCTTTTACGTAAAATGTAGAAATTGCTTCCTGTGTTGAAACATTGTCTGTGACGGTGTGCACTCAGCCGCCACCATGTTCCACAGCCGTTGTGTGAAACCTTTGTGGAATGGATTGGATCATTTCACCAGAGATGAATAGTAAGGAAACACATTTGTGAACCTTAGGTCTCAAGTGCTTTGATTTATGTGACACTTGTTCCAGTGTGAGACAGAAAATGAGATGCATAATTCAAGCTGTCACTCGGATTGGAGGCTGCCCTGAAATGCGCCTGCCCTGGCTCCAAAGAATACTGGCTCTTGGTTGATGTTATTGTCTATTTGTTTCTGATGGAGGGTAAACAAAAGTGAAACAATCCATAACTATGGCGAAGGCTTGTTTTTCCACACAGGCAGGGCTCATCCTGACCTAGAAAACAAATACAAGTCCAACATTGAAGTAAAATCTTTAACATTTATCATTCATTTCAAGTGTTGTTAGTTTAGTTCAGATGTAATAAAATTCCATAAAAAAATAATTTTCAGCTGACATTTGTTTTTGTTTGCTGCATTTCAGGCCTTTGGTTTTGACCCAATGGTGGATCTCTACGTGTCCAAGTCTGCTGTGGTGTTTGGAGGCTTTTACCTTTTCTTCTTCACTGAAAAGGTCCTTAAAGTGCTCCTGAAGCAGAAGCAAACGGTTGGTACACGGTTAAACCTTTGTTTTATCCTATCCGTACTGGTATGTGACCCCTTGGGAGTTCCCACCCAAAGTGGTATTTTTGAGGCAAACACTGATTCTTGAGTGAAAAAATAATTGGACTGCTGACATGGCAGTGGATTCGTATACCAGGCGTATACCGTGAATTTGGAGAAACATAAACAGAACACTTGATTGTCAAAGGGGAAATGACACTATCCTTTTAGTCGTCTGTCTGTGCTTTCGGTGCTTGCTGAATAAGGTAGTTGTCCGTTAAGAAATGAACAAAAGCACAATTTTCTGTAGTGTAATAAACTAGTGGTGATGGACAGACTGACAGATGAGGTTAGACAGGAATCTCGATGGACCATGATGTTGGCAGATGATATTGTGATCTGTAGTGAGAGCAGGGAACAGGTTGAGGAAAATCTTGAGAGGTGGACGTTTGCTCTTGAAAGGAGAGGAATGACGGTTAGTCGCAGCAAGACAGAATATGTATATGTAAATGAGAGGAACCCAGGTGTAACGGTGATGCTACATGGAGTGGAAATCAAGAAGTTGGAGGATCTCAAGTATTTAGGGTCAACGGTCCAGAGCACTGGAGAGTGTAGAAAATTGGTTAAGAAATGGGTACAGGCAGGTTGGAATGGGTGGAGAAAAGTTTCAGGGGTTCTTTGTGATAGAAGAATTTCATCGAGAATGAAAGTAAAGGTTTACAAAACAGTGGTGAGACCAGCGATGCTGTATGGTTTGGAGACAGTGGCACTGAACAAAAGACAGGAGGCAGAGCTGGAGGTAGCAGAGAAGAAGATGTTGAGGTTATCTTTAGGAGTGATGAGGGTGGATAGAAATGAATCCATCAGAGGGACAGCTCATGTTAGATGTTTTGGAGAGAAGGTCAGAGAAGCCAAACTGAGATGGTTCGGTCATGTACAGAAGAGGGATCGGGACTATATGTTGGTAGACGGATGCTGGAATGGGAGATGCCAGGCAGGAGGTCTGGAGGAAGACTGAAGAGAAGATTTATGGACGTAGTGAGAGAAGATATGAAGGTAGTTGGTGTGAGAGAGGAGGATACAGAGAATAGGGTTAGATGGAGGAGGTTGATTTGCTGTGGCGACCCCTGAAAGGGAAAAGCCAAAAGGAAAAGAAGAAGATCTTTAAGGAATGAATGTAAGATAAGTTGATATACCTTTGACAGGCCAACATTGGGAGAGCATTAAATCGCTTTGGTTATAATTTGGCCATTGGAAGATACGTCCAGTCAGAACTTCAGTATAGAAACACCCAACAATCCCTGCTTGTTCAAAGCAGGAGGTAATTATCAGGCCTAAACACAGAACCAGGAAGAATCATTTTAAAACTCGTGAAAAGTCCTGTATAGCTTTCAGCAAGGAGAAGCTGCACATGAAATATATTTGGAATGAATATAGACTGTTATAGTTCGAGGGCAAGTGGCTTTGTCATAATCAGATCAGCTGATCCGGGAACCCTCCCTGCAGCTCTTCATGAATGGACCCTGATGGGTTTGTGTGCTCCATGCTTCTGTTTTATCAAGAAGCTCCACACAGTAGATCCTGTTGCTTATTCTGGGTACATTTCTGACATTTCATTGCATTTTGAAAAATGATCAGACTACAACTACAAATGTCAGCATTGGGGAAAGCTTTTAAGCTCCTTCATGCACTTTGTTTTCTTTCCGGCCGTATCATTGTATCCTGTTGCTTGTCAACCCCTCCCTGAAATATTGTCTCACATTAAACGGCAGAATCCTGGGTGCCAAGTTACTGTTTTTTTTTTTTTCCGTAACGTTTTTTTCCACAAACATCCAGCTTCTCGTATGTGCACTCCGCCATCATGACGCACAGCTCCGGTTCAATAGCTGGCATCACCTATAGACCGTGACAGGTTTGACCAGCTGTACAGGATTTTTTGGCTCTCGTGTAGGTATGTTCCTTGATGTGTTAATTTCCTTTTCACACAAAGACAATGATGTTAGTAAGATTGCCATATCAAACGCTATCCAGACCGTCAGGATTGTCGAAGTCGGTCAAGGTGTAACTGCCACTGTAGATCGGGGAAATATTTATCAGAATGTAGTCATTATTTTGTGTAATTAAAATCCTGTTCATTTTTCCTTAGATTTGCCCCTTAAACTCTTGAAGTTGTGCCTTTTTTCCTGGATTCAGTTTTATTGATTTGCTGCTTTTAATCTGGTAGATTTATTTGTTGTGCACTAAGCACGATTGCCACTTATGAGCTAATAGATTTCTCATTTTGTTACCCTATAGATTTCCCATTTATGGTTGTATTGCAGACATTGCAACACTCTAAACATTCTAATTGGATATTTTGTATTTTTCTCATGAATTTGTCAGTTTTAATCGCTCAATTTGTGTTGCTGTCATCTATTGGCCAGATACAACATGCATACTTTATTATGCATTCCTTTAGAATCTCAAGAGTTCATTTACTTTTATTACAAAGCTCAGATTAAAAATACTTGGATCCCCCCCCCCCCCCCACCACCCCCAAATTCCAATTTTTAACGGAGATAATCTATACTCTTTTCTCATACACTCCATAATTTTTTCACTTTTTATGTAATGGCCCTACATCATCCGTCACAGATCGTCCAAAAGAGTTACTTGCTTCTCTAACGTATGTCTCTGCTTAAGACTGAAAAATGCACAGACACAGGGTGCCCTCACCTTTACTTTATTTCATTTTGCATCGAGGTCTGACTTGAATCTCAAATTCTCGCCCTGTCACGGTGGAGACTGTTTGTCATTTCGGTAGGAATTGATGTCATTTATCAGGAGAAATACCACAAGGTTAGAACAAAACAGGGTTGTCATTTTGGGCCCATGGACTTTCAAGAAGATCTCCACGATTAGGATTTTCCGGAGAATCAATGAGGTTCATCGGTTATTATCCAAATATTCCATAGTTGAATAGCATCAGGAGATAATGAAAGATTTAGCCATTGGATCTCTTTTAGTGCCATCATTTCTACAGTTATATTTTCAAATTCTGTTTCCCTCTTGAAAGCGAGGGGGAGTTTGTTTGTTTTATTTAACCCATGTGTTTGTGTTGCGTGGTTTTCTCGTAGAGAGAGAGGATAACACCCATCCAGCCTGGTTCCTGCATTTCTTTTTTGCTCTTGGCAGCCATGATATGACCTGTGTTGATGTTTGGGCTGCGCTGCCTAAATTGTCTTTGTCCTAAAACAAATTCCATCCTCTTGCCAGATGGGCTGGAAGCTGCGGCTTCACCGTAGGCCCTGCGCTCTGGCTGATTTCATTCACAAAACAGCAGTTGCTGAGTGGGAAGGTGGAGTTGCTCCACCCTGTGGTCAGTCTTCTGTGAGCCATATGGTCAGGAAGCCTAATTAAAACACAGACCTGTTGATCCAATTACATGCACTGTGTGACCCAAAATAGCACCAGGACTGGTTAAGTAATCTGCCACTGTACATCCGGGGAGGGGAGGGGGACAGGCAGGCATGCAGTACAAAGAATACTGTCCAACTGTGGGGGTGTTTCCTGGGATATTTCATTTTGCAGACATTGTGCTAAATCATTATACCATTTCAAGACGCGCATCTTCTCTCCTCAGTCATTTTCCTGTCATATCAAAATCCATCAGATCCAGTATTCAAGTGCAATGAGAACTGTTTTTGTCACCTTTTTAGATTTAGAAAAAATAAAATAAAGCATACAAAATGTACTAGAACAGGCCTTAATTAATTAAATAAGGAAATAACCCAGAAATCGGAAGGAATATAAATTTGGTAAAAAAATGTCCCTAAGATGCTGTCAAATTAGCACAACATTGCCCCCTAAAATGTGTCAAATCTGGTTATGAGAAAATGACCAGGTATACTGTATAGTATATGCATTTATTTATATATATATATATATATATATATATATATATACACACACACACACACACACACACACACACACACACAAATGGAGTTGAAATAAAACCCTCCTGCATTCTGACATTTTTTAATACGTATCTTAAAGGCTACATTTTTGTGAAGCTGTAAGTTCATGTAATTTAAGACTGAGAGATATGTCCTGTGCAAAGCTCGAGCACACATCTGTAAAGTTGCGACCTAATGTGAGCCTGACTTGTGACTGTAATATCGATATGATGTAAGAACGTACGTGGATAATTGGTATTTGGAGGACGAGCCAATGACCCATCAAAACCTGATGTTTCTCACTCAGAGTCACGGCCACAGTCATTACTCCAGTTCGGATCACTACTCCACACCTGACCGGGAGGTAGAGGAGGGCGAGAGGGAGAAGCTACAGCAGAATGGAGAGTCCAGCAGCCTGGCTCTGGGGAAGGTGGACGCAGGTGAGGGCGAGCTGATGCTCAGCCCTGCTCAGACTCCACAGGTACGTCCTGGATTCATTTCATTGTGTCTGTGTGTGCAATCTATATCTTCCTCAGCATGGAAAAACCCCACACGTTCGATGCAGCTGAGCTCTCTGAATCAAATTCATGTTTCGCTATTTTTAAACCAGTCCCTAAATGTCCGCATGGCACACTAACAAGTTGATATCTCTTCTAAGAATAATTGATAGTGTTTGCTGCCACTAAAGAGCAGAAAAGTATAACACTTAGCAAAAAGATTAGATTTCAAAAATGGCTCAAAAATGCTCTCTGAAATGTTTTACCCAAATTTTTGAGTGTTTTATTGTTACTGATAGGAGTCTCAGAACCCGGAAGCGGGGGGGAGGACCGGTGGCGGGGGATGCTACTGGCTCAAGGGGACGACCTACTCCGACATCGGCACGCTGGCCTGGATGATCACTCTGAGCGACGGCCTGCACAACTTCATTGACGGCTTGGCCATCGGTGCCTCCTTCACCGCCTCCGTGTTTCAGGGCATCAGCACTTCGGTGGCCATCCTGTGCGAGGAGTTTCCCCATGAGCTCGGTGAGTCGGGGGAGGGGCTCAGATGACAAACTGTGAATCTGTCCCTTTGCATAGCCCTCAGTATGATAGCCAGAATATATATTTTATCTGATAACTTCATGTATCCATGGGACAATTAAAAAAATGCTAAGAAAGATAATTAATAGCCGCAGCCCCTCTGAGTCACACCGAAACTGACTTATCCTGAAATGTCCTTGAAAACAGCAGGGACCGTCATATATCATGTGTCCTCCTTGTGTCATCCTGCCCCTCCGTCTGGCACCAGGAGACTTTGTGATCCTGCTGAACGCTGGCATGAGCATCCAGCAGGCGCTCTTCTTCAACTTCCTGTCCGCCTGCTGCTGCTACCTGGGAATGGGCTTTGGCATCCTGGCCGGCAACAGCTTCTCCCCCAACTGGATCTTCGCCCTGGCAGGAGGAATGTTTCTCTACATTGCCCTGGCTGACATGGTTAGTGCCTCCATGCTGGCAATGCTGCGCCTGGAGGAAGTCAAAAAAACAATTCCACTGATGTTTCTTATCAGTTACCACTGAACATAGAACTCACAGCAGAGAGCAAAGGAATCTGACTGAGGAAATAGTCCCGCTTAGTCAAGTTAGCCAGTCAAGGAGAAAGAATTCAACCTTTGAGTAACAGTAATTTTGATCCTGCATCACTGACCCAATTAATAATAGTCCAACTAATTTTGTAAGCATTTGTTAATAACTATTTGGTAAAAAAAAAAAAAAGAAAATTCTGAATTTTTACTTATCATTACGGATCTAGGAGGAATAAAAACATAAAAATTCTCAGGACTGAGAAAGAACTGAGGGGGGGAAATGGAAAATCAACAAAATACTCCTTCAAGAACCAGTAGACTTTATTTATTATTATTATTATTATTATTGTTATTTATAATAATTGTTTTAATGATAATGCTGATGATAATAATTGTTATAATGTTATACTCAATTATAATAAAAACAAACCAGCATCTTTGAAGACTTTCATGTGAACTGCCTGGGACTGAAATTGTAGATAAGGTTAAACTTTTTGTGAGGAGGAGCTTGTCTGCCAATTTTAAACCCCCTCTAATACGGATTTCCTATAATTTCTCTGCCACTAGTTCCCAGAGATGAACGAGGTGAGTCGGGAAGAAGAGAACGCGGGTGGCAGCAGCTTCCTCCTCACCTTCGCCATCCAGAACGCCGGCCTGCTGACAGGCTTTGCCATCATGCTGCTCCTCACCACCTACTCCGGTCAGATCCAGCTGGCCTAGCAGGACCAGCGCTGGTCGAGGTGACGCCGACACCTCGGCGGATCTGGAGGAAACCAGCCCTGAGAGAGGGGAGGCCAAAATTCTGGTTGTGTGCGTGTGTCTCTGTGCATTTATCTTCCTCTCAGGTTTGGATTTCTGGTCGATTTGTCATTTTCAGGACCTCGGTTTTGGAGGTTTTAGATTGCTATGCGGCAGGTACGCACATGCACTCTTCAATCAAAAGACTATTTGACCAGCTGTTGTCATGCAGCTCCCACATGCAGTAGGCGGAGGAGTCGGCGGCGTTCATTCCATTGTGTTTTCAACGTCTCCACCCACAGCCACCCAAATGAACGGTCAGATCCCAGACATGAAATGTTACTGATCCACCTTTTTTTTTTTTTTTTTTTAATCCTATGCAGTCGAGCTGCTTCCTCACCTGACTTCAGTGTGTAAAAAGGATAGAGTTTAATGGTTACGCTGAGAGTTGAGCGACAGTGACTGCTAATTAATGTTCTCGCTCTTACTGCCTTGGATGTTCCTGAGCCTCAGCTGTTGCCATTGGTGAGACTGAGAATATTTGCATCGTCATCTGCATTCACATTACAAAGCACAATCAGGTAGCAGCTGCTGTAAACTTCCCTCAGACTTAATTCCAGTAAGGTTTCAAACTTTAAGCCACCTTTTTTCCCCCATTTCATACCAAAAAAAAAAAAAACATATGAATCATCATGGACATTTTATTCAAACGTCAAAAGCGAACCGACTTCCAGCTGGACTTAGTTGTTTGTAGGTTGGTGTTCTATTTTTATAACCGATGGAAAGAGATGAGAGTGTTGGTGACCAAATACGGGCGGACCTTGGAGAGGGCATCGAAGGGCTACACACTGACGCCCTGGAAAGTCCTGAGGAGTCAAGAGCGCGATGTTAGAGGGTTTGTCTAGAACCATGTCCACGCCTTCTCTCCATAGTTAACCATCTGTGCCCTTTCATTATCAGATAGTTCTTATTTTCTAACTTCTTACTGTAACCCTGAGCTCCGAGTGCAACTCTCCGGTCTTTGCACATCCCATGTACTGTTCCTTCCCAGAATGCTCTATTCTTTTATATTCAGAGATAGTCATTTAAGAAGAAACTTGTTGAGACGCACACTTTGCCTACAGATCTGTGACCTTATCCATTTTTATTCATATTAGAAATGAAGCTACTGTATGTAGTCAGCTGGTTCTTCTTGTTACTCGGAACCATCTTACACTGTTCTCCCGACCAAGAGGATGCTCACGTTACAGGACCTTTCTCTTGCTCCGGGCCGAGGTGTTTATTGCCCCCTGCCCAGTTTGTGCCTCTCAAATGCATAACACTTGTCACAAGTGTAGATAACGGTTAAATGAAAAAATAAATACCCAGAGATATTCAAGTAACACAGATGATCACGCATAACTCTGGTCTGGACAAGGGCCGCAGTGATGAAGGCTTTTCAAGGTGAGTCAAGGTCAGTGTTCATACACGGCTGAGACTCCAAAATCAGAAAATGTAAAAAAAAGCATTTTTGTCTTCTGTAACCAAAAATGAAGTTCAAAATATGTACAAGTTTGAATCAAAATTGACAAAAACCGTGCCTGGCAAGTGACTGATAATTCCCTCAGAACATGACTTGTTAGGTTGTTTATAATTGAATTTTGAATCAACACACTTTATAATTCACGGTTGATACACTTTTAAAATTTAGACTTTTATCCGTTTTTCAAAATGGCGACATTATAGCAGAATGTTAGCAGTTTTTTTAATTCAGTGCAAAAATTAAAGGTGCAACAAAATTAACAAATTCAAATTTTAGTATTGGATTTACAACTGAAAATGAAATAGCATGAAACAACATTTTTTGTAATTTTAAATTGGGGATTCTTTATTCAGTCAAAGGCAAGTTAATAAATAGTTCAACTAGTTATTGAAGGGAGGTGTATTTGTTTCATTTTAAAATCCTCTAATGTCATATTAATATAGAGTAAAATTTTATATGAAACCAATATTGCTGTTGGAAACCAGAAAGCTGCAGCCCTGGTCCAGGCTCCTGGTGCCCATTTCCATGAACTGCCTTATAACGGTCACTTAGATTGAAATATTTTCCGTAGCTGAGGCCAAACTAACATCATTGCAGAAATCCTCTGAAGATGTTCACATCCTCCAATAGAGTCTGTCATAAAATAGCCCCATGGTTCAGTTTCTCATGGTTACGTCATGAGGCGAGATGAAGGGGAAAAAAAAAAAAATTCATTGTAAATTCAACCTGATGAAGTCAGAAAGAGCTGTCAAGAAGAACAAAAGGGAAACCTTTGCAAGTTGCTAAGTTACTTTAAAGACTGATTTTATCGAGCAGTTCTTATTTTTTAACTTTTACTGCAATCCTAAGTGAGTGCTAAGTCACTTGAAAAAGATTTTATGCAAACAGGCAAAGTCAAATTCACTGTCACTTCAGCCAAGAACATGGTCATCGGCAGTTTCTGCCAGTCCTGCAGTGCACGTTAAGAGAATATCACTATAAAAATGAAAAGGAAAAAAAAAAACTTCAGGTAAAATGAGGGAAAATATTTTAGATATTCTTTATTTTGAATCCAAAGGACTGTTAATCTGTTTTGCTGACCTGCTTCTTGACCCCATGACGTGCAGGCGAGCTGCGGCCACTGACTCAGGATCAGTGGCTCTTCTTTCTCGCTGCTGGTTTTGAAAGTCTGATTGCAGATTTTCTTGAGTCAATAAAATTTGATTTGACCAAATAGATAAATTTACTGACATGTTAATAACCCTGACTTGAAAATTGTCTTTTAGTTGTTTTTTCTTTACTTTGAAGGTAATATTAGAACAAAATTAAACTACAAATAAAGAAGTTTTATGTAACTGGGCACCAACTTAGTAATCACCGTCTGTCCTTCATGATTAAAATTATTAATTATTAAAAAAATCTGAATTTGTTTGAGCACAAACTGGGTTTCCATGAACATTGATATGGCCCCCTCAGATCGAGCTCAGAGATTTTGAAATCTGCCGGTAGTGGGGTGTGTTTTTTTGTTGTTTTTTTTAAGTTTGTGCTGTGTGGAGGGAACTGGTTCTGTTCACTCGCCCCCAAAGCACCCCCTCGCTCAACTTCCCCAAACCTTTGTGGAATGAACTGAAACACTAATCTGAAGCTAGGCCTCATTACCGATATCAGCAGTGGATCTAGCTTGTGTTCTTGTGACCCAACAGGTGGCAAGAACACAACAGGAGAATGTTTTGGACTGATCTTCTGTGTCCAGTGAAACCGCAGGCCGCTAAAGCACTTTGTCAATGTAATGTAACATTGGTCGGTCAAACGCGGAGCATTCCTTTGGTGTGATCTGACTGGTTTCACCTCAACAAACTCAAATTTCTGTCAAGGGTGACTTAGCCATGCACATTCATTCGTGCAAGTGTCAGTTTGAAGATGCTCATTGCCGGTGATCTTACTGATGGACTGCCCAGGACTTTTCTCCGTACTGAGCTCTTCAGTTAGAAAACGGGAAAACCCACCAACCAGAAGTTACATACATTTCTACAGATGCTGTCAAATAAAGCTGAATGCTATTTATTACATATTGTAACTGGAAGCCGTGAATGGACGTAATTTCTAGTGAAAGCTACATCGGTTAATCCTCGGTGGAAAAGGCAAGCCTTGAAAACGGGTAGAATCAGCTCCAGTATTACTGCTGCTTGAGAACGTTGGAGAGATTATTTATTTGTTTTTATGCTTTACAACAGAGCCCGACCCACACCGGCGTCATGGCGCCATCAGCGTGTGTATTGTGTGTTTGTGCTATAGCTGGTGATCAAAGCATCAAAAACAACATATTTATACTTAAAAAATACATATCAGTTTGGTATACACTAAGTGGGTCCCTGTTGAACATAGTAAGTGTAATTTTTTGGTTGAATGTAGGTTGTGATCAAAATTCAATATGCAATTTACTCATCTTTTTTTTTTCATCTCAAGAGCAAATTAACTTATTTTCCTTTTACATGGGTGAAATGCCATGCATAGATAAACTACAAATCAGCAAGGTAGAAAAACTTTTCCAGTAAAGTGATGAAAAATTCAAACCTGCATTAGAATAACCCAAATTCTAGCAAGAACTTATGCAAAAAGTAGCAAGGATTTATCTGACTTCCTTTCTTTTTCCTAAATATTAGTAATAATTTAACTGAGTTAATGAATGTCCATCACATGTTGGAATCAGTTCCAGTTTAAACAGACATAAAAGTGAAAAAGCTTTAAACAGGTGAAGAAAAATATAAACGAAAGACATATCAGATTTATCAGTTGGTGCTTTTTTTTTTTTTTTTTCCCCCCCCAATTACAAAATTCTCTGGCTCCAAAAGCTAGTATTGGTCGGGCTCTGCTTTACAAGCAAGTTAAAGTTTCATATTTTTAACTTTTATCTTTATAAAGTATTGAGTTTAGCTTTACGTCACAAGCCATTTATACAGACGGATGATTTCTTCTCATTTCAGCCATTTAGCAGTTTATTCACACTTAAATACAAGATTACATACACGCTAAAGCTGTAGAGCTTTTTTGATTAGTTTGTTTTCGTTTTTTATTTAAATTTGAAATAATGAATGTGGGATGGTGCAGCCACAGAAACATGGTTCTGGATTGTTTTACTTTTTTTTTCCTTCTAAAAAAACGATATATATATATATGTGATTAAGTTCTCATTAAAGTGTAAATGTAACATTTCTCTTCAAGTACAAAGCAACAATGTTACTTTCTTAAAATACGGCTCCTTCAAAAAAGTACTGCATCGTTTTGAAAATACTGTATAGTGTAATTTATGGGAATCCGCAACCTTTTCTGTGTCATGTTTTTTTTTTTCTTTCTTTCCTTTTTATAAACATCCTTTTCCAACAAATAACTGGTGTCAAGTGTCTTCAGTGTTTGAATGAAGATGGGACTAGATTTGATTTGTAATAAAAATGACTGTCACAGCAAAAATGTCCAGCAGAAAAAGGGCATCTTATGGAAAAGATCTTACACTGTATGATTGTAAGATTTTAGTAATTAAGTTTTTAGCATCACTTTTCTATGACTTTAATGTTGTGTAACTTGTGTAAAATGCTTGATCAAAGAATTTGTCATAAAATTGGCAATCGGAGCGATCGTCCTTGGAACCGAACATTCCTGGTTCGTTTCCCAGCTCCTCCTAGCCAGTCGAAGTGTCGTTGAGCAAGACACTGAACCCCTAACAGCTCCCCTGGCAACGCTAGATGGCTGCCAACTGCTCATGCTTCATACATGATGGGTTAAAAGCAGTTTCCTGCAAGGTATTAATTTTATAGATAATATATTTAAAAAAAAAAAAGAGTTAAAAATTAAAACATCTGCATGAAAAAGTAAGCAGGGAAAACAAGTAAAAAAAAAATATCAGCAAAAGACGAAAACTACAATGGTACTAACTGGAAGAATATATGCTGAAGTTGTTTTAAAAATGTGCTATAATAAATCATTTCAAGAGGGTAAAAAGGCCAGTATCTTTTGAAATTTTGCATTGAACAACCCAGGGGATGTTGTGCATCATAAGCCCTTTTTATGTAGCTGATTGTCAGGTGACTTCCTGCAATGTGATGAAGAGAAACGTTCAAAAAGAAATAAAACAACAGAAAAATGGTTTCCCTGACGAGCAGCAAGTTCCTTCTCTCTCGTGTCCACAAGGGGTCGGTAGGCAGAGTACAAGCTACTGGTAGTGCGCATGCGCATTGATGCCGCAAGCTCCAGGATCGCGGACAGGTGACTCCGAAAACGTTTGGAAAATGAAACTTTCGAGAGGGCAGTGACGCCTCCGCCGTTATGGCTCGACGGAGGCATTGCAGACAGCGACGTTGAGCGGTACGTACCCCCGTCAACTCACCGCCTCGCCCGTTATTCCTGCCGCGTCCGGTCGCCGGCTTGTTAGCCACGCTACGCCAAACGTTAGCCTCTCCGCCGTTTGTCTCCGTTCAAACTTATGTTGTACAGTCACTTTGCTAGCTTCTTGGCTACGGAGCTATCATGCTACGTAGCTAAATGGCTACACGGCAGCAGTTTGAGCGTGATGTTCGCTGTCAAGCTGCCACATCGCCTGCTAGCCAATGACCCGTTTCCATTTGTTTACTGGCTGGTTATCGGTAAACAGCGAGTTCGTCAAACTGACTTCAAAATGTCTCAGACTAACGGCGGCGGTGGCTCGCAGATAAGTTTTTTAACTTCCAAGACGTTTGTAAAAATCAACATTGATGTAGAAAAAAAAAGAGAAAAAAGTTGAATTTCAAAGATCTGCTAACTCAGTAGAGCTTGGCTAGGTGGGGGAAAGAAAATTAGTTTTTCTTGTTTAGAGTCGAAGCTAATGTTTTGTTTTGTTTTTTATTTCCTAATGAATATGCAGTCAGATATCGGTTTAATTTTGTAAAGTCATCATAACTAACACGGTACATTTTCAGGTAACGTTGGCCTATCTATGGTAGGGTGTCTGGAAGTTGACTGTAAAATTTTAGACCACAATTTTAAATAAAGATTCACCACAGTCTGAATTGGAACAACAAAAAAGCATCCAAATAAAGATAAGAAATAGCAAGTAAGGTCCTTGCTATACAAAGGCTATTTTCTCAGGATTGAAGTGGAACATATATTACATTTATAAGGTTCAACAGAAAGCGTGACCGGATTATTTAAGATGTTCCACAGCAATGTATTATCAATGTCCTGTCATTATTTCTCCTGCCAATGACACCGGCCAGTTAAAAGTCAAATACTGCTCGATCAGGCATGAATATGTTCTGACCTTCCAAGCTCACATTTGTTCTCCATTTCTGTTGGTAATGTTAGACATTAGCAAGTAAGACGCCATGGCTGGCATACGAGTGCCTCTGGACGAGTTACAGGTGACGGAGCTCTGCCCGCTGGGGAAGGAGCGAACACTCTCTGCGCTGGTGAGCATTCTCCCCCATCGGCTACCAGGAAGGGCCCTGGCGGCATCATCAGAACCTCAACCGTGTTCTCTCTCCTCCCACATCACCAGCATCCTGACAGAAAGGAGGAGCGATATTTTGTGCCTTATAAGCCCCCACCAGAGGACGGCTCACCTGCCGAGGTTGAGGAGTTTTTAGAACATGCCCGATTCATCCTCGAGGACGTGGAGTGGCTGCTGGCACTGCCTCATGACAAGTTCTGGTGTCAGGTAAGGAGCTGAAGGTCCCTGTCAATTGAAGTAGCACTTTGAGTACTGTCTTTTAGTGGACACAAATGTATTTAGTTCAAGTAAAATTTAAGGTACATGTACTTAATTTGATTAAGTTTTTATTTTTACTTCTGTTCCGGTTGAAATAATGTACTGTCTACTTCTTCTTCTGGCATCTCCAATTCCAGCATCCGTCTACCAATATAGTCCCTATCCCTCCTCTGTACATGGCCAAACTTTCTCAGTCTGGCTTCTCTCCAAAACATCTAACATGTGCCGTCCCCCCGATGGACTCATTTCTGATTCTATCCATCCTCGTCACTCCTAAAGAGAACCTCAACATCTTCATCTCTGCTACCTCCAGCTCTGCCTCCTTTCTTTTGTTCAGTGCCACTGTCTCCAAACCATACAGCATCGCTGGTCTTACCACTGTTTTGTAAACCTTTCCTTTCATTCTAGATGAAATTCGTCTATCACAAAGAACCCCTGAAACTTTTCTCCGCCCATTCCAACCTGCTTGAACCCATTTCTTAACCTCTTCTCCACACTCTCCGTTGCTCTGGACTGTTTACCATAAGTACCTGTAAAAATTTACTGTCTACTGAACTACAAATATTTGACCGCTGCAGTTAAAACCCTCCCACCAGACTACTTGAACATAAAACCTCCTCTACTCTGTTAAAGCCTTGCATCCTAAAAGTTGTTGAATTTGATGGTAAAGTGTTATGAGATCAAGAACATTATGCTTTTAAAGTGAAATTAACTTTATAAACTCTCCTGGATCAGATGTCATTGTGGGAATTTAAGCATTATCATGTGAATAAAAAAAAAAACACCTGACAGCGGTTAAAGTCGTTAAACTTTGGCTTGAACCATGAACCACTAATGCAGAAAAATTCACTGCAAGTGCCTTGAGCCCAGATACTTCCTTTATAATATTGAATACTAGCAAGAACGTTTCAGTTTTAAGACCTCAAAGTACATTTTGCTGTTAATATTCAAATGTTACTTAAGTTTTTAAATTTAGGACCTTCCCTGTATACTAGTATTTTTCACAGAATGGTATTGGTACTTTTCCAGGGTTGAGGTTCTGAATATTTCCCTGCTAAGAAACAAGTGTGAATGATGACATTTCTTATCTCCCCAACATCCCTGTTCGGGCCGTCTCCGCCCCCAGGTGGTGTTTGATGAGTCTTTGCAGAGATGCCTGGACTCATACCTGCATCAGGCCCCCCGCGGCCTCGATCTCACCGCCTCGCCTTCGTCTCCAGCTGTGTCGGACATGCAGCGCTCCATCCACAGGCTGGTCTTCTTGGCTTTCCTCAGGATGGCCACGCATAAAGAGTCGAAGGTAGAACTTTTCATTTATATCCAGTGTCTTTACTCTCAACTCAAAGCCACAGTAACATCTCGTTTAGATAGTTAGAGATTTTTTTATTTTTTTTATTTTGGCCAGGTTTAAAATCATTGAGTAATTTGCTAGTGTTTTGGAGAAATCTCGGTCGCATTTGTTTTAATTGTCCTTTTTATTTGATTTCTTAGTAATTGTTAGGTCAGATAGGTCATTTCCAGCTGTTCGTCAAGTCAGCCTGGATATAAATGAACATTGAAAGAGTGCATGTATTTATTATGATTAGTTATTTTCCATCACTCTGCCCAATAAACAGCTTCCCCTCTTCTGCTCTTTTGTATCCTATCACCTTGTCTTGTACATGTGTGTTGGTCCCCCCCCCCCCCAGGAGAACTACCTCACCCCAGCTGTGTTTGGCGAAATCATTTATGAGAACTTCCTCTTTGACATTCCCAAGATCCTGGATCTGTGTGTTTTGTTTGGAAAAGGCAACAGCCAGCTGTTGTACAAGATGATCGGTGGGCCATTTGAATCTGATTTTCATCCATCATTCTGTCCAGTCAGAGGAAAGACGTTTGATCTTGTACCTTTTTTGGGGGGGGGGTTCCCTTTGCAGAGAACATCTTCACCCAGCAGCCATCCTACTATAGTGACCTGGATGAGACAGTTCCCACGGTGTTAGAGGTCAGACCACCTTCAGTTAATATAGCTGGCTCGTTCTGAGAAAACACTGCACACTATTTTAAACTCACTGATGTAGACATTTAAATAATTATAATGCAGCTCGTTCACAGCTGATGTCTTAGAATTGCCTTCTGTTGTATTGTCCAAAACTTAAGATTTGACAAATATAACTTTTTTCATTTTATTGTTGATGCCTAGATAGATATTATTTTTATAAAATGAAGCATATAATTCTGACAGATAGCTACAACGTGTTAGTGTCTGGTAAATATCTTAATAAAATGCCATGTGTCAATTGTAGTTTTGTCAGCTTTTAATACCGTCTATATATGACAAAAATATTTTAGAAATTATCACCAAATTTGCAAACCATAGTAAATCAAGATTTAAAATGAAAATGAACCGCAAAATTAATCAAATTAAATTTAACACCTGGAAATCATTCGGTTTTCTTGAGATCTTGCTTTGCTCTGCATCACCTTCAGGTCTTTGACACAATCATGGACAGGTGTGGTCTCCGGTGCGAGGGGGCAGCTGCCGCAGAGCCCATGAAGCTCAACGCACAAAAACAACCCACTGCCATAACCATGAGTCAGCAGGTCGGAAACACCTCACAAAATTATCCATATTCAATTCTACATTTTTCAGAATACAACGACATGCAAACGTAAAAAGAATTTCAAGAGTTGTTAATTCTTGTCTGATGCTTTGGAGGTTGTGTGTTTGCAGGAGCTGGTGGACCTTCTCCTCTACCTCTGTGACTCAGCCAGCACCATCCACGCCTTCCTCAACATCTTTCCTCCCGCCTGCTCCACCTTCCACTCCCACGGCTTCCTCGGCAGGTAAGGTTGCACTCTGCGTGGTTCACAGCACCTGGGCAGCCTTCTTTGGGTGCACCTCCTCATCATTTGTCCCCCTCCCCTGACAGGTTGACCTCTTTTTACGAGTCTGTCGTGCCCGACCTAGAGAGGGCCTTGAGGAAGAGGAACTTCGATGATAAAGGGTGAGTTACAGGAGGTGTTAAGAGTGAGGGGTAAAAGCGGCAAGATAATTAATTGGTGAAACCCCGATGCAGCCTCCAGGAGGACTTGTGGAGGAGGTTGTCTCACTCCCGTCGGAAGATGGTAGAGATGGCTCACCTGCTGCTGCAGCACACCTGCCTGCAGCCCATCCTGGAGGGGTGAGGCATCTCGCCGTTGCCAGGACTCACTGAATATTTCCTGCCACAACGCTGACGCTGTACTGCTTTCTTGCCTTGCAGGGGGGAAAACATCCAGACGTTCGCAGAGGAGCTCCTCCAACATTTCACCTCCTTTTTGTCGGAGAAGAGGTGAGAGGCTCAGGTTTTACCCAGACACACTTCCAGCCCTCCAACCTTCAGGTATTGACAACCGTCTCCACACTGTCAGGTTCCTGTCGGACTATGATGACCAGTTCCCCGTGGCAGATGATGTCAGCCTCCTTCATCAGGCACTTCCTTTCCTGTATCCTCATCATCTTCACTGCAGTACTGTCTGCAAACTGTAGCCTGGGAAGTTCAATGTTGAATTCACTATATTGTATTAATCTTTTTTTTTTTTACTAATGTAGAACTTCATTGCACTTTGTCCAGGTATTGTATGATCCGCTTCAGATTTGTTCGCAATTTAAAAAATGGTTTTAGCAATTACAATTTACTGAATTACTAATACATTTTATGCTTGGTTAATTCTCTTGTTTTCAAAATGAGCAGTCAGTATCTAAAGTGACCTGGCAATTAGTCCCCTGAAACTGTTAGCAAGAACTCCCCTAGAAATTAGCAACAAATTACCTAATGTAATGCATCTTGTTGAAAAAGAATTGGAAAAACATCGGGTAAACTCTAAAATGAGAACAGAGTTACAAGGCAATCGGGCCATCAGAAAACTTGATTTTTATTTATTTATTTATTTCAATTTTACGTTTGTTCCTATTATTATATATAGATGTAGATGCACAGCTCAGTACCAGGACTCCATGTCCAGTTCCTTCCTTAACTATCCGTGTCTGTCAGCGACGAGACCCGGACCTCCTACCTCCTCCGTGGGGTTGAGAGTGCGTGGGACAGCGTGGGAAGACGGAAACCCCAGATTCAGCCCGTGGCTTCCTCCTCGCGGCAGGAAGAGCAGGGAGCAGCGGGCGGAGCTCCAGCTGCCGCAGCTGCCCCATCTTCTTGGGACATCCAAGAAGCCGCAGGAGGAGAGCAGAGTCTGAGAGGAGCGGAGGCTAAGTTGGACATTCCCCGTAAAGGAGATAATGTTAGTCCTTTGTTTGTTACTGGTACTTCTTGTTTAAAAAAAACAAAACAAAAGAAAATAAACTTTGTAACCCTAAGCTTAGAGTCAAGTAGGGCACAGATTTAAATATCAGAGTTAATATCAATGTTCCAGGATGGGATGCACCACTGTCTTAAACCTGAGGTGGTTAGAAGGAGGAAACACAGAAGGTAGTACTGAAAGATGAATAAAATCAAATACTCGCTGAATGAAGATGACTTGAAGTGAGTGAAGCTGAAATTAAAAGGAGAGCAATTAAAACACAAGTGAAATATACGTCAGGATGGTGTCAAATCTGGGAAATATACAGTTTTTGAGGGAAAAAGTTAGGATGTAATCAACAACAGTAATAGGATCAAGCTTCTTGGAATATAAATTGAGAGATAAAAAGGATTGAAGATAGAAGAATAGAAATATTATGAAGATGAAAATTCAAGCCTTAAAGGCTGAATTACATAGACACTCAACTGAACATTTGGCCTGTTGTAAGTCTTGTCAATCATTTTGAGCGAATCAATTATCAGACCTTTTATGACACAATATCAGCCCAATTTTTTTTATTTGTGTCTTTTTATATATGTATAAGATGTTGAGGCCTCGATCAAAATCAATTTATCTTTTCAACGGAATAGCAGGGGAGAAGAAGACTGAAGTAAAAAGGAGAGGCTACGGACATTTAGGGTAAATTGAGGCCTGTTCTTTGCCTCCAGGGCTCGGTGTGTCCCGTCAGCGAGGCTGAGCTGGAGTCCCTGCTGTCGTGCATTCGCGACCTGCTGCCCGATCTGGGGGAGGGCTTCCTGCTGGCCTGTCTGCAGGAGTACCACTACGACTCCGAGCTGGTCATCAACAACATCCTGGAGGACCGGCTGGCCCCGGACCTGGACAAACTGGACCGTGCCATGCCCAGGTGAGGACACACCGTCCACGGGATCCCCTCCTTGGTTTTTAGTCACCTGAAAATGACTCAAATCTTAATCCTTTAAAGTGTCAAACTTGGGGTCCTGAAGGTCTGAGACAAGACCTGTTTCATCCATAGTCTACCACTTATCCTACTCAGGTTTGTGGGGAATGCAGGACCCTGTCCCAGCTGCCATCGGGCGAGAGGCAGGGTACACCCTGGACTGGCCGCCAGTCAGTTACAGGGCCACATAAACAGACAGCCAGCCCTTCACTCTCTTTTGCACATCTAGGCAATTTTCCATGTTCTTTCCAATTAGCCTTTTTGGACCGTGGGAGGAAACCTGTTTTTGAAAATCCCAAGTGCAATCAATAACTGCTGTTGAAAAGCAAAAACACAACACCCGCAGAATTTTATGGGTCATATTTCTTTTTACCAGCCCTTTCTGGGTTTTACAATACAACAGTAACGAAGAGACCGTTTCAAATCAATAACTTGTTTTGCTGAAAATATTAAGTCTTAAGTCTTGATCTGTAACGATCACGGTCTAATTAAGGCTTGTGATTTTCAAAGTTATTTGTGTGTGTTTTTAATGGTCTGTTTTCGTGTGACGCCCCCGACCAACCTGGAGTCCTTCCTGTCTCCTCAGGCCTGTGAAGGAAGAGCTGCCTAGCGTCCTGAGTGCCAGATCCAACGTGTTCGACGATGACGAGTTTGACGTCTGGCGCCGCGACCAGCTGGACATGTCCCGCATCTGGAAGGGCCGAAGGTGAAACCTGCACGCTGATAGAACCCCCCCAACACAATAATACTTATAATTCTTGACAAATTAATTCCAAAACAGTAAATTAACTTTGGAAATAAAAGTTGAAAAAGAAAGAAATATCCACGCAAGAAAACTGGATTCAGATCCAGGAAACAAAGAGGAAGTAAATGGATTCAGAACTGAAATTATTTATATTTCATATGTATAATTAAATGTCTTAAATGACACTGTACCCCATTAATGGCCCCTGCAGAAAAGGCGAGAGCATGCAGGAAATGCTGAACGACAAGCAGCACATCGCCGAGCAGAGAGCTCGTTACCATACCTACGAGACGGTCGTAGACGAGGTTGAGGTCGAGCCCGGTGAAGCGGAGGGCGGCTACAGTCTGGGCGACTACGACGACGAGTATGACGACACCTACGACATGAACCAGGTGGGAGCCAATGACCTGGACGGGGAAAGCCTGCTGAACAGAAGGTAAGCCGCACGACCTCCGGCCTCGTCGACCTCAAGTTGACATTGCTGGATTTAAACTTGCCTGATGTCTTTTCTCCCCACAGGCCATTCACGGTGCCTCAGGTTTTGCGAAAAGCAAACAAACCAGAGGAAGTTGTGGAGGACGGAGAGGATGAGGAGGAGGAGAGTGAACAGGTAGTGACATTGTTTTAATTTGAGCGTTTTCTCCTCCAGATAAAAAAATAAACAAAATAAAATTAAAAAAATCATAGACAAAACAATTCTGTTTTGTATAATTTAAAACCTTTTTATTTTCAGCTTGTGTACTTATTTACATGTGAACCCATCCTATTTCAGAGCAACATGCACAGGGACCAGTTTGTGCAGGACCCTGCTGTGCTACGGGCGCGGGCCGAGGCCTCCAGGGCTGCCATGCAGCAGAGGAAAGGGTACACACACACACACACACACACATTTCCGCATGTGAACATGATTTCACTGATTCCTTAGCTAGTTTTCACGTCACCTTCACAGTGACATTTGGGCTGCATAAGGTAGTTTTTTTTTTAGCCACTCGGTAACCGTGGATACCAGTGGATATCAGCCTCTAAAAAACTCCCTTTAATACAATACCTTTCATTAATAAATAATTATCAGTGTTTGAAGTACAACCTTCAGAGGTCAGTGTGGCACCTTGCTGTTGTCGAGCAGCTGGAGGGCTGCAGGTTGTCCTATAACTAAAACCGAGGGGATCTGAACTGTTAGACCCCAGTGAACAACCCGTCCACGGGTCCCCGGGGGACAGACAGCCCTCACCCAAAGCCATAGAGGACGAGCTCTGCTGCATAATGACAGTTAAGATTTCTTCTGACTCGGGTTCTCCTCTGATCAGCTTCCGGCCAGAGCGTCCCAGTCACGTCGTGGGCCGCCCCAAGGGCCAGGGTCAAACCACAGAGACGTTCCTGGACCGCCGCAGGAAAGAGGCCAACAAGAGCCGCGGCGCCAACCACAACCGACGCACCATGGCCGACCGCAAGAGGAGCAAAGGCATGATCCCCTCCTGACAGCCGCTTCGGTTGGCCTCTGGAAATAGACGAGCCGGAAAAGGAGAGGTGGCGGTGGCAAGGGACCTGGATGTTAGGGCTAAAAACCTTCATCGCCAGGACCCCGCCCCAGCTCCCGCCCCTGTCGACCTTTTTCTCAAGACGGAAAGGATTTCAGATGCCATGTTCTCGGCTCTTTGCGATGAGCTGGTTCCCTGCAGGTCGGAACGCCTGAGACTCTGAAGGTATCGTTTTAGAGCCCGAAGCTTCTTCTGTTCTTCAACCTGAAGAGATTTATTTCATATTTTAAGGAAAAACCAAAGATCAGTGACCATGTCAGGATCTTAGGACAAAGACCTTTATTATCGTTTTTTTTGCCAAGTAACAAATTTATCACGATTAAGATCCAGAATGTTTGGATGAGGTTTTTTTTTTTTTTTTCTTTGATCTTATTAGATAAATAACATAGGAAGAAAAGGAAGAAAATACCCAGGGTTCTGCAGAGACGGTGTTCCCCTTCTGTACCTGGAAGAACAATAACTGACCTGGTGATCAAGGCTGGCGGCACCGTGGCACATCAATAAGGGAGAGAGGCTTATTGCATGGAAGTTCATGTCATCCACCCAGAAAAACACCGCCGCAGTACAGCAAAACAACAAAACATCAGCTCTTTGTGAATCTTTAGTGAGTGAGTGTGAGTGTCCAAGGCGCTGTGCGCACACCCTGTTTTCTGCGCCAAGAGGGTGCCTGGAACAAAACAACAGATGTACTTGCTTTTTGGAGTTGACATTGCAAAAGAAAAGAGGAAAAAAAAAAGTGAATAAATTCATCATTGCTATTTTTTTGACATCATCTGTGTTTTGACTCGTCGGTCATTCTTTTTTCTCAAAAAATGTTCTTTGGGAAAATAACGGACATCACTCCCATTATTTTCTGCTTTTCAGAAGTAGTTCAGTCTGAAACTGCTTAGATCTCAACCTTTTAATAAATACATATGAAAATGCTGGGAGAAGTAGATTGTGAAAGAGTGAACTCATTTTTTCCTGGTCAGTTTTTGGTAATTCTTGCCTTTTATTATTATCTTTAAGATTTTTGCTAATTTTTTTCTAATTCTGTGTTTCTACAAGGTTATTTCTAGGCACATTTTAAGGTCATTTCTTTAGTATCATTTCTTGTCTTCAGTCATTTCTTGATAACCTGGCACAATCAGTTAGCTTTTGAAAACCTAGTTTAACTAATGAAATCATTGCTTTTGAATTGTGCTTAAATAGAATCATTAAAAAAATAATGAAACTGTCCTGGACAAAATTAATACCCCTAAAAAGATAAAAATAATTTGACCATGGGGACGTGTTAAACTAAAGTGCGTCCTGTAAGAAGCGGAAAATTGATCACAGGTTGAAGAAATTAGAGATGAACTCCGAAGTCAAGGTAAGTCAGTGTTAGATCACACCTTCAATCATTGGATGTGCCAAAGTGGACCCAGTAGAAGACCTCTGAGGAGGACACTACCGATGAAAGCAAATCACAAAAAAAAAAAAAGATTGAAACTGAAATTTGCCAAAATGCATATTGACAACTCAAGGCTTCTGGGAGGATGTTCTTTGGACTGAGACAAAACAGATAAAGAAGGGAAGACTTCCAGCACTGGAATGTGGAGGAGGCTGGGTAATGTCCTGAGGTGACTGGACTCTGTGCTGGCTACGATGAAATCTCAAAGACATGAAGCAAAACGTGGTTCCCAGTGTCAGAAGGTTTGGTCTCAATCGCAGGTCAGGAGTCCTGCCAACCGGACGATGACCCAGAAACACCCAAGAACGGCTGAGGACAAAACACTGGACTTTCCAGAAACGGACGATCAAAATCCAAATTAAACATCAGCGGAAGGAGTTGGAATGTGCCCCCTGGAGGAGGCTGGCGAGGACCTTTTGCTCGCTAGGAGTGGGACGAATTCCCTTTTGACAGGTGTGGAAGTCTCACTTGTTACAGAAATCTTCAGGCCAGTTTCATTATTTTTGTTTTGTTATTCTGTTGAAGCCCAATTCAAGCGCAATGCCCAATTTCAGTACTTAATATTCAGCTCATTTTTATCCGTTATTACTTTTGTCAGTTTTGTTATTTCAGTGACCATTGTGGATTTTCCTTTCTTTAACGGAAGGCGAGCAACAATATTGTTGAGCTTCTTCCTGGTTTCGTCTGGATGAGGAGGGGAGGAACTGGAATTTTTTGAGTCTGAAAACTGTACTACACAGACAACAACGCGCCGTTGTTTGTGGTTCGACCACTCCGTACTTCATAAGGCAAGTCACGTGCACATCTCGGGTGTGACGAACCGCAAGACCCCGACGGCTAACACCGAACCGCAGAGCTTCGACACCGGATGGAATCAGTCCCATCTGGTCGGCAGTAAAATGACATCATCGTGGATCTGAGCGTCCACGTTCATGCACCTGAACGTAGTACAAGTCCATGCACAAGCTTCTCAGATTGTGAAGAGTCCGAAGAG
The DNA here is from genome assembly GCA_901007705.1 of Fistularia tabacaria. Classification (NCBI taxonomy): domain Eukaryota; kingdom Metazoa; phylum Chordata; class Actinopteri; order Syngnathiformes; family Fistulariidae; genus Fistularia; species Fistularia tabacaria. The sequence continues at coordinate 105,356 of CAAKHD010014822.1, forward strand.
CTGCTCGGGGATGGAAGGTGAGTCAAACGTTATCTCACACACACACACACACACACACCCTGTAAGTCATGACATCAATGTTGCTTGGGGAACGTAAATGTAACGTACTGTTCATACACAGGTTCCGCACAGTCCTTGGGTTGTACTGCATCACACCACCCGGTGGTCCATTGTATGTGTGTGTGTGTGGACAGATGGTGTGGAGGAGGAGGTCAGGTGTTTGCCCCCACGATCCAATGCAGGACGGAGGAGGCGGTGAGGTCAGTAGAAAAACGAAAAACAGAAAAAGGCTACAGGAGCGTCTTGGAGGAGATGGAGACTCGGGGTCCCGGGGTAACGGCTGTTAGCTGTCTCTGCAGACGCTGCCTGAGGGGGGAGGATGAGTGATTTCTCTTAGACGACATGATCGTGAGGTTCACGGATTTAAAAAAAGGAAATCGGTAATGATTGACGGAAAAGTGCTGCCTGAAAGTTGGTAAAATCAGCAAGATTATGTCTTAACAAAATGAAAAACTAAGTCGAAGAATTGACTTAAGTCTGGCCTTGAGTCTGGGATTAGTGAGATTAATCCCAAAAACCTGATTACATTTTCATATCAGGAAAAAAAAAATCCACTGTTCTCGGCCCCTGAGGGGTCAGCAGACACATGCGGGGAGGAGGGGTAGAGGATTTAAACATATTTCTGTCTCAACTTGTTTTCTGCACTTTATATTAGGGTTTTTCATAAAGAAATCCTTTCAGTTGACAAACAGACGGACAGATGATTGACAGATGTGTGGAAGGGGCGGGACGTGAACTCACCCAGGATGCTGCGTTTGCAGAGCGGGCAGGTGTGTTGTAGCAGCAGCCAGGGGTCCACGCAGTCTCTGTGGTACTCGTGGAGACACGGCAGCACCCGCAGACACTGGCGGATCGAACACACCGGTTAACCTCATCCCGGCAACCGGCTTTATTACTTATCTATCGCAACCGGCGGCCAAAAGGAGTGGGAACAACTCATTTGTTGCACTGAAACGTCTATGGCTATTTTGGGAGTCAAGTCCCTCTGAGGGGGTCACCTGGTTGTTGTTGAACGGCTCCAGGCAGACGGCACACGTGTCCGTCTCGCCCGTCTGAGACGGGTCGCACCGGGATTTGGGCTGCCGGTACATTTTGGTCTTGAGGGACGACATTCTCTTCAGGACGTCCTGTTTGGGGAACAGCTGAGGAGGAGGAAGAGGAGGAGGACGGGGTTTCTTATTAGTGACTAATTTCTTGATGATTTTAGTTTTTTGTTTTTTTTCATTTCAAAATTTTTAAAGAATTTCAGCTCATTTTCTAATCAAATATGGGAGTTTTTTTATCACAATGACAAATAACCGAGAGACTGATGCAGAATTGTGTCTCCCAATAATTCAAATAAATAAAATACACAGTACTTTCTATCTTCTGGCCGTGGCTGTCAGTTGAGGTTGAGGACGAGGGCATCGTACCTCCAGCTCCTCATTCAGCTGGCGGTCCTGGTACTGCCAGCGGGCCTGAACGATGACGCCGGTGCTGAGGATGAGAGCCACCAGCAGGACCGTGTCCCACAGCTGCTGCAGGTACTTCTGGACACGGACACACACACACACACACACACACACGCGTGATCAATTGTGTAAACAAATCATGTCGTAAGAGATGCCGGTTGTTCCACAGTAAAAAAAATCAAAACAAACAAAAAAAAAAAATCAATGGGTTTGCTGATTTTTTTTTTTTTTTTTTTGTATTCAGATCCCTTGAACTGGATTTTAATTAATTCATTTATAAATTCATGAAGTGATTCATATTTTTAATTAATCAATTTTGATATGTATTTTTATTTATTTTTTCCTAAACAAACAAACAACAAAAACCTCAGGGGGGAAATCAACAATAAATAGTAATAAGTCTTTGCTGGAACTCCTTATGCCGCGGCACGAAAAAAAAACAAGAGTCTGGTGATGCTCTGCTCCTCCCACCTGGACCTGAGAGTTGGTCTCTCCCGTGCAAATGACCCCCTGCCACTCTCCGTAGCGTCCCCCTCTGGACCGGCCGCAGCTGGACCACAGCGTGAGAGTGGCACCCTGCCCAGACACAGCGGCACCAGCTCAGCGTCACCTCACCCTGTCATCAGTTAACTCACCACTTGCTGGTGCTTGTAACCGGTTGAGGGGGTCTCACCAGGTTGTCCTGCAGGATCGTCCTATATGTGATTTTTGCAGTAGCCTGAAGACCCCTGGAGGGAGAAACCCCCATTTGTCAAAACTTCGGCAACACATTATTATACGCTTCAAAAATCCAGGCTGACGTCGAGTTAAAATACAAAAATAATCTTATTTATGGCTTCTTCAAGAAGACAGGTCAAGCGCCGTTTTAAATCAACAAATCTAAATTCTTCAAGTGGAGAAAATATTTTTTTACAAATCGTGCGACCCCTCTGCCGAGTTACCTGAGCAAAGCGCCGATAAGCTTGGTGACGTTCTCGGAGGTCTGGATGACGATGATGGGCTTGGACAGAACCTGAGACAGATCCATCTGTGGTAGGCGCGCACACACACACAGACACACACACACACACACCAATCTACTTTATTCCAGATCTACCGTGTCGGATCTTTGTGAGGGGTACCCGACGGTCTCACTTCGCTGACGGTGTTCTGGTTGAGGGCCAGGATGATGAGGGCGGACGCTCCGAGGACCAAAGCTCGCTTCATCTGGAAAGAGAACAAAACAGTTGAAAAAACATCAGCAAAAACAACAACAAATCAAAACTAAAAGTGAGCTAAACAATTTGGCGGGAAATCAATGAACTTATGCGAGCATTTTGTATTTTTGTTCTACTTACATCAGCGATCATATGATGTAAAATATTTAAATAAAAGTGAAGTTAAACTACTTTTCATTAAGCTGAGCATCAAATTTGTTTAAAACCAGGCATCTGATTATCAGGATATCAAGGAGAATTATTGAACTGAATCATGATAAATATACTGTCAAAGTATAAAAATCTTTAAAATGTGAAATAATTAATGCATATCAATTTACGGTTACAAATATATGATGTTAATTGAGAAATTCTGTAATTCTGTTTATAACAAATGCTGAGTTTAATGTGATGTGCAGGGTGGGCTAGAAAAAGCTATTTCTTTTTTCTCCGCCATTTTTTGGTTGTGATGATTTGAAATTGAATTGTAAATATGATGTGAAGGATGAAAGCAACCAAAAATAAAGTCATTCATTAATTCATTCATGAACAGGGTTCGCTTCCGTCGTTCTTCGGTCTCTGTGCAGCAACACGCCGGGCAGCTACCTTGTTGACCATCGCATCAGCGAAGGACTCCTGGTTGCTGGTGGAGGCTTTGCTGTCGTCCATCTCCACCGGCACCACCCCGATCCACACCTCCTGCACCCGGGCCCCATCCTCCTCCTCGGGCTCCGCGTCTCCAACCTGAAGAGAAGAAAAAGGGACTCTGTTAATACTTTTTGCTATGATCGTCGGGCGGATCTAACCCAGTTCTCCTAATGGTTCACAATGACCTATTGCATGAGCACATTGTTGTGGTGATGCTCTGTTTAAAAATAAGTCAAGGAAAGAAAAAACTTTTTTGTTTTTTGAACTGCATTTCAGAAGAGGATTAATATCAAAAATATTTAAACAATCCTTTACTCAAATCGTCCGAGTTTTCCTGCCGTTGATTATCTCAGAAATGAGAAAAAAAATAAAAAACAAAGTTCTGATTTCAGAAAAAATCCCTTAATCTTTGAGGGGAAACAAAATGCAAAGCAAATAATCATCTCATTCATTTTTTTTTTCAGATTTATCAGACATAGTGATCTGCTTTTTCGAATCTGAACTCATTGAATAATCAAGGGACTTTTCGAAACGCGTAATGCAATATTGGGAAAGGTGTTTTTTACATAATGTGCTGACCGGTTTGCGTGGCATTTTATTTCTCTCCTTTTTTCTTTTTAAGGCCATTTTTTTGCCTCTTGACCTCTGACAATGAATGGACCGTTCAGTTTGAGATAAAAAGTCAGCCCCACTGACCAGGACCAGCTCTCCCTCCAAGTCCTTGGGCTCTTCGTCCCGGTGTTCGGAGCTCCTGCTGCCGCCGCCGGCCTCCACCACCTCCCCCTGGAGCAGGGTGCTGACACCGGGCTGCTGCTGCTGCTGCTCCACCACCACAACCTCCACCAGAGCTACCTGCTCCGCCGCGACCAGCAGCGCCGACCACAGCAGCAGCAGCAGCAGCAGCAGGAGCGGGGACGTCCGGGTACGGGCTGCGGCCATGATCCCGGCAGGAGCGGAGGGAATACGGCCGGCTGGACACGATGGAACCCGGTCAACTGTCATCCATTTTCAGGGGGAACACCTCTATCCTCCCCCCTCCTCAGTTAGCTTCAACCTCCAGAAAAATGTAAACAAGCGACGGTGGCTTCCGGGACAAACCGGAAACGACAGGGGGACCCTTATCTTGCACGCACTGCTGTCAAAACGGATGTGGTGAAGCGCTACAAATATCAGCGGTTTTATGGAGCTTAATACATCGATGAGGAACTTCGACGTGAGTAAAACTTTATTATTTATTTGTTAATTTGATTTTGCTTATTTAGCTAGTTTTGTTATTAACCTTGGGAAAATGATGTAGCGAGACAAGAGAGTACCGACATGTACTTCCTGCTTCGCCTTATTCCTAACAATTTCAATCTGTCTTCAAAAGGTGTGCGTTTCTTCCATGTAGCACCTTGACGTACTGCGACGGTTTCACACATGCTAACGGCTATTTCTATGAAGTTTCATGTTTTTCAAGACAGAGCCCGACTTTATCCTTGAGCGGTTGGTACTTAACATATTCTAATTGCTATCCGTATTAGTGCGCGTGTGCGGCATTTAGCAGGAGGGGTGCACCACAGATCGTATATTTCTTTTTTTTTATTTCGAGATGGTCACTCCTCTTGAAAACACGCTGCTGGTGCAGGTTGAATTTTAGAATCGTGCTTTTGCCTTTCCATTTTCAGTGGATTTGACCCTGATCTCATAATGCATTTTTCTCTCACTGAATAAAACTTATCGAAAGCAGCATTCCCTTTTATTTAGGTTTTCCAAATATGTTTTGTATAGTTTGCACACTAACATGAAGATAGGTATAATTCCCACACTTGTGTACTATTTCTGTCTGAAGTACTAGCATCGCAAAGGTAGAATATTATAGTTTTTAATTGAAATTGTACAAGTATCCAATGTTCAATATTATAAAAAAGCAGTACAAGTAAACAGTAGAACGTAATATCATCTAAGTACAGAGGTGGTATGGTTCGGATGTAGAGTACGAATAGACATTTGTATATGGGATTTTGTGTACAATGTTGTTAGATATATGTATAAACATGGATACCATATAAATGTAGACATGAATGCAGAGGATAATGTGGCTAAATATACAACTATTATGCATAGTGTCGTGCAAAGTGTTGTCAACCAGTCAACAAGACAAATGTGTTATTTTTCAGAGAAGCGTGGTTCAAGCAAACTGTCAATATGCTTTGCCCGCCACATTGCAGATCTGCCGCTTTATATTTGTCATTTTATCATATTAACCACACTGTAAATTGTTACCAAAAAAAAAATCAAAATCACATCTGAAAACAATGCAGAAAAGACGCATGAAATGTTTTTTTTTTTTGTTGTTATTTTTTTCCTTGTGCGTGTGTCAGTTGCAGCAGGGAGCTTGTAAACGCACGACCATGCTGTCATCTTGCTTCTTTTTTTTTTTTTAATATCTTTGGCCAAGTCAGCCGGTTGGAGCGGGCGGACCGAGTGTCATCGTGTTTATAGTTTTTTTTTTTTTTTTCGCGACGCCCCCATGACACTTCTTCCCCCACCTGCTAGCAGCTGAGGGGGAGGACGGCCGGAGCCTGACGGCCTCGATGAGCGCATCGGGGAGGCGTCAACCTCAGACAGCCGCCTGTCACCACTGACGGAGTCGGACTTGAACGGCGCGTCTCATCGGGTCGAGTGTCTGCAGGCATGAGCGGGAGAGTCGGAGACCTGAGTCCCAAACAGGCTGAAACCCTGGAGCAGGTGAGCAGAAAAAAATAAATAAATAAAATAAATAGATAAATTATAAATATCAATTAATAATTATAATAATCGCGATAATCATGCTCATGATAATTTTCAGTAGTTTCATGTACTGCATGTTGCTTATGCCGTAACATGCCGTCATGCAGCCTGCAGATATAAAGCACACTTCAAGCTTTTTTTAATGTTTTCAACAAGTAAATATTTGATATTTTGATATTTTGATAAATGAGCCATATAAATGAGCCATATACTGCTTTGCAGGGTAGATATGAGGCTGTCTGAAGAGGACAACCCAGTCCTCTGCTTTAGGAAGATCCCCATTAGTAGAACAATGATGATGATAATGATATTATTGAACTTTAACTAGGAATGAGGAAGTGGGGCTTTCTGTAAAGTAAAAGTCTTCCACCTGACCGTGAAATGGAAAATATATCAAATGCAAAGGGCTTTCTTGAAATCTTTAACTGCTGTCATTTTGATGTAAAGTTATGTTTAATTGTATAACACTTGAAAAAGGGATGCCGCCATCGAATTTATTGTCAGACTTTAACCAGCGATTAACAATAGTGACCGTCGGTGATTCACAACCAAAATCTCTGACCGATCATTTATCAGTCAGTCATGATGAGCCCGGCCATGCACCGCCGGATTTATTCACAAACACCTCAGCAGTTTGTGCATGTGATCGAGCCTTCGCTCTTGAAAATGTTTGCTTGTTTGCTGATCCTCTTAGAATCGAACCTTCACCCCCGTCCAGCTGCTCGAGGATAAACAGATTTTTTTCTAGAACCGACCTGGATGGGAAATATTTATCCGAAGTACTAAGCCATCATTAATAGTTTATAAGCCCTTTGTAAACACTGCTTTATGTGGCCTCGGATCTGGAAATACATGTTTTTATCCGAATTTGACCCTTTCCCGGGGGGAACCGGACCCCAGATCTGGTTCTGATGTTAGCAGAACCCAAACCCAGAAGACCCAAAGCTGCAGTTTCATCCGCAGAGAGTCTGGGACGATCAAAATATCGACAGGGATCCTCCAAAAGTACAGACCCTAGCTTCCAAAGTTTTTATTTTTAATTATTTTTGATGTCTTCTATCAAATCATGAAAGTTTTGCGGAAAACATACAGATAGCCAGTAAAACATTGCTGATGTCAAATACAGAGCATAAAATGAAATTATTACCTCGACAGTTAAAAATCAACAAGTTTGTAAAAGAAATAGCCAGGTTGTCAAAAAAATGAGTGAAAACACTTACAAACTTGTCAGAAATGACATAAAAAGTTACAAGATATGACATGACAATTGGCACAAAATTACTTTGAAATATCCCAAAATTTGAGTATTTATTTTGAAATTAATAAAAATAAAGGGGTGCACTCTGAAATATTGAAAACTCCAGAATCAATTAAATCAAAAGAAAATATGAAAAGAATTATCTTAAAAATTGAGCTAATAACTTCAAATATTTAGCCCAAACAATAGCAAGAAATGAGTGGGAAAGAATTTGTCTGACAATCTCCCTAGATTTAGCATTTGCAATTTAGCAAAAATTTTCCAGAAATTATCAAAACATTGGCAAGGAATTAGCAAGAATTAGCAAATCTGCAAGAAATTAGCAAACTGCTGTATGAAAGATGGAAAATTAGGAATAGAAGCGCATTTAGTGCTTGGCGGATAGGAATCACTCCACGCCCTCCCCTATTAGATTGATTTTAAGATATTTTATTCCAAACCCACATTTAAATTTTAAAACTCCCCATCAGCTCTGTTAATTTATTAATAATTTATTAGCAGATTTAAATAAATAAATAAATAAATAAATAAATCTCTTTGCTACTGACCCGGAATGTTCCCCCGCTGACCATTAAATATAGCAAAGCCATGCTGGTCTTGTCACGCTAAAGGTCACGAAAAGGTCCAAATGTAGTGGACTTAAATGATCACAAATTTTCCTGCGCAGATGTCATACATTCACACACATCTACATTATTCATCATCAGAGATTATTTGCCAATATTTATTGTAATATTAATATAATATATATGATATGGTATAATATTCTACCAATGAATCACTTGAAGCCATATTTTAAGCGTAATTCTGTCATTTCAGCTCATCCACTGTGATTTTTCCGTCCGAGTGACTTGAATATTCTTTGGACGTTGGACGTTTTGAGACGTCATCTCCGCCTTTATGAAATTCCCGTTATATCACCGTTGTTTTTTTTTAATTTCAAGGAACAGTCAGCTGTTCGAGAAAGTAATCGATACGCTATTTATTTGCACGTGGAACGAAATGCGGTGAAAGGGACAAGACGGCGGCGCGGCATTTGCATGAAAGAGACGCAGTGAAACTATAAATAAACCGGAAAACGGGGGGGGGAAGAACTGCATGTTTTTCTGCTCCAGGGGTTCAAACCGTTATACGAGGATGAAAGTCTGCCTTTAACTTGAATTGCCCCACATGTGTCTCTATCCTCCGCTCCTGCAGTTTCGAGGGAGGATTCAAGACATTCTTCCTCTACTTCCTGCCCAACACGACCACTTCCTGTTACGATGGCTCCGAGGTGAGGCCCCCCCCCCACTATCACCACCCTGAGTCTCGACCCCTTGCAGTTTGTTTCTCCATCAACGTTCAGAAGGTTACAAGTAAACCTAGGTGAAGCAGAAGCTGAGGCGTTTCATAAATGGACCTGATGCAACGCCATCCTGACCCCGCTCACAGCTGTTGAGAAAGACGCTCATGTGGTTTTCAAGCATGAGCAAAACCTTCAGTCCGCAATTGGAGAGGGATAATAATTTTAAAAAAAGCCCAAGCTGCTGGTCTCGGTATTCAGCCAAACAAGAGACGGCTTCACGGAGCCCTGAAATGTGATTTTATCCGCCCGTCACGCGGGGTTTTCACCGCAGTTCCTCCACACGTAATTCAACCGTGCCACCCCCGGACCTCAAGGGGGCGCTGCAGGTTTTCTCCGTTTTACTCGACTGACCTGTGGAAACCCCAAGGTTCGAGTGTCTACAGTAAGAGACCAACTCAAATTGAAATTCTGATTTTGTAACGCTGCGGAATTTATTTCACGGGAAGTAAAAAGTTTCCAAAAGGTCTGAGAGGAGGGACTGCAGAAGAAAAGTTTTTTTTTTTTTTTTTTATACACCTCGGGTAAATAAGTCATCACAGAACGAACTCAGAGCCCTTTATCCGACACCCAACTGAATTTTTGAATCGATTCCAAACAGGTCGGCGATTTACCGAGATTTATTTATTATCGATTTCAACACTTTAAAAGAAAGAAAGAAAGAAACAAAGCTGTGGCTTTTCATGGCTTCGTTGTCGCGGGAACAGCTAAGAAGAAGAAGAAGAAGAAAGACCGAGTCAAACATTGACAGCGAAGCAAACAAGCACCCATTCAGCGCAAGTTACTTTAAAGAAGGGGGCGTTTAAGCTAGCTGCAATTAGCAGCGTTTCAAGTTTTCCACCCTAGGTTCTCTTCAACAAAAAAATATTTAGCCAAGAATAGACATGAACGCTGAAACAACATGAATATGTGACAATTAAAATTTCTAAATTGTGATACTAAAATGCATGCTAAAGCCGCTAGCTACCTCTCCTCTCCTCATATTTTTAATCTCTGAATATTTAAATTCAAATATTCAAATATTGCAAAGACATAAAATAAATAACGAAATAACCAAACAATGACCGGTATCTTCACTTCCTTTTTTACTACTTATAGACTGAAAGAAGCCTGTTGCTATCAGCTAATTTTCGCAAAGGCTAGCAGCTAGCTCTGGAAGCTAACAGCATGGTCGTGCATTTGCTTATGTGTCACAAAAAGTAAAAAAAAAAATTGAAAAAAAATTAAACTTTTGTTCGATTGGAAAATTGAAACATGTTCGACAGTGATACTTATTGGCGTAAATACGTAGAATATAGGCGTTTTTTAGTGTGTATTTGAAAAGTGTAGATAATAATTATAATAACATGACTGTTTTGATTATTTTAGTATTTTGAAGTTCAAGCCAAGAGAATAGGGGGAGCGCTGGTCAAATCAAGCCACACTCTGGTTCCTCCCGCAGGACCGGCACCCGCCAAATCAGGCTAATCTGGGGGCTAATCGTATTAAAAGGTGCGCCGCCATGGGGGACGGCCGCTCTGCAAGCACACACACACACACACACACACACACACAAACACACACAAACACATAAACACACACACACAGACACCAAACCTCTTTGGCGCCACCCTGTTCAGGCTTCATGGAATTTAATGACGGTCTCAAATAATTCAATAATAAGACTTGGGACAATTGTTCCTTCTAATGAAGCTTCCCTAAGTGGCCACCACAACCCCCGCCTCCTCCCCTCCAGAGTCCCGCCCCCCGGACCCGGACAACGGCAGTCTGTCTGGGCCTTGAACGCTCCGATTGAGTCGAGTTATTCGCCTGTCCGTGCCAATGTCCCGCTGCTCATGAGCCCCGGGGGGCTGTTGGGAGAGAACTTGGCAGTCTCATTGCAAAAGAAACGGTGTCCGTGATACATAACCGTTAACCCTAAAACCATCCAATCAGACGCCGGGGTTTGTGTTAGTTTCACCAATGGAAAAGTGCTGAGTCGTTTTCAGTCCGGATTGAACATCATTAGCGAGTTCAAGTCCGTCGCCGAACCGGGTTTCAGTTTCCCAAGTGCTTTAAATCCGTCCGCAGATCATCCATCGATTGTCGGTTTCACTGTGAGCTGCCGCCGCGGGGATGGCGCCACCGTCGTCGTCATCCTCCTCCTCCTCTGGCCCTGAGAGAAGAAAAATAAAACAAAAATGACAAAATCTCCCGCCTGGGAAAAATCTTGTTAACTCAACCAAAAATCCTATCTGATCAGAGGATTTATCATGAATTTTTTTTTCCCTCTGCGTGAGAGTTACTAAATGAAACTGCTTAATCTACAAAAAAAAAATGAATACAGGAATTACCTTCAGTAACCAAGGATTTGTATAATATATATATATATACATAGATATATAGATATATGATTTTACACAGCAGGTCATCCAGCCTGGGTCCCGGTCAGTCAGTGCTCAATGTCCTGATTGATCATCATAATCTCTGCCAGAACAAATTATGGTTATTACAATTTTACAATTGATTATCAAACAAATTCGGCGCCTCTGGCCGTCGGTCGTGTTGCTGTAATAAGCCGGATCTTCCCGACCGCTGTGCGATTCATCTGCAAAAATCAGACGCCGTCACGTTTCGGGGTCACTCCCGAGGCCTGACGTAAACAGCGGTCTGTCCTCAGACGCCTCCTCTGCCATAATCCCACATGGCAGAGGAGTCCAGCCAGTTCAGTGACCTTTGTGTCCAGAACACACACAAAAACAGAGTTCTGGTCGCAAGACCAGAATGTAAACATCGGAGCCCCTACTCCCAGTAACTCCTCCGACCTCACAGCGCCGCTGCGAGCAACGGCAGATTATAGCCTGCCGTTTGCTCTCCAGAAATCTGTCTTAGACTTGCGGTCGAGGGCGTTTGAAATGTTGTGAAATATTAAGTTTGCACTGTGAACCGGAGGGCGCCGGAACACCTTATCTTACCTTAAGATAAGGACTCTACTCAGATCAGATGAGTTGATTTCACCAAGTTCTCACATCGAAACATACATTTGTGGCGTTATTTCACGTTAATAGAGTATTTCGAGTATTTTACTTGGCACTAACCACCCTCCTAATGAGCAGCGTCATCGCTGTCTCTTCATGAGTATCAAACATTGGAGGTTAATGAATATTAATATAATATAATATTGATAAATATTTTCAGTTAACATAAACAAACTGCATGAGGGTCACGGAGCTCTGAATGTAACGTCCTCATAACTGGACAAAGTTTATCTATTCACATGCCTTGTCTTCTTTTGTGATTCTACCATATTTCTATATATTTTGAACATCCATCCATCCATCCATCTTTTGCTCATATTTCTATGCTAATCACGTTTATTTATGACTACTTTATCACAATTATTATAAGTTGTTGGTATGTCTAGTGCTACTTTCATTCTTGTGTCATCACTGCACCAGAAATCTGATGTTTTCGTCATTTTCACCTTGATTGGTGAACATATTAGCCAGATGCTATAATCTACTGAAATGTCTCGGGCGTGTGTAAATCATCATGGTGTTGATCATCGCATCTATATCAATGGTTTTTTTTTGTTTGGTTTTTTTTTTGGCTTTTTGCAGCCAGAAACTTCAACATCCAGAAGTCCGAGGCCATGCTGCGAAAGGTGAGTGTGAGACAGGGGAAGCTGGGTGTACAGAACCAGGCTTCCTGTGGCTAATTTGTGGATGCGGGGGGTTTGTTTAGACTGTGCAGATCAGAAATATATGGACAAAGGAAAAAACGTCGGCAATGTCACTGCAGGATCTGAAGCCTTGAGGGTGTGAAAGATTAGCATACAGGTGGTGAATGTGTCAATTTTTAAATGTCAAAAAATCCAATTCACACTCAAAAAAATTTAATATTCAAATCAAAATTCCGAAAAAGTTCAAACTTGTCGTTTCTTAACATGATTGTATTAAAAAGTCAAAACTCATTCTTTGCAAGGTGAAAACCATCCTCCCATGCGATAGCTTAGCACAATGAATGGTAGCCTATGGAATTGTTAGCCTAGCTTGTTAATAAGTCCTAAAATAGCGACCCCAATCCTCTCTAGCCCATTTGAATCTGTCTTTCTTTGCTGCAGACGACTTAAAAAAACAAACATCACACACCACTATCACCTCCAGCCTGTTGTCTGAAGATAACCCTCAGCAGACTGTTTGGGTGTAGTTGGGCTGTCAGAAAAATAGTCCCCCACTCTCTAGATCATCACCAGTAACCGGACTGTTTTTTGGTAAAAGAGAAGTTCTCTTGACATTTTAATTAATTTATTTTTGCAAATTATTCGCTGGCCGCAGACGTTATTTAGGTAATCTGACAACCAGCTTTTGTAAAGCTTTAAATCCGTGTTGTTTTTATTAAGATAAGACAGACTTTCACATAGTTTGTTTACTGACCTTTTTCTGATCAGTTAAAGGTAACTACTGAAAATACTGTCACCATAAGTAATCCTATAACCAACGATTTTAATTTTTCCAACATCTTTCCACAATTCATAAACAGACAAGTGCGGCTGATTTAATAATATTAAATTATTTTTTTTTAATTTAAATAAATGTTACCAATTTATTTCATGGCCTGTAAGTATGTGTGTATGTGTCCAGACAAATCAGCAACGTAAGTGATCCCCTCCCTGCTGACCAGGCGGGTTTTACTTCCTAAGCCTTAAATCGGTTGGCGGTGCTTGCGGGCGGAACAACGTCACTTCACCTGTCTGTCACGCATGTGTTTTCCTCTCACACCTGGCTGTCATACACCTTCCCACTGGCAACATTTTTTTCCTTTTTTGTGTGTGCCTCTCAGCATCTGGAGTTCAGGAAACACATGAAAGTTGATACAATCATCTCGGACTGGCGGCCACCCGAGGTAATCAATCGATCAGTCAAACAATCAATCAATCGGTGAAAGCAGTACATGGTGAAGATGCGCGGACTCCCCCCGGTGCAGGTGATCGAGAAGTACCTGTCGGGGGGGATGTGCGGTCACGACCGCGAGGGCAGCCCCATATGGTACGACGTCATCGGGCCCGTCGACCCCAAGGGCCTCTTCCTGTCCGCCTCCAAGCAGGACTTCATCAAGTCCAAGATCCGCGACTGTGAGATGCTGCAGAGGGAGTGCGACGCACAGTCGCAGAGGGTGAGAGCAAAGGTCGACCCCCCCCAGGACCAACAGCAGAACAATATGTTGATCTTTTTAGTTCTTTAGTCATTTATTAGTTTATGATTATTATTGTTGTTTTGTTTTTTAACTCTGTATTTATTATTGGAATTCTTTTAATTCAGGATATAATTCTTTAAATATTTTAAGGGGATTTTTTTCCTCTCTTTTATTCTATCATATATTTATTTCTAATGCTGTTTTCTTTCCAATAATTTGTTCATTCTCAGCCCGTTTTTTTTCTGGTAGTTTTTTGCGGATTTTTGGAAAAATTGGAAAAAAAAAATTCTTACTGATGTTTTGTTGTCCTTTTTTCATTTATTAGTTGATTATCATTATTATTATCATTGTGGTTGATTGTACTCAGTATTACTAATAATAATGTAATAATTTATATAGAAATATATATATATATAATGTTTTCTTTTTGTGTTTTTTTTTTCAGGTAATTTTTCGCTGATTTTTATTTTTTTATATTTTATTTTCTTGACGATTTCATTTAGTCTTTCATTTATTAGTAGGTTATTATTATTGTTGTTGGTTTTTTTACCCAATCGCAATCTTGGAAATTCTTTTAACTTTGGGTGTAATTTTTTTAATATTTAAGGGGATTTTTCCCTCTTTTATTTCATTCATGCATTTTTATAATGTTTTTGTTAATGTCTTTACATTTCTTTATGATTTTTTTTTTGTCCAGTTTTCATTTAGCAGTTAATTATTATTGATTTTATTTTTTACTCAGTATCAATTACATCAAAACTTCTTTCAATTTAGGATATAGTTCATAAAAAAATATTTTAAGAGGATTTGGGGGGGATTTTTTTGCCCCTTATTTGTTTCATGCATTTTTATAATGTTTTCTTTCCAATATGAAGTTTTTAGCACTGTTCTGCCATTTTTAGGTAATTTTTTTGCTGATTTTTAAACCTTTTTTTTTTTTTTTTTTTCTTGCTGATTTTAGAGGATATTTGGGCTCATCCTTTATTATTTTGGGGATGTTTCCTTATAAAAACATTTGTAGTAGCCTCAAATCTCTATTTCTTCCAGACACTGTTTTTCTTAGCTACTATTCATATATCTTGATCGAAGTTCATCTAATATAAGTCAACCCCAAGAAAACCTCTTTTCACCAAACAACATCATATATTGATTGATTAAAAAGATTGCAATTGGAGAATCCTGTTGTTTTTGGATGTTGTGCAGTTGGGGAGGCACGTGGAGTCCATCACCATGATCTACGACGTGGAGGGGCTCGGTCTGAAGCACCTGTGGAAGCCTGCCATCGAAACATATGGAGAGGTAAGCACGCACGCATGCGCATGCACATGGACACACACACACTCACACACACACACACACACACACACACACTGGTATCCCATGTTTGTAAAGATAGTCTATACTGTGCGACGGTCCTGCGTGTCACCAGATCCTGCAGATGTTCGAGGAGAACTACCCCGAGGGCCTGAAGAGGCTGTTCGTCATCAAAGGTGAGAAGGATGGCATGCCGTCTTTTGCCTTTGCCACTGTCGCCGCTGGCGATGTTCAATCTTTTATTTCTGTTCTGTTTGTTTTTGTTTATTTGCCTCCCTCAGCACCCAAGCTCTTCCCCGTGGCCTACAACCTGGTCAAACACTTCCTGAGTGAGAACACACGGCAGAAGATCTTCATCCTGGGATGTGAGACGAAACCTCCTTTTGAAACCGAGATCACTTAAAAAAAAAAAAAAAAAAAATTAAAATAAGTTATCACTCAGATTCATTCATTTTTATTTGTATTTGTTTCTTCAACAAAGAACTTAAAACGTTGCCAAAAATTAATTAAGAAAACACATTTTATGGCGAAAATTTGTTTTACCCAGGAATACATTTTTCAGTTATTAATTGGTAACCTAAAAGAAACGACAGGGTATTTACTAAAAATATCTTTGCATTTTCTAGAAATGAAGCAATCAATCAAGTGAAAATTTGAGATCCCTTATATATGATATATATATATATGTGTGTGTGTGTGTGTATGTGTATATATATATATGTATGTGTGTATATATATATATGTATGTGTGTGTGTGTGTATATATATGTGTGTGTGTATATATATGTGTGTGTGTGTGTGTGTGTGTGTGTGTATGGGTTTGTGTGTGTGGGTGTTTGTGTGTGTGTGTGTGTTTGTGTTTATTTATGTGTATGTCTGTATATGTGTGTGTGTGTGTGTGTGTGTGTGTGTGTGTGTGTGTGTGTGTGTGTGTGTGTGTGTGTGTGTGTGTATATTATATATATAATTCAATAAATAGATCAGTAAACAAATGAGTGGTAGTTAGAAATTCCTCATAAAAAAAGATCTCTGGAAGAAGATGAAACTACTTTCATCATTAAAATACAATTTGAAATATTATGTTTGTGGTGAAACTCCTGTTTTTCTGCAGTACTTTTGACAATGAATTGGTCCGGAGTCATTTTACAGCGTGTTCGCTCTCTACGTCCGCAGCCAACTGGCAGGAGGTCCTGCTTAGGTACATCGACGCCGAGGAGCTGCCCGTCATCTACGGCGGCAAGCTGACCGACCCGGACGGCGACCCCCGCTGTCGGAGCAAGGTGAGTTCTGCCGCCCCAGCGCCAACACCCCCCGGGTCAGCGGGTGAGCTGGGCCAGACGGGCGTCCCTCGCTATTATCTGATAATTATTTCTACATTCAAAGGATTTAAAAACAAATTTCTTTTCCTCCTTCGGTGATCCCAGATGATGATTGGTCCTTGGTAGGTGTTCTTTAAACCCTCACATTTGGCTGTTTTCCAAAGTCCAAAGTCTTTTCTGCGCCCATTTGCCGTCTCTCTGATGACGTGGCTGCTCATTACATCTTTATTACTTACTCGCAGTGTCACACGATATAATTACCTTTTTCTTTTTCTTTTTTTCATGGCAAAAATAATCTACCTGGGATATCTGACATAGCGAGTACTGCTATAGTGTACTGGCATTACTTCTGTTCCCAATGTGTATATATATATCAGTTGATTTCAGGACTCCGGAGTATTTTACTGTAAAGTGTGAATTTCTGTTCCTTGGCCCGACGGTTCCTCCGGAGCTTTATCTCAGCCCCGAGAACGTCTGGTTCCGCACCTGGCTGACCCCCCCCAGGCTGCAGTAGGATGCCTGCTGCCCCGCTGTAGAACCCTCAGAACCCATAGGCACAGACTAGCTAGCTTGTTTTTTTGTTGTGTTTTTTTTTTTTGCTCTTTGCTTCACATTTGACTCGCAAGTCGTCTTCCGTGTGAGTTCCCTCGAAAAACACGCAATAGGATATTTTTCTTTGTTTTGTTTTGTTTTTTTCATAATTTTCTTTGTTTTGCTTCTTCCACCCTGTCGTCATGCCAACGCCACTGGCAATTCTCTGTTGAAAAACGTCACTCAGATGAAGTTTGATGCACAAGTGAAACATTTTCTGAGCCCTGCTAAAAGGCCCGCCGCCGCCAGAGTCCCGCCCGCCCTGCTGCGTAGAAGAAGAGCAAAAAATGGCCTCTCCCGTAGTTCGTACGTAGGTTGAGGCCGCCGGTCGACCCGCCGGGTGACAGGACTGATCCCCGTCTGTCGTCTCTCTGTAGATCAATAACTGGGCCTGCGGCGAGTGACGGGGCGACTCGAGGGAAACGTCCGGACGGGCGGAGTCGAAACCTCGATCTGTTTTTTGTTTTTATTTTTTTTTTTACTTTGTTTTGTTATGTTGAAGTTAGGCTGTAGCTAGCTAGCTGTGTGACCTTGACCTCCAACTGTGTGTTCTTTCATAGGTTTCTAGGATCTGAGGGGGGGTTACACGACGTTCAGGTCCCTTTTGGGAACCAGTTTTGAGGGGTTCAATGATTTTAATTGGCTTTAGATCGGTAAAGTCCCTCCCCCTTTTGGATGGAAATATTTTTTCTGCTTCTGTCTTTCATTCATCATTTTGTTTTTCTTCTTTTTCTTGGGGATCCATAAAAGGACTGTGAACGCACTATCTCAGGACTCACTGATGCACTGATTGATAGATTTTCAATGAGTGAAACCTATGAAGTCAATCAATGTCATGAATCACTAAAAGCCAATGTTTATCTACAAATGGACGAGGCTGATAATCGATAAATGGATATAATCCATTTTTTTTTAATGTTTTTATTTGAATTAGTTTGCGTTCATTCTCACATTCAAATACGTCTTTAAAAACTCAAATCGCAAACACTCGCACTCGCACACATACACACCTGGATGTGTTGTCCAACCAGGCACTGCAATAAAAACTGAAAATTCTCAGCCTTATGTATCTAAAATGTTTGTTTGTTCTTTTCTTTCATTAAGTACCACGAAATTTAATCGTTTTAGTTGCTTTAGGAAGCCACATGTGTTTCCTCACTCGTAGATTGTGTAATGATAAGTTGTGTGTGCGCGTGTGTGTCTGCAGACTTGACATTAGTCTTTTTTTTTTGTATATATAGATAAATAACAAGGCTTGAAAATGTTTCTCCATCAAGAACCTCAGTTGTTCACCAGTTCAATCTACACTTTGAAGAAAGATTCAACGTTTATTCGTGTCTTTTTCACCTGTGTGTGAATGTTTGGCGCCCTCTATCGGCCGTGGGGCTGTACTGCAATTTAAACCCTTGCTTCCCAACAATGTCCCATTGAACCGTTTTTTTTGTTTGTTTTTTTTAAGTAAAAACAGTGATAAATAAATAAAAAGACGCGGGTTTGAAGTAAGTGAAGCCTTTATTCTCCTTCTTTTCTCCATCTCTTGTGACATCCCAAGTCTTTTGGAGGATTCCTGCTTTTCATTTCTGACTGGAATTTGTTGTTCATTTCTCTCTTTGGGCCCTGTTTTGCAGATAAATCACGTGGGTCCGGTCCCCACCTCCTACTACGTGCGTGACCATGTCAAAGTGGACTACGAGCAGTGTCTGACTGTCAGCAGAGGCTCCTCCCGCCAGCTGGATTACGAGATCCTCTTCCCAGGCTGCGTCCTCCGGTCAGACCCCAAAGAAACCGATCGTTCCTTTCCGATGGACGGAGATGTTTCGCTCACCGGTTCCGATCAGCACTGATACGTGATAGATTGAATATAATCAACAAAGAAATAATGACATCAGCACATCTGAATATTGGATAAATTTCTGATTTTTCAGTTTTCAGTCAATTTTAGTTTTTGTTCTTAGACACACTCTCACACAATTTTTCAGTCCATTTTAAAAATTAATATTAATCCTTTATTTAAATTTTCATCACTTTCTTGATTTTTATGAGCAGCGGTCCCAAAAGATCAAACACAATGCTTTCATTTTGAAGATTGTGTTAATATGATTCATTTTTAGGATAATCTTTTTTTTTTCTCCTTTTTTTGGTTGAAAGTTTTTTCCCCCTCTAAATCCCATTCAATCAATCAATTGATTTATTTCTTAAATTTTAGTCATTTTCAGTCATTTTCTGATTTTGTTTTTCACGTTGCTAATTTAATTTTTTTTTATTTTTAAATATAGATTCATTTTCTGATTTCAGCATTCCTAAATTATTTTTGTTCTTTTTATTTATCCAGAGATGTTCTGATTTGATTTCCTTTTGAAGATAAAAGCAAGGAATGAAACACTAGTCATTCATCTGAATAAATGTTCACTTTATGTCGTATTATTTTTAATAAAACAAAATTTTGGTCAGATATGAATGATTAACCCAACCTTCCTGTCTGCTGCCCCCCTCAGGTGGCAGTTTGCCAGCGAGAGCGCAGACATCGGCTTCGGGGTGTTTCTGAAGGCCAAGAAGGGGGAGTGGATGAAGGCCGGTCACATGCACGAAGTCGTGCGCAGTCAACGCTACAACGCTCACCTGGTGCCTGAGGACGGATCTCTGACCTGCGAGCGGCCCGGAGTGTGTGAGTGGGCATAAACAAAATAAATAAACAAAATCAGCTAGAAAAATGGCAGAGCCGCGGATCGGCTTCGTTCGAAGGATTGACTGACGGCTTCCCAGCAGACATAACAAAAACTTTAAAGAATACCTTAACCTCATCGTAATAAATGGTAAAATCAAGTAAGAAATGTCCTTGAAATCTTCGAGGAAATATCATAAACTCTGCAAGGAAACACCTGGAGATCAGCCAGGTGTTTCATTTGGGGGGAAAAAAAAAAAAAAAAAGAAGAAGAATCAGCTGTGTTTTGCCCGAAATCTTGAAGGGAGCTTTTGAACCTTTAAACTGTCAGGTGAGGACTGGCGCTGTAATGCGGTTTGATTGACAGGCGTTGACCCCCCCCGGGCGTGTCTCCTCCTCAGACGTGCTGCGCTTCGACAACACCTACAGCCTCTTCCAGGCCAAGCGGATCAGCTTCACCGTGGAGGTGCTGCTGCCCGACCAGCTGCAGCAGCCGGCACCGGCAACGGCGCCGGCGGCAGACCGCCAGCCGGAGGCAGACCGCCAGCCGGAGGCGTGCGGCGGCGCAAGCGTCAGCGGCCCGTCCTGATTGGGGGGGGGGGCGCCCGACGGCGAGACAGATGCCTGAGATACTTGATGTCAACTGGAACCAAAACGAACCGGGAAGGACCTTTTTTTGGGGGGGGGGGGGTGATTTTGTTTTGTTTTTCCCCCCCCGCCCGGCAAGGACGCGGACTTTTTGTACTCCAACTCTTGCGGGGT
>CAAKHD010014825.1:0-26568 GCA_901007705.1 Fistularia tabacaria
GAGGGGGGGGAGTTGCTCTGTGGCGCCCCCTGAAAGGGGGGGAAAAAAAAAAAAAGGAAAAGAAAAAAAAAACAGGATATATATATATATATATATATATATATATATATATATATATATATATATATATATATATATATATATACATACACACACACACACACACACACACACACACACATATACACAATATACACATATAATATACACATACACATGTATACATACACATTTACATATGGATAGCATATAGATACATATGGATATCTATCCATGCATCCATCCATCCATCTTATCCACAGCTGGGTCTTGGGGGCAGCAGCCTAAGCAGAGAGATCCAGACTTACCTATTCCCAGCAACTTCATCCAGCGCTTCCCTGGTAATTCAGAGGTGTTCCTGGGCCGGCACGAAGACAGTCCCTCCTGCTCGTCTCGGGTCTTCCCTGAAGGCTCTTCCTGGTGGGATGTTCCCGGAACACCTCATTCAGGAGGCATTCTGGACAGTTGCCTGAGCCCTCTGGCTCTTCTGTGTTGATGTCAAACATTCAATTTTACATACTGTAAAATTAATATTCATACTATAATCATACAGATTTATCTCTCGATTAGTGTTTGATCCAATTTTTTAATCTTTTTTTCCATTCAGAAATAAGGCACACGGTCAAATAAGTAGGGCAGGGTAAAATTTCTGGTAGTTACTTTGAATAAAAGGTGGACACAGGATTAGCCTATACTTGAGATACTTGAGTCAAGTCAGACAGGATTAATTTGAACTCAAATACTACAGTTACATGGTTGATAGGAGTAGAATACGAAGGTTAAATAAATGTTAAATTAATTTTTAAAAAGTCTTACAATCCAAACACTTTGTGCTAGAAGTTGAAACGAGAACATTCCCCCCAGGCGTTTCTATATAAAACAGCTAAAACAACAGTAGATTATACTGAAAAAGACATTCCCATATTGTCAGTACAGTAAGTGTCATCTTTGACTTTTCCTCATTTCACTGAAGGCGTCACCCGCTCTCCCTCCCGCCCTTCCTCCCTCTCCTCCTCCCTTATCCCTTGCTGTGTCAGTGTTTGTCGGGCTCGCCTCCCCCTCCGTGGATGAGGAGAGGAACAGAATGACAATTATCTAAAACACAATTAAAAAGTGTTAATCTGATTATTTTTTACTAGATAAAGCACTCCAGTGACATTGAAAGGTGTTTAGAAATAGGCGAGTGCGCCCTTGTTTCAACATAGATTAAAAAAGTGCATGCGTACGTGCATGCTGACTCGGAAGCTGTCATTGGATTTATTTAGGATAAATGGTCTTAGAATTCAATATAGATGAATGGCATTAATTATTTTGTTGAGCTCGTCATTCACATTTTTGAAATGCTGTGACTGTGAACCAACCAAAGGCAAGGTGGAGGACTATGTGACTATGTATGTGTAAGTGTATGTGTATGTGTATGTGTATGTGTATGTGTATGTGTATGTGTATGTGTATGTGTATGTGTATGTGTATGTGTATGTGTATGTGTATGTGTATGTGTATGTGTATGTGTATGTGTATGTGTACGTGTATGTGTATGTGTGTTTTGGCTTGAAAACATTAATTCTTGATTTTGAGGGTATGTCAGCATCTTACTGATACTCAGATTTTGCTGAAATTTTGTAACGCTCACTTTGTGTTTCATTAAAAAAATATGTATTAAAAAGAGAGAAAAAAATCTCCTTGGAGGAAATTCAAATTCCTAAAAATGTGGATAAAAATAGTTCTGCAGAAATGTTTCTCAAGTTTATATATAAGCATGGAAAGTAAATAAATAAATAAATATATTTATGTGTGTGTGCACACAATGAAGTAGATCTGTAAAGTAGTGTTTATGGCGCTCAGTAATAGTCCAGAATGTAAGGTCAGTGAAGGCACCGCTCATCAAAATTCACCCAGTGAAGCCATGTGTGTAAATAATTTTACTTGTGACCATAATTCATTTTAAAGGCCGACTGTAAATGTTAACATTGCAGTTTATAGAAATGAATGCACTTGTTGCCTCTGCTCTGGTAGAAACGGTCACATGACCAGACGTCAAGCCAATCACAGTGGCAGGATGTGACATGGGATAGTCTAACTGTAAAAAGCAAAAGAAACACTCGACTTTGGTTTTCTTTTTCTGTGGTTGTAAAATGTGAACTTCATTCAGCTACGCTGCCAACCCTGCCACCAAACTGCAATGCTTCTGCTCCTGTTTTGACACCAGCTGATGTAAATTGTACTAGGTGGATCCGAAGTGTATTTTTCCGCCTTCATCCCCTAATCTAATCGTCATACAGATATGGAATTGCAGATTTGGACCCTTTGAGACCGGACAGCTTTGAGGTCATTAAAAAAAAACAAAAAAACTGACTCATCGAGCCTGATCACCCCCTCTCACGATGTTGGTGACATTTGCCGTTTAGTTGTCGCTGCGGGAGTCAGATATTAAGCTGCTGCAAGACTGGCCGTGCGGGGCTGGTCTGACATGTGACGATCTTATGAACCCTATGCTCTATGTTGAAGTTCTGGGAAATTACTGATAAGACAACAACGAAACTAGTAGCCAGATTTGTAGAATGCATCCACCTGGGTAGGTTTTGTTGGATAAAACCAATGTTGAGGCCTACAACACAAAACTACTTGTTGATTCCAGGTAGGTTATCCTCAAGTTTAAGCAAAAAAAACAGGTCTTGCACCAAAATGCTAATATGCTAATAGGTCATTAACCAATGCTCCTGTAGCCTTGGCAACTAAACAAAAAAAGGCAGTAGTTGGCAACTCTTCTGAATTTAGCTGAAGTTTAAACACAATCAGACCTGATATTTTGATTGCTGAAAAACACCTTTTTGGAAAGAGGCCACGTCATCAACGTTTATATTCGTATACCACCAAAGGACATGAAAAAGCCTTCAGTATATCAAAATAAGCATGGTCTTGTGAAAAAAAATTGTAAATAAATCCTGAAGGCATTTCTCTCCTATTCCCATCATCTATGCCCCCCTCCCTCTATCAGTGCATCTCTCCTCCTTCACTCTCTCATCGATCAGCTTCTTCTTTTCTTCACCCTCACCCTCCCTCACTGCCACCCCCATCCTCCTTTTGTATTTATTGCTGTATTTATTTCTGCTGAAAAGCAAGTCTAGTTCATTTGCTAGTCGAGCAGGCAGAGCATGGCCCCTATTCTTAGGCTTTTATTAACATCATGGACTGCACAACAACAGCTACAGAATCTATTATTCATTAAGTGTAACCAATATAAAATTTAAAACAGTCAAGGCTTTTTTTGGTGGAATTATGTAAGGTCAGCATAATTTTCTGCCTATTACTAATATCTATATCATCTTTTTCTTAGTCAGCTCTATTTAAATATGCAATCATTTACAGCTTTTGACTATATGTGTGTGCGCACCCAATTTCCAATATTCCTCTAGTAGACTTTTTATGCTGACATCAATGGCAAGCTATTAAAGACAGTATTTCATTATTGGTTCCTCTTCCCCAGTGGTTATTTACAATCCCATATATACTAAGCACTGATATTAAAGGAGACCATTTTAATGAGGTGCTATCTGCCATGGCAATATGTCTTTCTCCGAATGAGATTGTGTGTTTAAAGATTTTATCAAGAAATGGCTGTTCGGCAGGGTTATGTTTTGTCCATGAAATATGCATTTCATATCTCTTTCATTTCATTAACATAATTTAATTTGTGCTTTGCATTCTGTGCATAATACATATTTGATTTACAAAACAAATATTTCCATTAGAAAATGAATTTCATGCACGCAAAAGGCAGAACTGAAAGATGTATTGTAAAGAAATAAGGAAAGAGGAATTGTATTATCTTTGACTCAGACAAAAAATATCCTTGGCAAGGAAAAATACACTCAATAGATTTCTTATTTGTGTGTGTGTGTGTGCGTGCATCCATGGACTTGTGTGTGTGTGTGTGTGTGTGTGTGTGTGCGTGGCATGTGTGCGTACATGCTGTCCATGCGTGTTTGTGCAGATATTATGTAAATGTGCATTATAGAAGCAATGAAAGCTGAGAGTATATTGCATAAGGTTCAGAGCAATATCACTAAGATTGATTTACACAGCTTGCATTTGGGAGCTCCTTTCTAATGTTAAGTGCACATCGCCAGAGCGGCGGTTGACTTTTATTATCAAAAAAAAAGTGTACTTTTGTGAATACGTCTCCTTCTTTAATACACAGAAGATATGGGGTGTTGTAGCGTATCATTGTCGTTGAGAGTAAAACCATTCTTAGGCACATGTCTTGCATCCTGTACATCACGGGGGCGTCCCAGTCTTACATGATGCCAAAAATAAAGGTTGGCAAGGTGGGGTCATGTGACCCCACCTTGCCATGGGGGTGTCACATTGCGAAACTGCACGAAACCAGAATCTACTTTTAAAGCTTGAAACTGGATTGCAGGTTAAATGATTCAATTCTAACAGCCTGAACATGAATGTTCAGCATGATGGTTCATTTTCTCCCCTTTAGGTTGGTTTATTGTTGACAATAAAATCAGACATATAAAAAAAGGCAATTTAAATTACCAGGTCTTACCTAGATTACCAGGGAAATTGTTAAATTACGATATATGTACCAACAAGACACTCATTCATTATCTATACTGCCTATCCTACGCTCAGTGTCATAGGGATAGTGGAGCCTGTCCTGGCTGTAAATTTAACAAAACTAAAAACATTGAATAAAATCACCAACATGACATGAGAGACTAGTAAATCAGTCCTTGACCTAAAACTCTATTAATTATCAAGATCTTCTTCTGTTCCTTTTGGCCTTTTTGTCCTTTTGGCATCCTGCGTGGCAGTTCCGACCTCGGGATCCTTTAAGCAATTTATTCAATATGTCCCTCCTCTGTACATGTCCAAACCGTCTAAGTCTGATTTCATCTCCAAAACATCTAACATGTCCTGTCCCTCTGACGGATTAATTTCTGATGCTATCCAAGGTCTTCAGTCCAAAAGTCTCTGCATCCTGTCTTTTCTTCACTGCCACTGTTTCGATATCATGCAGCATTGCTGGACTCACCACCATCTTGTATGATGTCCAGTCTAACTTCACCCGATTGCCTATTTCCGTCTGAAGTTTAAAACGGACCCTTCATTTGAGAGGTGTACACTTTACATAACCTTTCCATCACTGCAATTGACAGGAACTCTCACATGTATAGGAATCACCAGTTTGGCGCCATTGTAAAATATTAAATAAGGTAGAGACTCATATATAATGATATAGTATAATAGGAAGTTAAACCACAAGACTCTTCTTATGGATTAAAATTTGGTCGACAAATTTAGATGCCGATGACATGTTGTATCTGTTCAGACAAAGTTGTCACACTGTATTTCTCATTTAGTTTTTTCCTTGTCAACAGTGAAACCAAAAGACAAACTAACTTGAACCCAAAAAGTTCTACAAGTACTAAGAATGTATGTACCTGATAAATAAAAATTAATATTACTGAGGTACTATTGCCACCAGTAACATGATAAGAAGTTACATGGAAAAATGTACTTTCCTACAGATCCGAATACGTGTGTGTCTTCTGTTTGTGGGTTGCTGTGACCAGAAGTGTAGATAATCAATTGATTTATCCTGAGGCAGCACCCCTGCAATGACCAGAGCTGGTCCGGTTCAAGACTTTGAGCATTGGCCAGGCGGCATAACACTGATGGATCCTATTTGAATTCCGCTCTACATAGCCAAAATACTAAATATTTACAACTTTAAATCATTAACTGTGAGTGGATAATGAGCAGATGTGGTGAGTACGCAGGTACGGCCTGCCATGCGTCAGGACTTCTCATTCTTGAGCAAATGGGCATTGGAAAAAAAGGACCTTCCCATTACAACAGCATTTTACGTAAACTTAGTGTTTATATTTCTTGTGCCGTGTTTGATGTCTGGAATATCATGAAATGTGCTGCAAACGGCATGTGTGTGGTCCCTGATTGTCGAGTGTGCTTGTTTGGACAGTCATACTGTTGGAAATCGGTTGCAGTTTCCTGACTCAGCCACTCTTTAAAAGCAGTTAAGCTTTGAACATTAGAGAGCACTACGCTTTGGAGAGATTACACGCAAAAAAAGAGTAAATTAATGAATACATAAATATGCCAAATATGGTTTGGCAGCTGTTTCTATACCTGGGCTTGCCGCCCAAGTAAAGTCTGTGTGCAGGAAACTCTGAAATTAAAAGTCCAAAAGTCTTGGGTTGCATTTCAAAAGTTCTTTTGACCTGTCTACAGAACCACGCTCTGACCCCTGTTTGTCCATTTCCACCTCAGAGGATGAACAAGTCCTCTGCGTGTTTGATAAAACAGAATAGAACCTGCGGAAACTGTCAGACTTTGGAGATTCATTCGTCTACAATATAATTATCATATAGTTACCCTATCATGGTCCCCACCTTTATAGCGCTTTTACACCCTGCAGTTTCAAAGTGCTCTGTGCTAGATTGCATTCACACATTCATACACCAATGGTGACTGAACTGCTATGCAAGCCGCTAACCAGGCCATCGGGGGGTTCAGTGTCTTGCCGATGGACACTTCAGCATATGGAGAGGAGAAGCCAGGAATGGAACTGCCAACCATCCCATTGGAGGGACCCCCGCTCTACCTACAGAGCCACAGTTTGTAATTTTGTCTTGTATTTTGGGACGTTCACATAGGTGGTAGGAAGAAGTTCTTGCCACAGTGAAGTGGCTGGTGTTGCATCTGCATCCTATTAGGAATTCAAACGCTGGCATGTCCTCAGTGGTCTGACTTGTTTGCAGTCGTCCGGGGGGTGAAGGGCAAAGGATTGGACAAATAGGAAGTGACCTGGTGAAGGCATGTGCCTTCCAACTGGCTGAAGCTCACATATGATGCGACTTATTAATGAGTCAACATGGGCTGGATGAATAAAGTATCCACACACAGCTCAGGTGTGAAAACACTCCGTGGATCCTTTGTGGGCTTCCTGACCCCCACTTTGGGAACCTTGCTTGGTTCTCTTTTTGGTTACTGCTTTTAAATGGTAATCTTTTATCTCTGTCTCCAGTCTTATTTTATCCATTACTGGAAGGCCCTTTGGTGAGATAAATTAAGAACCCTCTATTCTCTCAATTTCCCTTCCTTTTTCTCTACTACTTTTAATTAAAGCACTTCACCTTGCAAGTTTAAAGGCTATCACCGCTCCTTGATGATAACTTGGCGAGTGAGAGCAGCAGCGAGATGGAGCACGGGGCTTTGGGTAACACTGAGCATTTAAAAACCATCCCTGGCGAGTTCATATTAATTTGGCTTATCTTGCAGTATTAAAAAAAAAGAAATCCAGGTAGAAGTGAGACAGATCCGAGGATTTAATGAGCTCAAAATGTAAAGGCAGTGTCAAGACTTTTTTTTTTTCCCTCCGCTTTGGGAAAAAGTAGGGGGAGCAAGGAGTGAAGTTGTCTAAGCTAAAAGCCAAACAGTGCGATCAGTGTTTCAGGGGTAACTAGTATTAGCAGGGATTTCGGGCTTGTTTGACACGCGACGGTAAAGGAATGGCTTAAAATAGACGGCGGCGGGAAACGCAGCGGGAGAATGAGCAAGACAGGAGGAGAGGTAGAGCTAATTCCTGGGCTTCACTCCGCCATGTCGTCCCGCTGATAGGGAGAATATTCAGTTATTACTGGTTCCCCAGCCCAGCCGCTCTGTTCTCCTTCCCATCTCTCTCTTCATCGTAGTGTCTCTCTCTCTTCCTCCAATTGTCCCTCTATCTTCCCCCCACGGGAGTGTGTAAGTCTGACAGGTGTGCTGGAGTTGAAGGCGGGTGCAGGAGTTAAGTGAGGTGATAGCATCAGCCTCCTCTCAGGATGACTCCCTTAACATAAGCCTCTTCTGCTGAACTGTGGTTTTTACTTCTTAACAGCCTTCTCTTCCCAACAAATCCCATGCGAGTGACTCGAGACCAGAAAAGGAAGGAAAAGGGGTGGTGGTGGTGGTTGGGTTGGTGGGTGGGGGCCCCTGATATCGTTACGTGTAAGTTTGCAGGCAGCAGTGCGCGAGGTGGGGTTGGTTATTAAACATGCACACGGGTGTGTCGTGCATGCAGCCAGTTATTGTATTGATTTTCCCGATATGGAGTGAAACCTCATTTGTTTCAGTGCACAGCGCAAATATGTTTTATTCTTGTTTTGCTTCAAATAAATCATGCAACATGCATTTTTTCCTGCTTTTCAGTTTTCTCGATAAGGCCCTTGTTTGTCTGGCCTGTAAGGGATCTTGCATACGCAATGCCTGCCATGTCTGCAGCGTCTTATGTACTTTAGCCGCCCACCTCCAATGTGAACGTGAAGGACTTTCTGTGAAGTAATCCTTGATTGGATTCCCTCCAAAGACAACGTTCTCGTCCCCCAAAGAAAAGTGACTGCAGGACACAAAGAGACATGGATGAAATAAAAGCGTCAAAGATAAACACAATTAAATTTCACACATGTGACAAGAAAGTACTTTAATTCACAAGATCATTGCGGTGAAATGAGATTCTCACAGTTTTCCAATCCAGACTGTGGAGACACAAGTGGCAACCCCCAATACAAGGTTTATATATGACTGTCGTCAATGCATCAATGTACCCAGCAATCCATCCATCCAGCCAACCATCATTCAAACAGACGTAGAATGCTTTAAATCAAATATACTGGGGAAAAAAAGCTGAAAGCATTTAAAAAAACATGCAGGTGTTGTCACTTCGACCTTTCTGAAGTTGTCTTTAAATACTCTCGACCTGCTGCAAGCCCTGTTTCTGACATCAAAATAGGCACAAACAGTATCTGTGTAGCTACATTGAGTAGTCGTTCAATTTCTGTCCAAAACAAAAACAGTGTCGTAATTTGTCTATTGGAGGGAACCTCCAGTGACCTCAAGCCTAAAAGTGTAACCTCACAAGGACAAGCCTTGCTATTTTTTTCGCCGAAGGGTGCACGGTAGATTCGACCTTTTGACGTTGCTTGGCGTAGGCTATTAGCCCCGGTGTCTTGAGTATCATGGACAAATTTCCTTTCGCTATCCCCAAAAAAAGAGTTAGAGTGGACGAAGATAGTTGCGGCGATTCGCAAACACATTCCAGCGCTGGCATGGAGGATAGAGTGTTGCTGCCAAACGTGGGGAATGAGAACGAAGGGGAGGATTTAGACGATGAAGAGGCGTTAACACGGATGGCCTCAGCGGAATCAGTGGCGACTGCTGCATCTGCGGAGGATTTATTTCCGATTCACGAAAATGAGAGCGAAGCCGAGAGTGAAGGGCAAGCACCAACCAGAGGTGTAGCTGCGGTCACGGGCGGCAGGTATCTTTGGTGGCCCTGTCGGACAAGATCTGAAACACTTTCAATCTAGTGTTGGAGTGATGGTGATCAACTGCTGTTTGTTTTTGTTTTGTGCCGTCATGTTATTTGGTCACATAAATACTGTGTTTATTGTATAATTGTTTTGATGGTTGAGGTTGAGCAAAACACAAAACACTTATGTACAGCATATCAGCCTGGGATCAATGAATCTTTTTGTGGTACTATTTGTTGGTGTTTGTTGTGTCAGAATTCACTAGCACCTCCTATAAACAACCCAGCCCTGCCATGGACCCCCCAGTAAAAAATCTCTTGAGCCACCTCTGATCTGTGATGGTGGCCCAAGGGGTTAAATCAGTGTGTATCAGCTGCCGCAGAGCCTTTATCGATGACGGAGGTACAGCTCTGTCAGTAACCCTCAACTGTTACCGACCTGCATTGACTTATTTGGTATCAGCACAATTATCTCAATGCTGACCGCTCTCGGCGCATGTGCAGTGAAGTCATGACCACATTAAGCGGCAGCAGATAAGTAGCGCCTGAAGCCCCCTCTGTCCTGCAGCGCCGTCAAATGACAACACACCACAAATAGACCCCTGCCCCGCCCCCCTCCTCAAACAAACATGTCCCCCATCTCCAACATTATCACCTCCGCCTCAACAAAACGCTCCTCTTTGCTCTGCCGGATCACCGAGTGCAGGTACCTCAGCTTGTTTGTTAACATCAACACCAAAGAGAGGTGGCGGGGAAGGCGAAAGGCAGGGGGCGAGTGGGGTTGGGTTGGGTAGGCTGGTGGGATGGGGGGAAATCAATCTAATTCTGCAGAACTATCAGATCATATGAAATTATGGATTCTTGGTCTGAGCATTCAGCTCTTGTCTGCCGAGCTGTGCAAATCAATTCAAACAGACACAAAGAGCAAACACACGCCGAACGCCACAATAGGAAATTGAAGCAAGCGGAGCCTCCCTTTTTAAAATATGCCACTACATATTTGTTTTGTGGATTACCATTCTGAAATGAAATTTGAACAGTTACTTAAAATAATATGCAAAAGATATTTCCTGTTTTTTTTTTTTTCATATTATTCCTCTCCTCCATCCCTACCCAACCCCCGTCCTCTTGTTTGTCAGAGGAATAGGGAGCGGCGGTCGAGGCCGCAGTGTAAACACAACCATGGAGCTGCTGTGATGCTGATTATGTTTCCAAAACATATTTTTGGGCTTTATTCCCTTTGCAGGGAACCCAGTATTTATCTTGTCTGTTTCCATAAGGTCCCGCTGCCTTTGAAACATTATGACGGCTTCTGTGGAGGCAACATACAGATGGCAGCTAGAGGTGACTGTATTTCTTGGGTGGCTGGGTTGCTTTTGTTTGCTTTCACCAATTTTTGGAAATGAATGGTGGATCCCCTTTTGGATTAGAGAGATGGTTTCAATGTTTATTCCGTATCATGAAGCCAGTGATGGCCGAACTCATGGAATGTCATCCAGATATTCATTAATAAATTGCATGAAATCATTGATATTTTTCCATGTGACAGAAATGCTTAGAAAAGAGGAAAACAATCTAACCAAATCTGGTAAGAAAAAAATTGAATCAAAAATATCTTTGATAATATAAAGAGTGCATTTGCCTTAAAATCAGAGAGCCATTGTCCAACTGTCAGTCCCCCCCAAATAAAAAAGAAAGATAAACAAACAAACAGATAAATAAAATCAAAATAAATCACTTCCATTTTAGCATAAGAATTTTTTTTTTTTGTTTCCCTCGGCAGTTTAGGGGGAAATTATTAAAGAAGCTTTCAGATCATCAAGTTGAATGTTAATGTTTATTCAGTTTCATGAAAATACTGTTACAAATTTGCTTTAAATGATCAATGCATTAACTCCCCAAAAAGTGAGGAAAAAAAGCTTCAAATGGGTAGGAAAAGGAAATCCTAGATAATATAAAATGTGCATGAAAAATATCAAATTTTTAATAAAAATTGTCTAAAAATCAGTGAGAACTTGACTAAAATCACAATAAATGTATAGATTAATAAGTACAATCTCTTGAAATGACATTGAATCATAAATGTCTGTGC
This sequence comes from Fistularia tabacaria, assembly GCA_901007705.1. Lineage (NCBI taxonomy): Eukaryota > Metazoa > Chordata > Actinopteri > Syngnathiformes > Fistulariidae > Fistularia > Fistularia tabacaria. The sequence goes on from CAAKHD010014825.1 coordinate 11,454, forward strand.
AAGAATACTTCTGTAAGAATATAAATACTTGGAATTGCTTTTTGTCGACCTCAGGCATTTAGTTCAGAAATGATTTTGATATAGGTTGATGAGTTGACTTTGACACTGTCACAATATTTCAATTTCAAATGATTACCAAATTTGATTGAAACAGTAACCTCAAAATGGAAGAGAAATACTTAAAAGAAAAAGAAAATTGCGAAGAAATATCTAAAAAAATACAATTGAATAAGAGAAGATATCCTGAAACTTTGCAGTTAAAAAAAAGAAAAAAACAGTTACTAAAAGAAGAAAAAAATAAATAAAAACCACAAAGGCAATGCAACAACTGCCATAAATGACCCAACCCTAAAACTGGGAAAAAAATAACAAAATAATATCTCTCTTAGATGTGTTAGTAAGTCACAAGGTTATTTTCTTAAAATTGGCAAAAATTTCGAGTACAGTTGGTTATATAATCTGTTAATAGAAATATCATCATCAGCATCACTGAAATTTCCACAAGTTTTAACTTTCAGCTTAAACTCTGAAAAGATGATCCTTGAGTATCTTTGGCTTGTTAAAACAGTGCTTCCTGTCTATCCTGTCCATATCACAGCAGGTTGAATATGCAGTACCTCTGTAATAACTCACCGTCTCAACAAAGTAAAGCTTGACTGCCACATCGAGCAGGTGGAAGAAGCCAAAAGTCTGGTAATTAAAATGAGAAACAATTGGTCTGTGATGAAGATATGAGATGAATATCTGATAACGATCTATCAATGACTGAAGCTTTGGCTGCGTCTTATCGCTTCACACAGTGGGTCCAGTGCTTTGTCAATTGAATTCAGGAAATTACAAATAGACAGCAAAGCTATATTATTTTTTTAGTACAAAATGGAGGGGGGCGATCAAATTTCAGAATGTAACATGTGTTACAATACATATCGCATGATAACTTATTACACCATTGCAGCCTCTCAAGGACACCTTTTATTTATGTTGACTGACTTAGCATCATGATTCTGGTGGATCACGGAGAAGTAAGGATCGTGTGGGATAATCTTCTTTCAGCTTCAACAAATGTATCTCTCTTTTTTATTTCATACTTTTTTTTATTTTTCAAAAGTTTGATAATCACTGAAAACTTGATATTTACCCCCCCTTATTAAATTCACTGTATGCTTTTCACTGCCCATGAATAAATCAGCATGAAAATGTCCAAAAATCAGAAAGAAATTTAAAATCTGTCAAGAATTTACCTGGAATCAGGCAAGGGAACTCACCAGAAATCAGAAAGGAAATCAACAAAAGAGGGTCCCAAAAATAAGCAAAAAAATAATTTTAAAATCAGCAATAACTAGTAGGCAGCAGGGCATTGTAGTGCTCAGCGCTTCTACCTTGCAACATGAAGGTCCCTGGTTTGATTCTGACAGGGCGCTTTTCTATGTGGAGTGTGGATGTTCCCCCGTGTCTGTGTGGGTTTCCTACAGGTTGTCTGGCTTCCTCCCACAGTCAAAAAACATGTAGTAGGTTAATTGGAGAACCAAGATACAACAGATTTGTGAATGAGCGGATGAATCCTTGTTATATATGGCTCAACCCTGCCTCTTGCCCAATGACAGCTGGGATAGGCTCTAGCCCCACTATGACCATGATTTGGATAAAAGATATAATGAATGAATGAATACTTTCAAAACTAAAACAGATCCGGGCAAAGCTTCTCCCGGATGGAGAATGGATGAATGAAAGGGTGAATGGTTGTTTGTCTCTTTGTGTGGCCCTGGGATTGACTGGAAACCGATCCAGGGTGAACCCCGCCTCTCGCTCAATGATCACAAATATCATTTGACAGACGGACAACACATCCTTTTATTTTTCACATTTGGCTCACTGGAGCAAACACAGAAAAGAAACACATTCATTTGTGTGACGAGAATTATCGGAGACGCACTTGAACGCGCCGCTTTTACTCAATGTGATCAAATGAGGGAGAGTAAACAAGGTGAGGGGGGAATACCTGAACCTCGACTACGCGTTGGCAGGCAGCCTATCTCCGGGGAAAAAAATCGTCTTTATTTTTAAAACATATTTTCAAGCTCGTTTTTCTTTTTTTAGCCATCCGCTCTCTGAGGAAACACCTCAGGGATGGATCGTGAACTGTTATTGGTGTCAGAAACCAGAACTCCTTCCTTCAAACACTCGCTCTCTGCATCACTTCAAAATTCCTCTTTTTTTTTTTGAACAACTATTTTTCAGCACACTATTAACACTGCACTGACAGGATCATATTTTTTAAGGTGGGGAATATGATAATTATTGTCAAACTTCATGGAAGGCTCTCCTGTTACCTGATGCTAAACTTGTTGCATTGCATAGTCAAATATTACACAGACTGGGTGACATGAGCAAAGCTTACTTATACAATACTGACGTTTCCTACTGTTGAGACCGAATTAGGACATTTACAAAATATGGCTTGACCTCATTTGTTTCTAATATGAAAGAAGTCGTTTCTATCTTCACATCAGAAGCTTATGTGAAACATGAACCGGAAGTAACCTTAAAATTCAGAAAACAAACCCAAAAGTGATAGGAAATCATTTCAATGCATCAGCAAGACTTCGCATTAAAAATCTGAAAGATATTTGCTCCAATACTTAGAATTATATTGCAGTGGCAATGAAATGTCCCCCTCGAAATTTACAATGAAGTATCTTACATACTTCTTGCATCTTACAAATTTGCGCAAAGTTATGAAGTTGTAAGACCAAGAGCAAGTCGGTAAAAGTGATCAAAACAGTGGAATAAAGTTAACCTTTTTGAACTTCTTGAAGTTGTCTCTTGTTTTCTTTTGGAGGGACAGATTTGGCCACGAGGCAGATTTTCCACGGATTTGTTCACCGCGTCTTTATTTACCCTTGGTTTCCGGCACACATTCCAGCGTCAGATCGGTGATGCCGTGTCAGATTTTCAAACAAATGTTTGTCTTAGGCTTCAGAAGGACTCTTCATGTTAAAATGACTCATTCACTCTGACTTTGACAACAAACTTAAAAAAAAAAATCCAAAATAGGAGCTGCAGATGTTCAGGCCCTGACAGGCCAGAGGTCACAGACCCCGTAGCCCTGATAATTAATATGTATTTCATCTCAACTCATCTTCATTATCCTTATTGGACAAGATGAAGGATGCGTGATGTCGCTGTCAATTTTTTCTCTTTGCAGTTTTCTTGCTTTGACAACCCCACCCCCCCCCGCTCCACACCCATAACTCTGAAGAGCTCCCAGGTGCCCGAGAGGTCGCGGTAATGAGAGCTAATGAGCCCATCAAAAGCCTCAGTACAGACTGATTGTTGCTGCGGGATCTCACTGTGCTCTTCCTGGTGCCGGCCTCCACCGGGCTTCATAGCAGCCCCCCCCACTCGTCCCGCTGTGGCTTCCCCGAGTGGAGGAATTAACCCTTAATTTTTTACTCTGAAAAATACTGAGAGATATCTAATCAGCAGTATCTACAGCAGGGATAAAAAAATACAATGGAAAGCTAACTGAGTTGACTGTCTCCCCCCTCTGCTGCTGTTCAGTTCATATTACTTGTCTTTCCCAAAGTCCACTTCTCGTCATGCTGACCAACAAAGTCAGAGCGGGCATTGGCCTTGCACAGGTACAGACTCCTCGTGGATAAACGTTGGAGATGGAGGCAGACTGAATTTGCTGATATACCTGAGAAGGTCAAAGCAGAAAATCTCAATAAAAAGATAGAGGGACTCTTTCTGTTGGGGTCTGGATGGAAATGAAGTTTTTCGTGTGTATTCGTTGGCTGTGTAATATTTTGAAATGCACTTGAAATTTGCACAGGTGTTCGTATCGCTTTCTCCCGGATTTGGAGGACTTATATGTAATTTTGCAATGCCTTCATTTAAATATGAACATTTGTCTGACAAAAGGGCTCAACCCCTGTTCAAAGTGTATATAATCCGTGCGCCTCTTGTGCTTGGATTCATATTTTTTCTACTTTTTTTCCAATCTTGGAACAAGCTCATTTTGACGTAGAGGAAATAATAATGTGACACAGATCAAACGCTGTCTGCCTCTTGGTCCTTGCAGAAACCTGTCCTCACCTGGAGTTCAGCCGTATGACCTCTGATGATTGACAGTTGATTTCAATGTTAGATTCAAGAATAAAGTATATCTATACTGTTGCACTAAAAGAGGTGCTTACGTTGGTATATTGCCCGCAGTTAAATTGCACTTTCCCACACTGTGATTTCAAGGCATTCACCCTTTCACACACACTCACACACTGACAGCGGCAAAAAACCGACATGGCTCCTTCATTGATCTCTAACACAGCCGTCTGTCTAGACTCAAAGACATCATTTCATATCACTTCTAACAAACAAACCCCAGATATGGCTGGAGGACAAAAGCAAGTCACGCTAAAACAGGTAATCTGACTCCCTCAAACTTTGTTTATTCCCCGAAGTCCCTCTGGGATGAAGTCAGCGTCATGGACGTGGACTCCCTCCTGCTCTGGATCCGACTGTTCAGCGGATGTCCTGTCGCAGCACCTGTCAGAGGAGGGAGATCCTTCTCCCGCTCATGCCTCCCCTCTTTTCTTCCTGTCATCTCGGCGGCGGCAGGAGACATCTGGACGACTGTCATGGGTGACACGGTTGGTTGAAGTACGCTGACAATTCCCCAAGGAGAATGGAGAAAACAGGAGGAGAGGACGCTCACGTCGCTGATGGACTCTGTGTGTTTGTGTGTGTGTGTGTGTGTGTGTTTACAAGACCATGAACAGGAGTGTTTAACGGATCGTAGAGTTTCAGGTTTTTGCTGAAATACGACTTCATTTACCTGGATGAACAGGAAGTAAGGAGTGTTTCATGCTGGCCGACCACTGAATCTGATTGGTTTCTCACTTGCCACATCCTCTGACACTGAATTTCTCAGGAAGCTTTCAGTCGCAGCGTCAATCGGGAGGATGTTTCCTACTCAAGGCCAGTCGGCCCAGAAGACAAGGCGTTTAAAGAGACGAGCTGATCAGTAGGTGTTCAGGGGTTCTCCTCCTCAGCAGAACATACGCTTTCCCATGTCACACAGAGCTATCAACACAGGACAGTTACACCTCGCTGTGCGTGTGTGTGTGTGGGAGCAGGGTCGATGGAAAAGGTTGTTTCAGCCTCCGATCTGGTCAATTTGTGGTCCTGTAAAAACAAACGAAACATGAAAGATGGGAAAATTGTAAGTGATGAACAATAAATTTAAGTCTGTGGCTTTTTTCAAACAATGTCTTCGACATTAAAACTCTGAAGGCTCAACATAAAGTGTTTTAATTTGAAAATGATACCGGGCGTCCTACTCGTAATGCAGTTTCAGGGGGGCACAAGCCAGTGTTGTTTTGTTCCGTTCGTAAGCCTGGATAAATGCAGAGGGACATCTGTCCAACCCTGTGCCAAATGTGCAATTCAAACCTAAAAATCTCACATCAGATCAGTCGAGGCCCAGGTTAGCAACGACTGCCATTGGTGCCAATGACCTACATGTTACCAGTGGAAGTGGGGTAGCTGTGGGTCGAAAAAAAAGAGGAGGAGTGTTTAGAAGCAGAGAGAAAAGAGAAAAGGCAAGAGTCTGGGATTGAGAGTAGGAAAAGGTAGACAGTGGGTTTACAGGATGCAGAGAAGGAAGGTTGATACCCTGGATATTGTGTGTCCAGCAGAGCAGGTGAAAAGGTAGCAAGGCTAGAAGCTTAGGTGCAGGTTTAAGTTGCACTATTATGGTATTTGTAGGAAGAGGAACTGTGTAGGCATTATCTTGAAGGAGAAATTTGTTTGGATTGTTCTAAAGGGGAAAAGAGTGATAGATAGACTTATAGAAGCTGGAAATTGAAGGTGGGTTGCTCAATGTGATTAGTGGCTGTGCCCCACAGGTAGCGTGTAAGTAAGAGGAGAAGGAGAAACTCTGGAGTGAGTTAGATGAAGTGATGCCGAATATCCCCAGAGCTAAGAGAGTGGTAATTGGTGCAGATTTCAATGGACATCTTGGTGCAGGCAATAGAGGTGATGAAGAAGTGATGGGCAGGTTTGGTGGTAGACTTTGCAAAAATAATGGAAGTTGCTGACTTTTTTTCCAGAAAAGGCTGGAACATAGGGTAACTTATAAGAGTGGTGGTAGGAGCATGCAGTTAGACAACATCTTATGTGGGTAATGTAATCTGATGAAGATCAGGGATTTCATAGTTGTGGTAGGTGATAGTGAGACCAGAAAACATAGAGAATTGGTTTGTAGGATGACTCCGGTGATGAGAAAGATGAAAAGGACAAAGTGGTGGAAGCTGAAAAGGGGGGAGTGTTGTATGGTTTTCAGGGAGGAGTTGAGAAAAGCTCCAGGTGGTCAGGGAGATCTTACAGATGACTGGACAACTACAGATGAGGAAGTACAGAGAAAAATGTCAGCAAAGAAGATCTGGGACACTGAGGGGACTGAAGAGAACAGACAGGAGTACAAGGAGATACAGCGCAACATAAACATAGAGGTAGCAAATGCCAAACAAAGGACGTATGATGTCTTGTATGCTCGGTTGGACAGTAAAGAGGAAGAGACTGAGATACAAATTGAAGAAAAAAATTGAAAGGATGAACAGCAGGTTTGGGTGATTAAGGATAGAGAGGGAAATGCATTGACAGGTGCCATGCAAGTGATGGGAAGATGGAAAGAATATTTTGAAGAGTTGATGAATGAGGAAAATGAGCAAAGGGTTGAGGAGGTGACTTTTGGGGACCCAAAACTAGCCAAGATTACCAAAGATGATGGGAGGAGAGCATTGAAGAGGATGGAGAGTAGAAAGGCAGTTGGTCCCCAATGATATATCTGTGGAGGTATGGAAATGTCTGGGAAAGGTAGTAGTAGAGTTCCTGGTTAGAATATTTAACAGGATCTGAGAGATTGAGAAGATGTCTGAGGAATGGAGAAGAAGTGTGATGGTGCCCATTTTCAAGAATAGGGGAGATGTGCAGAACTGTGGTAACTGTGGAGGAATCAAGTTGATGAGTCGTACAATGAAGATATGATAAGAGTAGTGGAAGCGAGACTGAGAGCAGGAGCTTTTTTTGAGCAGCAGAGTGGTTTCATGCCTAGAAAGAGTACTACAGATGCAGTATTTGCTTTGAGATGCTAATTGAGAAGTACATAGAGGGTCAGAGGGAGCTACATTGTGCTTTTGTACACCTAGAAAAAGCATACGACAGGGTGCCGAGAGATGAACTCTGATTTCGTATGAGGAAGTCTGGAGTAGCAGAGACTTAAAATTAGACTGGTCCAGGACATGTATGCTGGTTGTGAGACAGTGGTGAATTTTGCTGTTGTATGACACTGAAGATCAAGGTGGAGGTGGGACTTCATCAGGGATCAGCTCTGAGCCCCTTCTTGTTTGCAGTGGTGATGGACAGGCTGACAGATAAGGTTAGACAGGAATCTCCATGGACCATGATGTTTGCAGATGACATTGTGATCGGTAGTGAGAACAGGGAACAGGTGGAAGAAAAACTTGAGAGGTGGAGGTATGCCCTTGAAAGGAGAGGAAGGACTGTTCTACAAAACAGAATATGGAGATAAAGATGTTGGAGGATTTTAAGTACTTAGGGCAAACAGTCTAGAACAATGGAAAGTGTGGAAAAAAAGGTGAGGAAACGGGTCCAAGCAGGCTGGAATAGGTGGAGAAAATTGTCAGGGGTTGTGTGTGATAAAACGTTATCAGCCTGAATGGAAGGAAAGGTGTACAAGACAGTGGGGAGACCAGTGATGCTGTATGGTTTGGAGATAGCGGTGTTGAAGAAAGGACGGGAAGCAGAGCTGGTGGAAGCAGAGATAAAGATGTTGAGGTTCTCTTTGGAGTGACGTGGATGGACAGGATCAGGAATGGGTCCATCAGAGGGACAGATATTTTCCAGAGGAAGATGGAAGAGAAGATTTATGGATGGAGTAAAAGTGGAGATCAAGTTGGTGTAAGAGAAGAGGATTCAGAGAGTACGGTTTGATGGAGGGTTGTCGCGAGCCAGAACGGAAAAGCTGAAAGGAAAGAATAAAATCCTGAAGAATTTACTCGTGTTGTTGTGATTATTCAGTGCCTTGAAAAATCACCCTCCTTTATACAACTTTTTTTGAAGGCGCTTCCTGCTGCTGTCATTTTCAGCTGAAACGTTTACAACAACTTAATAATCTTTCCTCTCCGTTAAAACCGCTCAAAATAGAATATAGATAATTCTACAGAAAAAAAATTCAAAGTCTGAGGCAACCTGTTTAAGCCGATTGGAACAGGTGGAGGAAAGTTTCAGGTGTGATGTGCCATAAAGGAGTACCAGCCTGAATGAAAGGAAAGATGGAAAAGAGGGAGCTGAGACCACCGATCATGTAAGGTTGAGAGACAGTGGCATTGAGGACAGGAGGACAAAAGACAGGAAGGAAACAGAGCTGCAGCTAGCAGAGATGAAGATGTTGAGGAACCAATGAAGGGAGTCACCGTAACGGAGAGAAGAAGAATATCTTAGGCAACTTTTAATCGTCTCTTTCATATATACAGTAATTATATTTGAACAGTTTATTGTATTTTGGCTGCAAATTCTTAATTGTTGTCCCTTTCCTAATTGTATCATAAATGTTTTATTTAAGAGATCATCTATAAGATCAGTGATAAGCAAGTATATTGTTGAGTTTTGGCAAAATTCCTTCTTTTTAATAAGATCTTTTAAAAAAAATAATTTCAAGGTGTTCCCATCTGTCCTCTACTAATTTCTTCCAATGACTTGTACAGTGTCATGCTCACGTTTAAGGTAATTTTTAGGTGCCATTTTTTGTGACAGAATTGCACTCTGAGTTTTGATCTACAACAACAAAAGCCCAACATGTTTCCACAAACAAGGAGGTTCCTCTGTACTTCTCAAGCAGTTTTAACTGCAAAACCCATTTAATGAGTGAAATTCACCTCTATATGTTTAAACTGATTCGTTGGGTGCACGCAATATGTTATGTTAGCACACATTCCAGTCCTTTAAATCGCAATATCTTGATTTGAGTATCAACATTACAGATTTTGACACGTTCCCCCACTTTCACTGAATTTATTTTGTGTGAAAAAAGGCACTTCCTTCGGTATGGATCAAAGAATATATTCATATCCTGTTTGTTATGAGGATCATTTCTTCTGTAATAATATTTCTGTGCTGCATGGGGGAGTGAGTTGTTACATTTATAACACAAAAAAGAAAAAAAGTTTTATTGTTGGTCCCGGTGGGAAAAATGTGAATTCAGAAATAAAGTGGTGGAGGTGGAGCTGCCTGGAGTGGATTGGAATTAAACCCTCCCCTTGTGGATTTACGGAAATACTCCGGGAAGAAACTGTGTTTGTCATTTATAGCCCCGGGCAGCGAGTAATTCTGTCTAAAGTTGCATTGTAATGACATATAGAAACGGTGATTACAGCCTAATTCAATTTCTCCCTAATCTCATTTCCATAATAGCATTTATTTGGAACCTCAAATTATTGTTTTCCCTGAAATCATTATAAAATTTAGCTCTTAAATCTGTTTTGAATATGCGTTCCCACTGCAAGAGGCGGGCATAAGAGAAAGATACACATAAACATCTCAACATAAGAGCAGCAGTAAGTGAGGAAACAAAAAAAATGTATTACAGGGAAGGCAGACAGTGATAGGAAGACACACACACACACACACACACACACATACACACACGCACAGACATACACACACTCACACACACATACACACACACACACAGACACTGATGGCATTATGGTGATGGATCGGCAGGCCCAGCTGGTGTATCTGGTGGCAGCAGTGTGAGAAAAGAGGAGGGTTATAATGTGCAAATATTAATGATCCTGGGTTTGGGACTCTGGACACGTGTGTGTGTGTGTGTGTGTGTGTGTGTGTGTGTGTGTGTGTGTGGTCAAGTGCCAGAGGGTGGGATCCAACAGCCTGGATTTAATCACTGGGACCCTTCTTGCTAAGATGACTATCATGATCTGCCAGCTTCGCTGAGCTCCTCTGATATGTGCGTCCCCGGTGACTCGGCTCGATCTGGACCGAGAGTTCGGCCAAGTCACCAAGATCGCCATAAGTCCTCACGGGCAACAGACCAGAGCTGGTCTCGGGGCCCGGCTGCAGCCTGTAACCCCATACAAAGCTTTACTTCAAATAACTCCCCACCCCCTCTGTTCTCTGTGCCGGCACTGAGCCGGTGTAAACCATCCACTTGGTCCTTCTGCTAGTGTCTTGTGTTTGTATTTATTATTATTTAAAAAATAACAACATTAAGACTTGGATTATTTCTGAAAAAAGTTTATAATTTTCTAAGAAACAAGTCCCATATAAGCAAAATGTCAAATATGACGATGTGGTGATACATGCCCCAACCCGGATGGATGATATCTGCCATGTAATTTCTGCACGGATAACCTGCTCCACCTCCTCCTCAGGCGTGCTGATGAGTGACGACGTGAGACCGACCGGGTCCTTTGCTTTCTTAAGAGGATATATCACACAGTTCACATTCCCAGGCCCTGGTGAAAAGCCCCCGCTCTCCGAGGAGCCTCTGCTTTGTAGAGAGAAGAACAATCAAGCAGAAGAAATTGAAATGATATAGAGGAGGGGGAAAAAAAAAAGAGCGAAGAGAGGCTGACATGTTGTACTTATACAGTCAAAGCCATGCGATAAATCACCAGCTAGCTATTCAGAATATATCAGAATATATTGAAACATATTAAGTGGTGTCTTGGGGGAGAAAATAGGTGAAAGAGACCCTTTGCACTAGGTGTTGTTCTGTGATACGTGAAATATTCAAAAAGTGTTGTGATTATTATCTTAGAATACGACTTTATTGATCCATATTTTACAGCAGGGATTCCTCTTCAGCCGCTTCTTAAAAGGTGCAGATGCTCTCTATATCCCAAGTGAAGATTTTGAATGATTTAACATAGATTTGAGGGTAAATCCGTTTGTTAGAGGTTGAGGATTCAGGTTGTGTTTTCCCTGATGTGAGAAAACACATGAGATCAATTTTTCAATTCTGATCACAGAGTTCATTGAACTTTAAAACATTGAGACTTGCAAGGATTTTAACACCTATATGTTTCTTTCGTTGTGATCGACTGGCGACTGGTGTACCCTGTTGTACCCCCTCACCCAACGACAGCTCGGATAGGATACGGCATCCCCACAACCCCGAGTGCAGGAAAAGTAATGGATAACGGATGGATGGATGGATGTTTTTTTAGTCGCAGTTAAGTTATCATTTGTCCAATTACTGTCTTATATCTTAATCGGGCACACAGCCGAGCATGAGCCAATCCTAGCTGACTTTAGCGCGAGAGGTCGGGCAATATTTTACCTTGAACTTTCACCCTGGAGAGAACCCACACACGCACTCATGCTGTATATTCTTAGTTGTAACCACCACTGAAACCCATGTTATGACACTAGAATACCATATCCTATGCTGTGCTTTATATCATAACCTTTGTTGTAACCAATATTATAACAATACACTGTGACGTCTGCTTGAACTAATGATGTAATGCATGTAGTAACATATACTGTCACCTATACTGCAGTTAATGCTGCAGCCTTTGCTGTAACCTGTCCCACAATGACCTACACTGCGAAATACAATCCAACTACAGCCTATACAGTTATGTATTCTTCTTCTTCTTCTTTTCCTTTCGGCTTTTCCCTTCAGGTATTGCCACAGCAAATAAACCTTCTCCATCTAACCCTATTCTCTGTGTCCTCCTCTCTCACACCAACTACCTTCATATCTTCTCTCACTACGTCCATAAACCTTCTCTTCGGTCTTCCTCTAGACTTCCTGCCTGGCATCTCCCATTCCAGCATCCGTCTACCAATATAGTCCCTATCCTTCCTCTGTACAGGACCGAACCATCTCAGTCTGGCTTCCCTGACCTTCTCTCTGAAACATCTAACATGTGCTGTGCCTCTGATGGACAAATTTCTGATCCTATCCATCCTCATTACTCCCAAAGAGAACCTCAACATCTTCATCTCTGCTACCTCCAGCTCTGCCTCCTGTCTTTTGCTCAGTGCCACTGTCTCCAAGCCATACAGCATCACTGGTCTTACCACTGTTTTGTAAACCTTTCCTTTCATTCTAGATGATATTCTTCTATCACATAGAACCCCTGAAACTTTTCTCCACCCATTCCAACCTGCTTGAACCCGTTTCTTTATCTCTTTTACAGACTCTCCATTGCTCTGGACCATTGACCCTAAGTACCTGAAATCCTCCACCTTCTCGATCTCCACTCCCTGTAGCCTCATCGTTCCAGCCGGGTTCCTCTCATTCACACACATATATTCTGTCTTGCTGCGACTAACCTTCATTCCTCTCCTTTCCAGAGCAAACCTCCACCTCTCAAGATTTCCCTCAACCTGTTCCCTGCTCTCACTACCGATCACAATGTCATCTGCAAACATCATGGTCCATGGAGATTCCTGTCTAACCTCATCTGTCAGTCTGTCCATCACCACTGCAAACAAGAAGGGGCTCAGAGCTGATCCCTGATGAAGTCCCACCTCCACCTTGAACTTCTCTGTTTCATCTACAGCACACTTCACCACTGTCTCACAACCAGCATACATGTCCTTGACCAGTCTAACATATTTCTCTGCTACTCCAGACTTTCTCATACAAAACCAGAGTTCATCTCTCGGCACCCTGTCGTATGCTTTTTCTAGGTCTACAAAAGCACAATGTAGCTCCCTCTGACCTTCTCTGTACTTCTCAATTAGCATTCTCAAAGCAAATACTGCATCGGTATGAAGCCATACTGCTGCTCACAAATACTGACTTCTGCTCTCAGTCTTGTTTCCACTACTCTCTCCCATAACTTAATTGTATAGATATAGATATAGATATAGATATAGATATAGATATAGATATAGATATAGATATAGATATAGATATACAGTAAGTACATTGGCTAGTATCATCAGTATGGCTCTGTTTCACATTAACTTGCTGTATTTCTTTCACAGTTGTGTGTTTTATAACATCCATAACAAGCAGCTGCACCAGACATCAGTTCAATGTCAGAGTTTAATGTTTGCGTTTGGGCCGATGTTTTATTACGATTTCTCCTGAGAATCGGATGGAATTTAGTCTAGTTTCCACTACTCTCTCCCATAACTTCATTGTATGGCTCATCAACTTTATCCCTCTATAGGTACGAAAATTCTGCACATCCCCCTTATTCTTAAAAATGGGCACCATCACACTTCTTCTCCACTCTTCAGGCATCTTCTCTCTCTCTAAGATCCAGTTGAATAATCTAGCCAGATCTACCTCTCCTAGACTCTTCCATACCTCCACAGGTATATCATCTGGACCAACTGCCTTTCCATTCTTCATCCTCTTCAATGCTCTCCTCACTTCAGTTTTACTCATCTCTGCTCCTTTGTGGTCTACAATAGTCACCTCTTCTTCCCTTCCCTCTCTTTAATTTTCCTCATTCATCAGCTCTTCAAAGTACTCCTTCCATCTTCCTATCAGTCTTCTAGCATCTGTCAATACATTTCTCTATCCTTAATCACCCGGACCTGCTGTACATTCTTTCTGTCTCTATCTCTCTGTTTTGCCAACCTGTGTAAATCATTCTCTCCCTCTTTACTGTCCAAATGAGCATACAAGTCATTGTATGCCCTTTGTGTTGCCTTTGCTACTGCTACCTCTATCTTTACTTTATGCTGCATCTCCCTGTTCTCCTGTCTGTTCTCTTCAGTCCCCTTAGTGTCCCACTTCTTCTTTGCTAACCGCTTTCTCTGGATACGCTACTGCACTTCCTCATTCCACCACCAGGTTTCCTTATCTGCTTTCCTTCCAGACGACACACCAAGTACTCTCCTACCCGTCTCCCTGATCACATCAGCTGTAGGTGTCCAGTCATCTGGAAGCTCTCCCCAACCACAAGAGCCCTTCTCATCTCCTCCCTGAAAACCATACAACAATCCTCCCCTTTCAGCTTCCACCACTTTTTCCTATGCTCTGCCTTTGTTCTCTCGATCTTCTTTGTCATCAGAGTCATCCTACAGACCACCATCCTATGCTGTCTGCCTATACTCTCACCGACCACTACTTTGCAGTCACTGATCTCTTTCAGATGACCTTGTCTATACAAGATGTAGTCTACCTGTGTGCTCCTACCTCTGCTCTTATAAGTTACCCTATGTTCCTGTCTTTTCTGGAAAAAAGGATTTAATACAGCCATTTCCAGCCTTTTTGCAAAGTCTACCACCATCTGTCCCTCTGCATTTCCATCCTGGATACCAAACCTGTCCATCACTTCTTCATCACCTCTATTGCCTGCACTAACATGTCCATTGAAGTACGCACCAATTGCCACTCTCTCATTTCTGGGAATATTCTGCATCACTTCATCTCATTCCAGAACTTCTCTTTCTCCTCTAACTCACATCCTACCTGTGGGGCATAGCCACCAGCAACATTGACCATGACACCTTCAGTTTCCAGTTTCAGACTCATAAATATATTTGACATTCTTTTCACCTCTCGAACATTCCTAACAAACTCCTCCCTTAAGATAACTCCTACTACATTTCTCTTCCTGTCAGTACCATGAAAGTACAACTTTAAACCTGCTCCTAAGCTTCTAGCCTTACTAGCTTTCCACCTGGTCTCCTCGACACACAGTATACCCACCTTCCTTCTCTGCATGATGTCAACCAACTCTCTACCTTTTCCTGTCATCGTCCCAATATTCAAAGTCCCTCCTCTCAGTCCCAGACTCTTGCCTTTCTTCTTCTCTCTCTGCTTCCGAACACGCCTTCCTCCTCTCCTTCTTCGACCCACAGTAGCCCAATTTCCACTGGTACCCTGTAGGTTATCGGCACCAATGGCGGTCGTTGTTAACCCGGGCCTCGACCAATCCTGTATGGCTGTAGTGAAGATTTTTTCCAGAAAAGACAGGAACATAGGGTAACTTATCAGAACGGAGGTAGGAGCACACAGGTAGACTACATCTTGTATAGAAGAGGTAATCTGAAAGAGATCAGTGACTGCAAAGTAGTGTGTATGTGCATGTGC
>CAAKHD010014826.1:22492-62446 GCA_901007705.1 Fistularia tabacaria
CTCTCTCTCTCTCTCTATATATATATATATATATATATATATATATATATATGTATATATATACACTGCACGGTATGGTGGCGCAATGGCACAGTGGTTAGTGCTTCAGCCTCAGAGCACGAAGGACTCTAATTTGATTACGACAGAGGACCTTTCTGTGTGGAGTTTAAATGTTCTTCCCCCCCTTGTCAGCGTGGGTTTCCTCTGTGAATGTTGTCTGTCTGTATATGTGGCGTTGCGATTGACTGGCGACCAGTTCAAGGTCTCCCCCGCCTCTCGCCTGATGGCAGCTGGGATAGGCTCTAGCATCCATCGCGACCCTAAGAAGGAGAAGAAGCAGGCAATGGATTGATGGAAATAGAACACACATCAATATTGATAGATTAAATATTAGTTAGTCAGTTGGATAGATAGATAGATTTATAGATACATTGAGATTGATAGATTGATACATACATGAGCAGATACAGAGATAGATGTACTTTTACTGTACGGAACGGCTATCTGAGCAGTGTGTCACACCCCCGAGTCCCACGTCTAACCTATCAAACCCTTCACTCTCAGAAGATAGTAATAGCACATCAATTATGCTGTAGCGTGACTTCTGAGTTACCTGTAGAATGAGGTCAAATAAGGTCAAACATTTAGAAAAAAACAAAACAAAACGTTAATCAGTCTTGATGGGCTTATTCGTGTGAAGGCGGAGCAAATTGTCGCTTCACCTCCCATTAGGTGGCGTATGTACATACACTTCACGACTGTCATTTGTTGGCCTACAACCACCCCTTCTTCACTGCTTGGCGTTGAAAGTGTTTCATATCATGTTCAGATGATCATGATTACAATTTGCTCATAATCTATTTAGAAAGTGCTTACAGTGCCTTATAATAGCATGTGAGCACCACTTGGAGAAAAGTGCTACCAAATAAAAGATCAAGTGCGTCTGAGCGTTTCCATTATGCACACACAGACACACACATCGCACACATTTCTCATGCATCGTCTTCCTGTGTGCTCTGGGCTGTAACATTTGCTTTCTTAGTCAAGGAGAACAATCTCATTTGCCGGGAAACAAATAAGAAGAAGAAGAAGAAGAGAGGGAAAAAAAAGATGTGACAAAGGCTCACATTCCATCCTGCTTTTTCCCCCCTGCTTTTCTTCTTCTTCTTCTTCTTCTTCTTCTTCTTCTTCTTCTTCTTCTTCTTTTAATTTACAGTGTAAAAATAAACACAGAGGGCTCAATTTAGTGTGCTTTTCAGCCGTGCCACCTAATCCTCCTCCTCCTCGTCACCACGCTGCAGGGGCTAGATTCTCCACAGAGAGGATGTAGGGGGGGCTGGTGTACGGGGAGATAGGTGAGCGAAGAGGAGGGTCCTTCAGACAGATACCGAGCAGTCCCCACTTCCCCCCAGGCCGCAACGGTAACTCTACTCTAATGGAGATTTTTTGGTAAAAAGGTGGTCCTGAATAACAAACAAGCAGGAAGAGTTTGTTTGTTCGACACAGATCTAAAGACTGGAGAAAAAGATTAGGGCAGGATAAGAAACTGGGAGTGAGAAAGTTTTATTGTTTTCTCATTGTGCCATCACTAAACTTTATTTAAAAGTGTTTCAAGACTTCTTAAGTCATTAACATCCTTTTAAATTTCAAGCGTTTTTAAGCAATTTATTATCAACACATGTGTTCGACGAGGAAATTATGGCGGAGCCATGGATGAGTTTAAACTTTATTAAGCAAGCACCAACAAACAACTCACAGTGAACTTCCATGATTGATAATATATTCCTGGCTTAACCACGCCCTCCAGCCCCTAGTCCTGTGGGCTGAGAGTCCACGCCCCTTAGTGTCTGCCCCCCCCCCGACCCTGTAAAACACACTAGTCCCGAGTGGGAGGCCTGATCTGCCTGCCACTGGACAGGGTGACAAAACGGGTGACCAGGGAAGAAAAAATAGTTGTCTTTGAGGACAGCGAACCACTTCTGGCCACCTGGTGGTTCGATCAATCCTGCTGAGCAGGTGCGTAAAGCCCTGCAAAAGAGGTAGAGGGCCGACCAGGTCGACATGAAGGTGGTCGAAGTGCCTGGCTGGAATCGGAAACGGCTCGAGGGCTGGCCTAACGTGCTGGTGAATCTTGCTGCGCTGGTGTGCCACACATGTGGCCGCCCACTCCTTGACATCTCTACGAATGCCAGGCCAGACGAACTTAGCACACGCCAGCTTCACTGAGTCGAAGACACGACGACGCAAAGCCACCAGGGCTACCTTTCAGTACAGCCACATCCTCCAGCTTGAGGCCAGCGTGCGGCGACTTCGGGTTGAGGACGTCCGTGTCGCTGGCCTGTAATGTAATGGCCGTAATGCGGCTGAAGGAGGTGGCCAGGAACCGGTTGTAAAAATTGACCATGCTCAAGAATTCCTGCAACACCTTAACCGATGCTGGGCGAGGAAAATCAGCCTCCGCTTGCACCCTTGAAGACAACGGAACCGCGTCTTAGCGGTGAAATGTGGCGCCCGAAGAAGCCAATCACCGGCAGTCCAAACTGGCACTTACCCTGTTCGTCCAGATAACGGAAAACCTGTGAAAGGTGCTCCAGGTGCACATCAGCCGACGGGCTGACCATCAGAATGTCATTGAGATAGACGAAAACAAACGTAAGGTAGCGCAGCATTGAATCCATCAGCCTCTGGAAGATGCGAGCGGCTCCTTTCAAACAGAAAGGCATGCACAGAAACTCAAAAAAGCTCAAATGCGGTGATCACGGAGAAATTCTGGATGTGGGGAATGGGGTAGCAGTCTTTCACGGCTACATTATTCAACCGGTGAAAGTCGCTGCAAGGATGCCACAATCCGTCGGCCTTGGGAATATATATTATATATATTATATATATATATATATATATATATATATATATATATATATATATATATATATATATATATATATATATATATACACACACACACACACACACATACATACAGATATATATATATATGTATATGTATGTGTATATATATATCTATATATATATAAAGTTTCTTGTCATTTGTAAGTTACTTTTCTTTAGATTAAGACAATTAATTCAAGGACTGGTTGGCACGAGTGAAATGGCATGCGCTTTTCGCCTCACAACAAGAGGGTCCATGGTTCGATTCTGACGGGGAGCTTTCCTGTGCGGAGTTTGAATGTTCTCTCTGTGTCTGTGTAGGTTTCCTCCTGTTTCCTTCCAGAGTCCAAAAACATGCAGAGGGTTCATTGGAAACCTAGAATGCCCAGAAATGTGAATGAGAGGTTGAAATGGGGGTCCAGGGTGGACACCCCTTGCAGCCAATAACAGACTGGATCGTCTCCATTCCTTCGTAACCATGACTGCAGGATCAGGGTTACAGAGAATGAATGGATG
Organism: Fistularia tabacaria; assembly: GCA_901007705.1. Taxonomy (NCBI): domain Eukaryota; kingdom Metazoa; phylum Chordata; class Actinopteri; order Syngnathiformes; family Fistulariidae; genus Fistularia; species Fistularia tabacaria. The sequence continues at coordinate 25,898 of CAAKHD010014826.1, forward strand.
AATATTTCTAACATTCAGCTACATTTTCCATTAACTCTCCACTGTTTTTTGCTGAGTTAAGGATCATTTAGGTTGGATTTCAGGCATTTTCCAATAGTTTCCTGTAATTAATTTTTGAATCATTCAGTTTTGTTCTTCAGGAAATTCATTCCTTTGCCTTTTCACGTTTCTTTTACAGATCCTTTTTTTTTTCTTTTTTGATTGTCTATTATTGTATTGCGTTGGATGGGATTGTCACTGACAGCTCAGGCCGGCTGAAGTGTTAAACCTAGCGCCCTCTTGTGTCCCGGATGTCTCATCTTGTCGTAATCCATTTAAAAATTATATAATTATATTTATAATGGCCAAATTTAAACATTTGATGGTACAGGGGAAGTCACTCCTAAGCTTTGTCCCCACCTGAGGACAAGGGCCTTGGTCGAGTGGGAAGTGCGGCTGAGATGAGTTTAACGTGAAGTTTGTGATGATCTGTGTACTTGCCGAAAAGCAAGCAGACAGTCTTTGTTAAGTCTGCCTCCGCGGCAGAGCCAAGTGGCGGCAGCGTTAACGGCCTGATTAGCGCCATATCTTTTTCAAAGTAGGATTTTCACCCTGACATTTAAAGAATCAACATGATGCTGAGCTGGGTGGCATCCGCCTTTTGTTCCGGCCCAAGTTTAAATCTCATTTTTCTTTATGCCCCCTCAACTTGCTTCTATATAGTGCTTCAAGAGAATGTGTGTGTGTGTTTGTGTGTGTGTGTGTGTGTGTGTGTGTGTGTGCGTTTCCCATGTGTTCTCCTGCATATAAACCCTCATTCAGATGGACGTCGGTCCAACTTCGGCGGTGGCCCTCGGCCACATGGAGCGAGTCTACAGCCCCATCACACACTGCTGTCGTACGACAGGGCCTCTCTTATCGGCGCCGCCAGCACCGTAAGCTAGGATTAGCATCTAGATCTGCGAAGACTGGACGTCAGCATGGCGGAGGGGGAGCAGGAGAGGTAAAGGGTTGTCGCAGTCAATAGGAGCAACGTTTTCGAACTTCTTTGAAAAGTGATCTTGTCGCAACGCAACAGCGGCTGCACTCACGTTGCGGTGGTCTGAAGTGGAGGATGCACTCGTAAACCAAAAGAAACATCACAATCATGGCGCGGAAGGCTAAGCGGGCTGTGTTTTTGAAGTCTTTCTTTGAAATAAGCGAGGCAATCCCCTTGGCCCAGGGATCATATTCTATTTGCGTTCCCTTTGCCAACGACACAGGCGACGCTGGCCAAATTCACAAAAGAAGATCCACATTGGAAAATCCGGCTAATCCCTGATTGAAAGTTCATGTGTTGGCTTCGATGTATAAGCTCTGGCAGATTTTCCCAGGAAAGGGGAGTAAAGGAAAGCAACAAAAAAAAAAAACCCACAACAACACTAGAATCCTTTTTGGTTAAAAAGTGGACTTGGTGGCAGCAAGTGAAGACACATTCAAGGCCGCGTTGCTCTGAGTCCGACAAGAAGTTGCTCCAAAAGGTTGACGCTCAGTCACTTGATTTTGTTGCCTTTGCTCTGTTATGTTCACTCCCACCCCTCGCCCTCCTCCCCTCCCTGGATTCCTCCCCTTACTCTCTTCCAGGGGTGGTGGCGATGGCGAGGGTGCCTGCACAGATGGCAGGCCAGCTTGCCTTCAGGGGAAGGGGCTCCACAGCTTAAACTTCCTCGATTTTTTTTTCTTTCTCTCTCCCTTCTCTTTTCTTCAGCTCAAACTTTTGGCCCGGAACTTTTCACTGCTGGCGAGCCTTTATCTCGGCGAGCACAGTGAGAGGAGCAGGGGGGAGGGGCGAGTGCCCAGTAAGAGGCCAGGGGCCGCCGTATCAAAATGTTTTCAGATCAATAGGGGCCATCAGTATTAACATAAACACGGAGATGCTGGGGAGCGTCAGCTGTGACTCAGAGAGGTCCAGATTCCTTAAGTGGAATCGGGGTTAGACTGAGAGTTCCAAGATTTGTTTATGCGTGCAAATGATGATTTAAAATCTGCAGCTTTTTGTTTTTTACACAACCGTTAGAAAAGGCAGCACACGGAGAACTATGGGAAATCTACAGATTAGGATCAACAATCTATTGGTAGGCTGATGCTGGAATTGGAGCTGCCGGGCATGAGGTCGAGGGGAAGACCGAAGAGAGGCTTTATGGATGTAATGAGAGAGGATATGAAGTAAGTTGGTGTGAGAGAGGAGGATACAGAGGATAGGTTTAGATGGAGAAGGTTGGTTCGCTGTGGCGACCCCTGAGGGGAAAAGCCAAACGGAAAAGAATAATGTAATTGCAATACTTTCCTTATTTTCAAAAATGTGTTATCTATTTATTTATTTCTAAAATTTTCTTTTCTTTTTAATTTTTGTCATGTGATATGAGACAGTTTTTTGTTGATTTATTTTTCTTTACACAAATTGATGATACTCCACTAAATGGAATTGGAGATGTGATTCAAATCACAAAATGCTTGATAAAGGCTGAGATCCCTGTTTGGAGTTGTTTCGCATTCGATTCTTAAAAGGGGGGAGTTTCATATGTTTACTTGAAAATAAAGTATTATTTTCGAAATTCGATATTTGTGGACATGACTATTTTCCTGGAATGCAGTCAAATAACAAACTGGCCAGTCATTATCATTATTATTATTGTTATTATTGTTTTTGTTGTTATTATTATTTAAAAGTTTTATAGCACTGTCCTTTACTTCTAATAGAGATCAAAAAAGTGTGTGTGAATATATATATATATTACACACCACACACACACACGCACAGACACACACAAACACACACGCACACACACACACACACACACACACACACACACACACACACACACACACACACACACACACACACACACACATTAATACATCTATGTACGTAAGCATTCATACATGATTAAAGCTAATATTAAGCTAAACATTATGTAAAAAAATGAAGGGATAATTTAAGAAAAAGTGATATTCTCATTTTATCAAGCCTCATACTAAACTTGAAAATAACCTTGAAAAAACTGAAACATGTTGATTACAGAATTGCCATTGCTTCATGAATGTATTTCTTTCTTTATCTATTAATGTACTTATTTACAGATTTAATTACTGATTTATCCATCTATTTATACATCCATTTATTTATTCATTTATTTTTCTATTTATTTGAATATTTAGAAGCTTACTTTTGGTTTCCGTTTTAGGCATGTCAGGTCATATAATGCTGACCACCGGCCGACTGTAAATATTGCAGTGCCTTGCTTTTTTTGCAGGGTCCACGTTTGAATCCAGTTAACGCCACTTTCCATTTTTCTCCAGATTTCCTGCATATATGTTCTGTTATACATTCGTACTCGATCACCCCTCATCTCCTCTTTCCCTGCGTTTGTCTGTTCAAAAGGCCTCGCTCAGAATTAACAAGTGCAGGTATAATGACGAGTCAGAGTTTCCTACTTGGCGCGAACAAGAATCCTCTAGATCAATGTCTTCTCGAGATGACCTGCGATAATGTCTCTCCACACATATCATTTAACACTTCAGCCCGTGTGAGCAATGTTCGACTAATGGCCCGTTATACTTAAAGCGGCCACTAACAAAAGTGTCCTTGTCTGGGTGGCCCCCTGCCTCTTCACGGGATCAGCCCACCATCTTGACCTGTGTCAAGTGATCACCTGATACCTTCCGCTGTGCTGACCCCCCACCAGCCACCCCCTCGCCTCAGCAGCACAGGAACACCAACTAATTTTTTATTTAATCCAGCATTCAAGGGCTAAAATACAGTTCCAACTTCAGGTAAAATAACCGGATTAAATGACACATTCTGAAAAAAAAAGTTTCCAGTCAGCCCCGGCGCGGATTTGCTTCTTTACAAAAAAAAACTGAAAACCCTGCAGAATATTCAGCTCTATAAATATGCATACTTATAAGAAACTGATTAAATGAGTCAAGTCTTTAGTCTGGAGGTTTTGCGAGTATGAGAAAGGCTGAGAATTGCAGTGAATGAACATCACTTTTGCAAAGAAAAATCACACACTTACACTCCTATGACCTGAAAATCTTTGATTTGGTTAAAGGCAGCATGGTTTGTTCGACTAAACTTCCTACAGAAGCAGCGGAAAGAATGTGTCCAAATCAGATTTTGTTTTGTTTTGTTTGTTTCCTCAGCAAAATGGCAAAAAAGTGAAAATTCTGCCTTCAAACTATGTAAAGACCACCACTGTTATTTTCAAATGTGTGAAATCATTTCAAAAAGGGATTTTCAAAATTCGGCCCTGTTAGTGACATCGTTCCAAGGTATTTGTTTTGTGTTACTATGCATGTCTGGACGTTGTGACCAGGGGGTTTGGACCCCCCACCCCCAGCACCCCAGAACAATGTTAACTGCACTCAGTTCTTATGACAGATTTCAACTTTCACTGGAATGAATGAAAGTCTTTATTGTCATTGCTAAGAAGTACAATGACATCGGCATTGCAGGTTGCAACTTTTGATACGTTTTCTTAATAAACCTTAGTAGATCTTTCTTCAAGCAGATTAAGAAGGTACATCAAATTAAAATCAGCCACCGTACTTGTAGGTTATTACCTTTTAAGTACTTTACTTATTGATTAATTACTTATTAACTAGTTTTAAGTAGACATATTTCATTGTATATTGGATTCCATTGTTTGTAAATAGCTTCCTTTTTGACAGCTATCCAAATCTATGTTTGTTGTTCCATAAGACCAGAGCCAGGATCAAATAACATGTTTTATGGAAGTTTTGTTGAAATTGATGTCTTTTTTAAACGTCGAACCATAACACCATAATAACCATTGAGTCGATAATGAAATATATCACAAGTTGAGTTGATGTTCCCTATTTTCACAATTCATGTGTAATTAAGATGATGCATTGACGGCAATTGCCAGGTTATTACGTAGTTATTACATCCCTTTGCATGATAGAATTAGACCACAGATACTGTGACATTATGACAGGTGAGTAGCTCCAATAAAGTTTACAGAAAGGTCACGCCTCTTTCAGCGAATTGCAGTTATTATTACTGAGTGTGTTATGTAATTGGCATAGTAACAGGAAATGGCAAGTTGTCAGTTCCTCTGAAAACTCAGGTTGACAACATTAAAAGCGTGTGTTGTGCGGGGGGATCACAATAGAAACAAGATGTTTAAAACTCAATAAAGTTTAAATTGTGATAGACCGATGGAGTTGATGTTTGTCTGACTGCTGCGTTCACACCTGTTCTTAACTGCCAAATAACCCAAAGCAAATGTTTCATTTCCTGAGTTTCAAAATAAAAGCCGCCCCCTGTTAATTCATCATGCCCATGTGACATGTGTGACATCCATCCATCCATCCATCATCTGCCGCTGACCCTTCAGTAATTAAAGAAATTAACAGCCTTAAATATTTTGTTTGTTCCCCTTCCAACTGCAAGGTATAATTTCTGCTGAACAGAAGATATTCAGGTTTCCTGTTTCCTTTTGTTTTAAGTTTTGATCGATACAGCATCTGTTTGGGGCCATTAGCCAAGGGCTGAATGTGAGTCTCGCACCCCGAAAAAGGAAACCGGCCTTCGGCAGATTTTGTTTCGCAAGTCCTGTTTTTCCATTGAAACATGTTCGGCCTAATAATGACAATAATAATAATAATAATAATAATAGTATATTGTTTTTTTTTAGAGCTCTCCATTAATCTAACTGTGGTTGTCATTGTGCTGCAGACAAGAATTAACTCTCACCTTGACCTGCGCCTCACACTCTCAATTACTCATAAAATTCTAATTATATAGAGAGATTATACCATTTTGAAATATGATTGCAGTGTTTAATACACTTTAAAAGTTGCGTGTGCCATTAGAGTGGAATTCCCCCCCCACCTTTTTTTAAACAATTTTCCCAATTAAAGCTTAAAGAGGATTTTTCATCAGCAAGTACGTTCCAATTTCCATAAAACATCTGTGGAAATATTCTATTTTTAACACATGATATAACTCTGTCTTTCTTAATGTGATAAAACAGATTTTTTTTCTAAATGCACATATACCTATATTGCATTTTTTTCTATAAATAATCTCACCATGTGCAGGATATGCAGCAGTCACATACGCCCTTTCGAAACATCGATGTGGGGCGAGAGCTGTCCTGATATATGAGATAGGGAGATAAAGACAGAGACGGACATGGCTGGAGAGGAAGGGGATGAAGGAGAGTTGAAAAATGATTCCGGACTTTGTCAGAGAAATCAATTGACGAACACAGACAGAAGTGGGCAGCAAATTGGGGGATAAGGCTGGGGTGTCCTCCCCCGACTTAACAAGAGGCGCTGAAGCATGAGGGTAAATAAAAGAGACGTCTCCCCCTCTTCTATCTTTCTTAGGGTTTCCTCTTCCACTCTCTGCTCTGTCACTCCCTCCTCTTGTCATTGTCTGTGTTTTATTCCATTGTGCTCAGTCTTCTCTGGCTCGTTCTCCTCACATATCGATACATTTATTTGTGTTATTAGAAGCTGACAGGTCAGTCTCACATCTCCATGTAGCGACTTTGCATGTGCGTTTGTGTGTGTGTGTGTGTGTGTTTGTGTGGGTTTGTATGTGTTTGTGTGTGTGTGTGTGTGTGTAGGAGGTGGAGCCGGGCTTTAGGCTGATGTTGGCCTATTGAAGTTATAAAAACTTTATAGATATCACATTTCACAGTAACAAGCATACCAGGGCACCACAACACTACGATATCGAATATGTATGTCGAAGGGATATTACGCGGCTGATATTTTCTTAAAGTTGTAATTCTCAATATATTCATATTAGAGCTGGAAGAAAACGACTCTCATTATTTTCAGTTAATTTTGAGAACACATTGTTACCACACAAACAGTAGGAGACATTTCCATTTTTCTTTTCAGAGTTGAATATCCTTATGAATATCAGCAAGAAAAAAAAACAGGTTTAAAGATTGACGTTGTCATTTTTTCCTGTCTCAAAGAGGAATTGATGATCAGTAGTTCAGTAACACCTTGAGATTTGGGTCCACAATTAGCGTTTGGAATTTGCCCGATGTTTATTTCAATGTCTGGTTTGACTAAAATCCAATGCATTTGGTTGTTACAGGCTTGAAAAAAATAAAAGGAAAAACACCTCCTCAAACAGCTGGGGATGACTTGACTCAGTTGCATAATATTTGAATGTGAAGGTGTAATATGTAATAAAGCAGCAGTTTAAATAACTCCTTGATGGAGCCCTGTTGATGTCAGCTGACCTTATTTGGAGATGTTGTAGTGATCTACAGGCACACTAATACGAGACTCATGTGGTACTTTGGGTAATGCAGGAGAGGATGTCTTGGGACCAAAGGTCTATGTCAGTCTAGTTAGATTTATAATGAAAAAAGGGATAGCAATATGTTTTTTTTATCTTTATATGTGCGAGATCCAGCATCTTTAGGTGTCCAATATAGAACATGTTTTGTCCTTCAATATCCATGGATTTGGATATGGATTACAGTACCTATGTTTGGGTTTCGCATCCGTCCGATTCTCATGAGAAACCGTAGTTAAACATCGGCCCAAACGCAGACATTAAACTCTGACGTTAAACTGATGTCTGGTGCAGCTGCTTGTTATGGACGTTATAAAATAAACAGCTGTGAAAGAAATACAGCAAGTTAGTTCGAAACAGAGGCATTCTGATGATACTAGCCAATGTACTGTATATCTATATCTATATCTATATCTATATCTATATCTATATCTATATCTATATCTATATCTATATCTATATCTATATCTATATCTATATCTATATCTATATCTATACAATGAAGTTATGGGAGAGAGTAGTGGAAACAAGACTGAGTGCAGAAGTCAGTATTTGTGAGCAGCAGTATGGCTTCATACCTAAAAAGAGTACTACAGATGCAGTATTCGCTTTGAGAATGCTAATAGACATGGAGAAGGTCAGAGGGAACTGCATTGTGCTTTTGTAGACCTAGAAAAAGAATACGACAGGGTGCCGAGAGAGGAACTCTGGTGTTGTATGAGGAAGTCGAGAGTAACAGAGACTTATGTTAGACTGGTCAAGGACATGTATGCTGGTTGTGAGACAGTGGTGAAGTGAGCTGTGGGTGAAACAGAGAAGTTCAAGGTGGAGGTGGGACTTCATCAGGGATCAGCTCTGAGCCCCTTCTTGTTTCCAGTGGTGATGGACAGGTTGACAGATGAGGTTAGACAGGAATCTCCATGGACCATGATGTTTGCAGATTATATTGTGATCTGTAGTGAGAGCAGGGATCAGGTTGAGGGAAATCTTGAGAGGTGGAGGTTTGCTCTGGAAAGGAGAGGAATGAAGGTTCATCGCAGCAAGACAGAATATATGTGTGTGAATGAGAGGAACCCCGGTGGAACGGTGAGGCTGCAGGGAGTGGAGATCAAGAAGTTGGAGGATTTCAGGTACTTAGGGTCAACGGTCCAGAGCAATGGAGAGTGTGTAAAAGAAGTTAAAAAACGGATTCAATCAGGTTGGAATGGGTGGAGAAAAGTTTCAGAGGTTCTTTGTGATAGAAGAATTTAATCTAGAATGAAAGGAGGAGGAAAGGAACAAAAGACAGGAGGCAGAGCTGGACGTAGCAGAAATGAAGATGTTGAGGTTCTCTTTAGGAGTGACGAGGATGGATAGGATCAGAAATGAGTCCATCAGGGAGACAGCACATGTTAGATGTTTTGGAGAGAAGGTCAGAGAAGCCAGACTGAGATGGTTCAGCCATGTACAGAGGAAGGATAGGGACTATATTGGTGGATGGATGCTGGAATGGGAGATGCCAGGCAGGAGGTCTAGAGGAAGACCGAAGAGCAGATTTATGCACGTAGTGAGAGAAGATATGAAGGTAGTTGGTGTGAGAGAGGAGGATACAGAGAATAGAGTTAGATGGAGGAGGTTGATTCGCTGTGGCGACCCCTGTAAAGGGAAAAGCCGAGAGGAGAGGAAGAAGAAGGATTACTTGGTAAAAAAGGCAAATGGGGACTCACCCAGCTTGTAGTGTGTATGTTTGTGTATTTGCCATGTGTTTTACTTCACATAGACAGATGTTATACGGAATACTATTGAAATGTGGGCTTCTGAATATCGTGCTTTTCATCTATGCTAACTGGGCAGCCATGATACAACAATAGCAATAACTAGCTAATTACTGTGTTTCCTCCGCGACTTTCTTCTCCTAAAGGACCAGTTCACACCAAAATCTTTGATAGTTTTTTTGTGAGTGGCTGAATGCCGGAGATATGAACCACAGCTGTCAAAAGACACAGATTTTCTCCTTTAGAGCTCAAAGTGACAAAAAAAAAATCTAATTCAAGAAATTCAACAGTGGCATTTCCTCCCAGAAATGATGGCCCACTTTGTAAAGATGATTCACAGGCTTTGTCAAGGGCTGTTTCCTGTTGAGAGAATGTAATTTCTCTTAAAGCGGCTGATAATAAAATCAGTGGATATGCAGAGGTCCTGTTGTTTCATTTCTAGGTAACGTTATTGAAAAAAGCTATTAGATAAAGAGCATTTGAAATGGTTCAAACAATCAATCAGAGAAAATCCAAATGTCATCATATCCGAGTTATGATTCCGGTTTGGTTGATATATAGTTACATGTAGAACACTCAGCAAATACACAGATGGTATTTATTTTATTTTGGGGTAGTTATATTTTGCACATGTTGGAGTTATTCAATTAAATTCATTTATTTATTTATTAACCTAGAATTTTTTTTCCCCCAAGGAATTTATGAGATCACTACTTGGTCATTTTTTTGTTAAATTATTGATGGGGTTCCTCACAAAAGAGGATACAGCTGTATTTAGCTGTTTTTTTCATGGTTTTCAGGATTTTTTTACAAATTGATTCTTTCCTTGACAACTTTTGAACTTCAGGACTTCTTTCTTTTCTTTCTGTTAATGTTTTGGGTTTTTCTTCCTTTTTGCAGATTTTAAGCTTTTATAGTAATAGCTTCCCCCGTTAATCTAACAGATGTTCTGAAAATTAGCTTCTTTTTTAGGATTGCGGGTACTGCTTCATTCCATTTTTAAAGGTAAACAAAAAGTGATGTTTCCTCATATTATTTGTCCTTGTCGAAGTTGACACAAAGGTCTGCCCTCGTTCTCAACCCTTTGGGGACTGACACCACTGACAGGGCTGAGAGCAAAGCATTGAACCTCATAATGGCTCGCTGCTACTTCGGTCCCACAGAACTCGCTTGAGTTATGAGATGATCTGGTGCCGTGGCAACCACACCGAGTCGCATGACTCTCATCCTGGACTGGATTTGGAGGCTTCATGGGAAGCGACTGTCAAGAAAAACCACCGGCCTGATTTAAAAAAAATGCATTAAATGCATCTGATCTGCTAACCTGTCAGTCCTGAGAAAAAAAGGAACATCCTTGAAATATTTCACTTCTCTTCCTTGCTCTTCCAATGATCATGTATAAACCTGACCTCATGTCCTTTTGTGTTGTAGAATTTCTCTGTTCTTATTTTATTTTCATTGCGATGCTGATGTTAAATAAACAACACTGTTACGCTGCTCTACGTTACCCTTATAGATCCTGATTGATTTTGTTCTTTTCATTGTACTAAAGTTATTTAAAAAAAAAAAAAAAGCTCGAGTTTCTCTCAAGTGCTCCTGCGTTTAATTAAAGTGGCCACTAGAGGGCGACCGACAGCGCTTGAATGCAGCGTGTACAGTAGATGAAGAGGCCCTTGTCTGTCACTCACAGGCTGAAGGGCCCTTCAGTGCTTCTGTGGCCCCGAAACAATAAGCCTACCTCCAGCAGCACAAATTGATCAACAGGAAATCAAAGGGAACCTGCATTCTAGGCCTAGCTGTGCATGATTACGTGTGATCATTATGGGATACATACTGCTTTTGTTCTCTTTTTTTCTTCTCTCTTAATAAAATATTGAAGAGAAGAGAAACTAAGTCAGCTGGTGACATCAAAGTCCTCTAATATACACTGAAGCAACTTGTTTACATGTGATGGTGGCAAGGCCCGGAGGGAGGCCTGCCCTGGTTCTGACGCAGAGACAAACATGGTGGGGAAGAAACTCGCCACCGGAGACAAACAAGAGACGCAGTGGTGGTTAACGAGAGCACCGTCATGGCTGCCGGTCTACTTTTCGGGTGGCCTTTCAGAGGATCTCCAATATGGAGGCTCAAGCTTTCCCAAGAATCTCAACTTAAAAGTTTCATTCCCGAGGACTGTACCGAGCGGCAAAAATTCAGTCAACTGATTGTTTCGAAAATAAGAAGAACAGGTATTAGGAAAAAAAGGGCAATTAGATATCAGCCAAAATAAGCAGTCGATACAAATATGTATTTTTATCTATCTATCTATCTATCTATCTATCTATGTCTACCTCTAACTGCTTACTAGTTTGCTTCTTGTGGTATCTATTAGTCATTTTTTAATATAATTTCCATCAGCATTTTTGCCCCATTACTAGTTCTAATCTTATTGTAGATTTTTGAATTTTTTTTTGAGGTGGTTACCTTTTTAAAATCAAAAATGTTTTTTGAAATCAAGGCCATAATCATCATTTTTTTGTTTGAAAATGTCATTGTGACTATTAAGGGATTGTCCTGGCTTATGCATTGCGAATGTTTTATTCAGCCTTGGTAATTAGTTCTTGTTTCCTGTGGAATTTTTAAGGTTACTTCTATTCTAGGTATTTGACCAACCCCTTTTGGGTTTAAGATTATTTTTTCATCCCGCCTCCACCCCCCACACCCCCCTCTTGGGTAACTTCATTGTTAGTTTGTTTTTTATTTTCAAATTTAGTCAAGTGACTTCACTGAGTAAATAAACTGAAAGGCAAATTAAATGAGATACAAGACTTGGCAACACAGTATGTGGACCTTAACATATTTTATACTGATTAGATTCTGCCTTTTCCCCTTTAAAGTTTGTCCAGATGCTTTTAGGGACATGTTGAAATAAAACAAGCTCGCTTTTCAAATTTGACACAAATTTTTTTATTCTCTGTATAGTGAAGGGAAAACCAACAGAGTCGCACTGACATCTAGTGGACTGAAACCTATGTGGAGTTCAGGTTCACTGCAAGTGAATAAGGAGGGGTTCATGATTAACATCTGAGGTGAGTAAAAAAGGATCCCACTTTTAGTCACACTGTGTTCCTATTGGTTCCTGCTTCAGTAGTAGGTTAAGCCTCACCATACATAAGTTAAACACCAAGGTTTTCACATTCACCTGTGTCCGTTTTCTGAATTTTAAAGCTCTGACTAACAGCAGTATGTACATGGCGCAAAACATTCAATTGTTTGTCTCATTTCACAATTTCAGCAACGGCAATGTGAAGCTTGAAACTTCCACAGGACGCTGACTCTGGAGATGTGCGTCTGATTATTCTTAGCGACCTTAGTACATCCCCCTGTTTGATATTACCCACACCAAAGTCCGAAGGATTTCACTATCCTCTCCTAAAATACTACAAAAGGAAAACAGAAAAAAACAAGATACATTTAAAACATCTTTAATGAAAAATATGTAGCAGCATTTTTGTTTTTTTAAAAAAAAAAAAAAAAAAGGAATCTTACAATTGGGAGGTGGGAGGAAAAACAAGACATAAAACTGCATGTCGGGATAAAAATCCTTGTTAAATACAATCAACATTTTAGCTTCTGAAGCTTGGCTGTTACACTTGTCATGCAGGTAGCCAAGCTACTGGTCCCTATGCAGAACACCACATTTAGTCCCAGAAAATGGCAAGAGTTCAACCATAAACACATACAGTCACTGAAAGAATTGCAAAAAACACACACAAACACACACACACACATACACACACACACACCGTCTATTAGCAAAGCCCACTTTTATAGCAGCACATAGAGTCGTGAAGACTCTAGGAATAGTTTTGGGGCAAATCAGGCCAGAGAGATAAAAATTCTAGGAGAATACATTAAAAAAAAAAAAAGAAAACCATCAAGTATGGAGAGACTGGTCAAATGCCCTCAGATCTGCATAGATAGAAAATGGCAACCACAAACTGAAGGCATGATGAGGAGCTAATGCAACAAGGTGAAACGTTCAAACCAACAAACTCCTTGGGGGGGTATTCTATCTAAAACCACTTCATTCATCGCTGAGAGGCCACACATTTAAATCCTGGAGAGTAATCCAAGTGCGAGGGAATGTAGGATCAAGAAATGGTTCCATCGCTGTTTGAAAAACACACTTTGGTCACTTTGGCGATGCAGGCAGCATCCCAGGCCTCATTTTTAATGTTGTCGCATCCACCCGGACCAGGTCGTCTGTCTTCTCGCTGCTCAGCGGGGGAGTTAAGACGCCGGATGGGACGTGACAGCTGCTGTGACACTCCAGCTCCCCCTCCTGGTAAGAGTTGGCCCTGTCCTGCATAGAGAAGCACAGACAACCAGTCAGATCTGCTACTGAATAAACACCCTTGGAGCCCTTTATGTAAATCAGGGGATTATCACTTTTGATCAATCTGTAAAATTTATGGCATCTTATTTGTTTTGTTTCTTTGAAACTACATTTTTGCTACAAGTTTTTCGAGCGATATATTGTGCTTTTCCAAAACCACGTATCCTGGCAAATAATTAAGGACACATTCCCGTTTTGAGGAAGTCTTCAAGAATATTTTTAGCAGATTTTCATTTCTCATTGGATGTCAGATTGATGTAAGCTAAATGTCTGGTCCTTTCTAAAGCAAGTTTACAGAAGTCAATTTAAACCCAGGTCAGTGAACAGTTAACTTGATGCTGGAAATCAATTTCCAGCATCATGACGCATGTTGTTTTTCCACACTTAGCTTTGTTACCTACCAGCCATGTCAGGTAAGGGGCATGGGTCTGGATATTGTGCATGTCATCGACGGGGATCCCTGTGAACTTCTTCATTGGCATCCCGCCAAGCTCTCTCAGTGCCATGGCGAAAGGCACCATCCATCGGACACACGCATCCATTTCCCCCCTCTTTAGGGCTAAAGATTATGAACGGAATGAGATGAATGAGTTGGGGCTACAGAGGACAATAAGACTTCTGAAAAAACAGGAGCAAGGTTTGTGTTTACCAGAGACATTTTCCACCAGCTCCAGTGAGGAGAAGTGAAACAATGCTGAAGCAGCCAGGACACCGTTCGAAAACTCGAGGCAGCGCATGTCAAGCATGCACAGGTCCAACAACTGGAAGAGAAAACGAGTGGGATAACTTGAATCTTTGTCAAGGAAGCCTGGTTACCAGCGACTAAATGCCCGGTGTAGGAACTCTTAAGTCAAAGCCCAGAGGAGGTCAAACAAACTTAAATTAGCAGAAGCAAATATAATGTTTACAAGACAATTGGCAAGATTTGCAAATTCTTGCAATTTGGCAAGGATTTGCCAGTGCTTCAGCAGGCAACTATAAAGAAATTAACAATACTATCTAAATGTTATGTTACCTACGTCTAGGTCACACGCACACACTTCAGAAGTAGTGGTGCTGTGTATCACTGATTACCTTGGGGTAAACATACAGAAAAAAGTAAGGTACCTCAGCTATCTGGGTGAAGGTGGCCTGGGGGTACTTGGGGATAAGGAGCTCGTCTGTCTCCTTCAGGTAGGCCACCTGCATGTAAACATTGAGCCAGGAGACAGGGGTCTGGGGGCTCAGACTCCAGTTCAGCTCCTGAAATGGAAGAAGAAAAAAAATGCCATGAGACACCGCAAACTTGCACCTTGTAAACAGAATGAATGAAGTCATAGCCGTAGGGACAGGCAATTCAGGATTAGGTTTATTGGGTAGGACAGTTGTCGGGTTCAACATGAGCTGGTGAGCATCAATTACCTTCATAATGATGATTTCCATACTGAGGATCTCATCTTCAGTGCAGGCTTCATCTGTGACGTAGGCAAACTGATGCACCTTGGGCGGATACATTTCCTGAGGCCGGAACACAACGCAAACATATATTAATCACAGCTAGTCTTACACTGATCTTTAGGTAAACAAAGTTCACATGCCTTAAATCAGTATCTTAACCACACACTGAATATTTTTTTTAACAAAAAAAAAAACAAAAAACAAAATCCTCAAAACTAAGATATTATTTAGTTTAAACAAATGAGATGAATAAATAAATAAATAGAGAAATAAATAGAGAAATAAATAAATAAACAACACACAGAGGATATTACTTTGAAAGTGTTTCTCAGGCAGTTGTTTCTTTCCCTCTTTTTGAATTAATGCTGCTTGTAATGTAACTTTGAGTTAAATGAGAATTGAATTTCCTCTGACCTCCACTTTGGCAGCAATGAAGAGGCAAGTGATACCAATGAGCTGCAGAGTAGACTTAAAGATGTTCCTCTGTGTGGCCATAAAACGGTCAAAGTAGTCCTGGGCCAGGTGGTAGGTCTCCCTGTGCAGCTGGTATACCTCACTGACCTGGAATACACACAAAAACATCCCCGGGAGGTCAACAACCACTGATAGCTTTGTTACAGCCCGTCTACTGGGAATGTGACAATTTGCTGACCTCCATAAGCCAGTCCAGCAGTGTGGCCCTCATCTTGGGCTGAAGATGAGGATGCTTCTCCATCATGTTGATGTCTCGCGTATAGGTCTTGTCCTTTTCTAGCATGTTGTTCCATACCACATCCTTACTGGCCCAACTGTCCATAAAAACAGAGAAATAGTTTTCAGACACAGAACAGTTGAGGGTTGGCACAAACAAAGATTGATGGACTGGTTAAGGCTGCTTAGATGCCCTAACTACCTTTTTCTGAGGGTTTCTGCTTCCATCTAATTGGAAATAGTTCTTTCACAAATATCTATTGTTTTTTCTAACACTAATGAGTCTTAAAAGCCTATTTCTTAAAAAAAAAAAAAAAAAATCCACCAGTTGTTTTTGATGATGAATGTCTCCTTGGAAGGAGGTGGACGGTGCAATGCGCACTAAAGTAGATCTGCACAAAAAAGTAACAATTTTGTTGCCATTGTGTGACATATCAAACAGTTTAAAGATTAAACTCACCACAGAGCAGGAAGCGGTGCACAGTGAACTGGTGTTGCAAATACGTTGTTAAAATTGTAGTGGGGGAAACCGACATTGATAAGGGTGACCTGCTGATCCTCATCCTGATCGGGGGTGGGCATCCAGCGCTGGGGACTGGTGTAGCTCTGTTAGAGAAGAGAACCCAAAAACGTATGTAAGAAAGAGAAGTTAGGTGTGAATTTAGCAGTCTTACTATAAGCTTTCCTTATTCTGATTTTTTTTTTTTTTTTTTAAAACATGATTTTGTTTGTTGTTTGTTGTTGCTACCCAAAGGTAGGACGTCAAGGCAGGTTTACATTTGGTGATAGCAAGTGGCAAGAGTACGATGGGTGTAAATGCACAAGCTAAGCGCGACCTATGTATGTAGAGAGTCAAAACAAAACTCAGGATCCCACAACCTGAGTTGAGTTCTCCATTTGTGTTGTGATCATCCATGAAGGATTTTTCTTTCCCCCCCACAGCAGGTTCATAGTGTAAGTTCACTGTCAAGAGTTAAACTCTGCAAACTCAACTATTACTCTGACATATTGAAAAACACCCAAGTTTTCCTTCACTGCATGTTCTGTTCCTCTTCAGGTTATGAATAATGCTGTCACAGCAATTTGTGACTTTTCGAGGCATGATTGTGTCATGGATGTATGAGTCTTTGCTCTGATCGTTTACTGGCACTGAAAGAGGACCTTGTTACAAAGCTTATCACCTGAAGGGGCAAGTCTACAACATTATTAATATTAATTCCCAAGTCACTGCAATTATTTTCTGGTAATTTTTAAGCCATACTTTACTTGTTTTACCCAATCTCTTGCGATATTTCGGCAAATTCAGCTTGAAACGCCAATAGATTTTAGTTTTTCCCATTCAATATGAATTAGTGAACATGTGTATCATGGCAGCATCACACTTCTGCATGACCTTAGCAGAATCGATACAAGGAGAACAACAAGAACGTCTTTTGTCGGTGTCCAATGTGTACCTCACAGTCACGCTGCTTCTTCTTCGTCATCTCTGCTACCTCCTCATCCAAATCCTGTAAATACTGAGGGTCAGACAAAGAAAAGGATTCTCAGCAGGTCATAGTAAAGGGCTTGGTAAATCTGATGAATTTACATACAGCTGAGGAGGCCATATGGGAGACTGGGCCTCTTTGAATGAGTAAATGACAGTCACCATTTGGACGACCCTGACCTAATATCAATGCCGGAGTTTCAAATGGGCAATTTGGATGATGGTTTGTATTGTTGTGCCGATTACGCCAGCCTCTCTGTCGCATGCAGACAGATCTTCAGGACAAGAACAGAATGGCTCTTTTGGCTCTGGCACAACTTCACTGCCAGTAAACAATGAAGGTGTGAAGCAGGCAGATACTGTCCCATAATGAAATCACCTCTTTACTACTGCACTGCTGGAATGCAGGACCGATGTTACATCAGTGACAGTACTTGACCAAGTTTAAATTTTGGACATAGGTTGCACTATTTTCATAGTTTATTTCTTTTTAAGACCCACTTTTGAGCGTTAGCTAACCTCATGTGGGGATGGAGTTTTATTCTCAGTACTCACAATGGCAACATCTGCCTTCCTCTTTCTCGCTCGTACTGTGTTTTCCTTGGGCACCTCGGGAGGAACAGGCTTCGGTTCTGTTTCTTCCCTAAAACCACACCACAGAAGGCAAATGTCGCTGTTAAGTTGGCAAGGGCAACGAAAACAGTTCCACAAGCTTGGTTAAACACGGTAACGTGGTCAAAACAAGAAGCCGTAGCATCAAGCTAACTAGCTCGAACAGCTAAAGCTCATCAACTTTCTTTCCGCCACCGCGGACTTTGATTGACGAGCCTGACAAGAGACGAGGGCTGGGCGGTCATGAAACTCACCGTTTTCCTAGCATTATACTCAGAAAGGTGTGCTTCAGCTCCGGAGTAAACCTGTGAATGAGAAATGTCTTATTTGAGGGTTTAAAACAAACACATTTACACACTCCCAACCCCCACTCTCAACTCCCTCCTGACAAAGCCCAGCTCGTCCGAGCGCGGGGAAATGGAGACGGTACGCGATGTTATAAGTCGTTAAAAAGTGAGAAAAATTGACGGGATGGTCATCGAACTCAAACGTGGCTAACAACACACGATATAATAAATGCCAAGGGCTGCGATTTCGCATATTTTTACCGGGAGAGTGGATATTTTATGGCGCTAAGTTTGGACAGCTGGCTCGCCACATAATGGCCGAACCTGGTGCAACTAGGTCGCCCTTTTCTACTTTCTAAATGAATTAGCAGAAAAATAGTGGGCTCGATTTCATGACGGCTCCAAGCACGTGGATAATTTACAATAAAATAAGACGTTTTACTATTTGAGATTTAGACTTAGCTTGATTTGCATCAGAAATTTAACCGTCATCCGTCCAACTCACCTCAAGATCCCGCCCTTGAAGTTCACTCTGTCATCGAATCTGATCAATAAATATGTGTAATGGCTGGGTTGGTGTTTTCCACAGGAGCGCCGTGGTCGTGCGTGATTCCAGGGCGGGCTGCTGGTCGCTCTGAGCGGGCGCGACGAGCACCAGATGACTGGAGCGTCAAAAAAAAATTCCGGGAGGAGGGAGATTTAACTTGGCGCTAAAATACCGACCCAGCCACCGCGCTACGACTGCATTCCCGCCCCGATCGCCGCACTTTTGACGATTACAGCATCCACGCGTTTTTCTTAGATTAACATAATATATGTATACGGGAGAGAATTAAAAAGAAGAAGATTTATACTTTTAGCCGGCTGTGACAGCTGCAAGGGCGGGGCTTGCAAGGAGGAAGTACTCGGGCACCGCGTGGCTAGTCTGTCAGATGTAAACAAAGCCGATACCGCTTGTATTTAAGTGCAGAATAAACCGCAACACCGTCAAATATGGATGAATTCGTGACGCAATTCAGTTCTAGACACTTCAAAGATGCACTGTGGTCGCTGTCACCCTAGACGCAACGAATATATAGCAAATAACGGTCAAAGTTAGCATACGGATGCTGCTGTCAGGGCGCCCATTTCAACCGCGGGTTGCCAAGCAAGCTAATATCCCCCTTTCCCGACCATGCTCGTTTTTCAGGCGAAGCCCTTTTCCCAGTTTAACTTCATTTTAAACCAAATGGTTGGGGAAATTGGGATGAAGCATGATACTTCCTGCTTTTACAAATGAACTATTCTTGCTCAGTATACATACGAATTGAATAGGTTCCCAATTTCAAAAAACGCGTTTGACCTTTGGCCAGTCACATGATCCCCACTCATCTGGTGCAAAAGCAGCTCTGCTCTCTGATTTCTGGGTACTCTGCAAGATAAGAAGCATGAAGTGGTTGGATCTGTTTGGAAGGTTAAAATCTGCAGTAATTGGGATGGTTCATGTTCAAGCTTTGCCAGGTAATCTAACATTATAGAGAATATCTAAAGGTCTGTTGGACACTTTAATTCTAAATTCTATTGTTTATTGAAGTCTAGCTGATGTATTTTTTTTATCGAGCGTCTGCATCATCTACAGCTCATTCCTTCACATCTGATGTTCATTTGTTCATCATCTTTTTCAATTAGTTTCTTGCCAGTTCTCTTTTTTTTCCATTAAATATTAGGAGACTTATATATTTAGAGAATTTACATATTGAGAATTTGATTGATTAGTCCTTTATATTAATATATAATTATTAAGTCATTGTTTGAACATAGTAGAGAAGATTCTATCTGTTCTGTCAACAGCAGGAGTAATCATGTCCCTGACCTTTCCCAGGGACGCCTCTGGCACACATGAAAATGTCCCAAATCATTGACGTAGCCTGCAGAGAGGCAGAAATCTACCGCAATGCAGGGCTTGTAAGTGGTTTCAAGTTGTCTGAATCACTCAGAACTCTTTCTAGCTGAGCATTACATACATAATTATTATATTCCAGGACGGTGTGATCATCGAGAACATGCATGACATCCCGTACACATTCTCTGTGGGCCCTGAGGTGTGCGCCTGCATGACCT
Source organism: Fistularia tabacaria (assembly GCA_901007705.1). Taxonomy (NCBI): domain Eukaryota; kingdom Metazoa; phylum Chordata; class Actinopteri; order Syngnathiformes; family Fistulariidae; genus Fistularia; species Fistularia tabacaria. The sequence goes on from CAAKHD010014826.1 coordinate 45,954, forward strand.
CAGTGTGTGTCGCTGTCCGGAGCGTGTGTCCCTCAATGCCGCTTGGAGTGCAGATCCTGTCCTCGGCCAACAAGCAGGCCCTGGCTGTAGCTTTGGCTTCAGGTTGTTTTATTACTGGGCCACAGAAAAAAATGAATGTCAGTGAGCTTTTATCATGCTGTCTGCACAGTTTTAGTAAAATCAGATTGTGCGTATATCCACAAGGGTTAAAGGCAGATCTAATTTTGTATGTAGGTTTTAATTGGTGTGTGACGCTTTGTTACCCACTGCAGTGGCAGTGTAAGTGTACTATTAATCCCTACCTGGCTGGAGCATTGGACTGTTGATTTTAACACTATATTTCAACTGTACAATTATCAATCAATCTTAGGATCATAAACTTTTAAATTGTGAATGCAGATGGGGATGAAGTTGCTAGCTTGAGCACACAAAACAGTGGCATGTCAACACAAAGTGGTGCCCCAACTGTCATTAAACAAAATATTATTGACTCAAATTTAAATCAAATCAATCAGGGATAAACTGTCATCCATGACAAAATGGTGTCACACACACATACACACACAACCTAAATGAAGAATGGAGCTTCACTAAATAGAAAAAAAATGTAACCTACACGCCGCGCTTCAAAACCTGTTCTTGTCACAAAAACACACTGTTCTCCTCTCACTGAATGGGGATTTCTAGCTCATTTTGTTAAAGTGTCTGATCTATCTGTGATTGTTTGCTATTTTTTCCAAGGTATTGATTTCCCCAAGTTGTAAAGACAACTAGCTCACAATTTATCCATCTAAACTAGTGAGGATAAAGGTGATTTGAAAAAAACATAGATACAAAATTGACCAATGAATGTGATATGTTATCTGAGGTAAATATGAAAGTGTGGCAGGATAAAAGCTAAAAAGTGTACCTCAGTGATCCATACAGATACACAAAGTACAACCCTTTAGGAAAACAAGCCAGAAGGTCGATCTCTGCACAGATTCAAAATGTCAAACTCTTTGAACAACAAACTCAGCCCGCTGGGGGAAAGATGAAATTAGTGTTTCTGTGGATGTACTTTGACACAGACATTTTCATTGTTTGTCAGTTATTATATTCCCATTTCAATCAGGGCAAATTCCATCACTGTTTGTCTATTTCAATCACTGGGACCCATAAAATGCAGTACTTGAGCAAAGGTTTGAATTCCTGGTCGGTAAAATCTTTGTCTTGCACAGGTCTGGACTTCATCAGGACTGAGGGGTTCATCTTTTCTCACATCGCCGATGAGGGCCTCCTGAATGCCTGTGCTGGAGACCTACTGAGGTACCGAAAGCAGATCGGAGCAGAGCATGTGCAGATCCTCACTGACATCAAGAAGAAGCACAGGTGAGCCTCCCTTTGTTTCCTTGGTTTGTTTGCCGTCATAACAACTTTAGACTAGAAAGTACTAATTCTCATCAACGCTATGAGATATAACCTGAAATTGTCACTAAATGGAGAAAAAAAAAAAGGTTATACTACCTGAAATTTAAAGAAAAAACATGTCACAAGAAAGTATGAAGAAGATCTTCTAAATTTTCTATTCTATCTCTTTTGCTCCATTTTATTTAAGACCAGAAGCAAAATATCTTCAAAGTATCTTGTCCCTGAAATGTAAAGTATTTAAAGCTCCAATTTTGTGACGCTGTCTCCGATTTATTCAAATTTCAGGGGCTAAATAGTGAGACATGACCAGGATATGCAAATATTGGCTAAAAAAATACTAGATATAAGTACACAAATAACAAAAAGATACAAATATAAACAAATCCTTTTATCAGTCTTCTTCTGCTTATCCGGGGCTGGGTCACTAGGGCAGCAGCTGCAGCAGAGAGGCCCAGACTTCCCTCTCCCAGCCACTTGTTTGGGGGATACCAAAGTGTTCCTAGGCCAGCTGAGACAAATAGTTTCGCCCTGGTTTGACAATCCAGAGGCACTGCCCCCGCCGTCCACACAATGCTCTCAGCATTGGCATTGTCAACCAGGACAACCCCACAACATCCAGAGCTTAAAGGAACTCAGGGCGGACGTCATCCATCCCCGGAGTCCTGCCACCGAGGAGCTTTTTAACTACCTCAACCCCAGAAAAAGGGGGTCCACCCAAAAGTCCTTCCTCATTGGAAGGTGTGTCGCCAGGATTCAGGAGGCCTTAGAAGTATTCCTTCCACTGATCCACAACATCTCCGGTCGAGGTCACAGCACACTATCCCCACTGTACACAGTGTTGACAATGCACTGCTTCCCCCTCCTGACTTGCCAGATGATGAACCAGAATCTCCTCAAAGCCCTCTGGAAGTTGTTCTCCATGGTCTGGAGTTTATGCGTCGGTAACCACCAAAGCCACATGTCGCTTGGCGTGCCAGTAAGTGTCAGCAACCTTGAGAGCCCCGAAGGCCAGAGCGGCCCTAAAGGACTCTTTCTTCAGTTTGGCATCTCTCAGCACCAATGTCCACCACCTCGACGGGGGCCAACCACCTCACGGCTGCAGTTCCTGTCTGCTGCCATAAGAATGGAGGCCGGAACATGGCCCCATGGGGCCTCAATGTCCCCCACCTCCTCCAGGATGTAGTCAAAGCTCTGTCAGAGGTGGGAGTTGAAACTCTGTCTGACATGGGACTCTGCCAGATGTTTCCAACAGACCCTCACAATACATTTGGGTGTTCTACTTCTGACCGTCAATCTCCCTCACCATCAGCTCAAACTGTGGCCTACTCGGTGCCAGTTGCACATATGCACATCTTTATGCTTGAACATCGATGGTCTCACCAATGTTTTGTACACCTTTTCTTTTATTCAGGCTGATATTCTTCTATCAATCAGAACCCCTGAAACTTTTCTCCACCCATTTCAACCTGCTCGAACACTTTTCTTTATCTCTTTTCCACACTGTCCATTGCTCTGGACTGTTGACCCTAAGTACCTGAAATCCTTCAACTTCTTGATCTCCACTTCCTGTAGCCTCACCATTCCACCGGGGTTCCTCTCATTCACACACATATATTCTGTCTTGCTGCGATGAACCTTCATTCCTCTCCTTTCCAGAGCAAACCTCCACCTCTCAAGATTTTCCTCAACCTGATCCCTGCTCTCACTACAGATCACAATGTCATCTGCAAACATCATGGTCCATGGAGATTCCTGTCTAACCTCATCTGTCAGCCTGTCCATCACCATTGCAAATAAAAAGGGGCTCAAAGCTGATCCCTGATGAAGTCCCACTCCACCTTTAACTTCTCGGTTACACCTACAGCACACCTCACCACCGTCTCACAACCAGAATACGTGTCCTGGACCAGTCTAATATAATTCTCTGCTACTCCAGACTTCCTCATACAAAACCAGAGTTCTTTTCCCGGCACCCTGTCATATGCTATTTCTAGATCTACAAAAGCACAATGCAGCTCCCTCTCACCTTCTTTATACTTCTCTATTAGCATTCTCAAAGCAAATACTGCATCTGTAGTACTCTTTCTAGGCATGAAGCCGCACTGCTGCTCACAAATACTGACTTCTGCTCTCAGTCTAGTTTCCACTACTCTCTCCCATAACTTCATTGTACGGCTCATCAACTCTATCCCTCTATAGTTACTGCAATTCTGCACATCCCTCTTATTCTTAAAAATGGGCACCATCACACTTCTTCTCCTCTCCTCAGGCCTCTTCTCTCTCTCTAAGATCCTGTTGGATAATCTAGCCAGAGACTCTACCGCTGCCTCTCCTAGACATTTCCATACCACCACAGGTATATCATCTGGACCAACTGCCTTTCCATTCTTCATCCTCTTCAATGCCCTCCTCACTTCACTTTTACTAAACTCTGCAACTTCATGGTCTACAATAGTCACCTCTTCTACCCTTCCCTCTCTTTCCTTTTCCTCATTCATCAGCTCTTCAAAGTTCCCTTTCCATCTTCCCATCACTCTTCTAGCATCTGTCAATACATTTCCCTCTCTATCCTTAATCACCCGGATCTGCTGTACATCCTTTCCATCTCTATCTCTCTGTTTTGCCAAACTGTATAAATCGTTCTCTCCCTCCTTACTGTCCAACCAAGCATACAAGTCATCGTATGCCCTTTGTTTTGCCTTTGCTACCTCTATCTTGACCTCACGCTGCATCTTCTTGTACTCCTGTCTGTTCTCTTCAGTCCCCTCAGTGTCCCACTTCTTCTTTGCTAACCGTTTTCTCTGGATACATTCTTGCACTTTCTCATTCCACCACCAGGTCTCCTTATCTACTTTCCCTCCAGACGACACACCGAGTACTCTCCTACCTGTCTCCCTGATCACGTTGGCTGCAGTTGTCCAGTCATCTGGAAGCTCTCCCTGACCACCAAGAGCCTTTTCTCATCTCCTCCCTGAAAAACAAAAACAAAACTCCTCCCCTTTCAGCTTCCACCACTTTGTCCTCTGCTCTGCCTTTGTCCTCCTCATCTTCCTTGTCACCAGATTCATCCTACAAACCACCATCCCATGCTGTCTGGCTACACTCTCACCTACCACTACTTTGCAGTCACTGATCTCTTTCAGATGACCTCATCTATACAAGATGTAGTCTACTTGCGTGCTCCTACCTCTGCTCTGATAAATTACCCTATGTTCCTTTCTTTTCTGGAAAAAGTATTTACCACAGTCATTTCCATCCTCTTTGCAAAGTCTACCACCATCTGTCCCTCTGCGTTCCTATCCTGGATACCAAACCTGTCCATCGCTTTTTCATCACCTCTATTACCTGCACCAAAATGTCCATTGAAGTGTGCCCCAATTACCACTCTCATTTCTGGGGATATTCTGCATCACTTCATCTAACTCATTCCAGAACTTCTCCTTCTCTTCTAACTCACATCCTACCTGTGGGGCATAGCCACTAACAACACTGTGCATCACACCTTCAATTTCTAGTTTCAGGCTCATAGGTCTATCTGACATTCTTTTCACCTCCAGAACATTCCTAACAAACTCCTCTTTTACACTGGCCTGTGCCCCCCGAGGCTGCATTAGGAAAACAATACTAAGAACATATATTGTTTCATCCATCATGGGCTCCAACACTGAGGAAAGAAAGTCAGCTACTGTGTAGCCTCCTAATTTTTTTTTATATCAGAATATTATTTCCAACTACTGAAAAATGTAGTGTAACGTACAACCTTTAGAGACTAGTGTTTCTTCGTCAATTCATGATCTGCTCATCATCAAGGTGAGCAGTACTGCATTTGGATGTTCTTTGTAGTTTTTCCTGCTGCAATTTTTCAATCTAGCAATACCCTCCCTGACCTTACATGACGTATTTTCCCAGCTCGCACGCTGTGACATCAGACATCAGCCTCAAGGAGACAGCCCGAGCTGCCGAGTTCTTCCTCTCGGACGGGCTCATCATCACTGGGACGGCAACCGGAGAGCAGGCCGATCCCCAGGAGCTCCAAGGTAGTGACCTCCCTTGTAAACTATATAGCAGCAATGCACAGAGATAGTTCAGCGTTGACCTTTAACCTCAAAAAGCCTCAAACTCCGGCCTCTGTGGCTTCACTGTGGCTTGCTTTTGATGAGCTAATATAAATGTAATTGTGCATCCTCAGCAAAACTGTGAGTAGTTAAATTCTCTTTGATTTGAATATTTGATTAGGCTTTCAAAATAATTCACATGAAGGAAATATGTGTAACAAAAATATAATTTCAGTCAATATAAATTAAGCTTTCATTTGGTAAGTAAGTTTTGGATTATCATTAATATTGTTATTATTGTCATTTACCGACTTATTTTCTGGCTCATAAATCATTATTATAAGGGGTGGCAAAGATCATGAGTTAGAGCGATTCTCCTTGGAACTGAACCTTCCAGGTTCGATTCCCCGCTCCTCCTAGTGTGTCGAAGTGTTGTTGAGCAAGACACTGAACCCCCAACTGCTCCCCTGACGCTGGTAGACGGCAGCCAACTGCTCATGGTTCATCCATGATGGGTTAAATGCACAGAATGAATTTCCCCACGAGGGATTAATGAAGTATACATTCTTCTTCTTCTTCTTCTTTTCATTAACCGGCAACTTGGGTTTAATTCATTTCTACCTGGGCGATAGGAGGCATTTTGTGTTCTGTCAAGAGCCATGATGAGATGACTTTTTCACTCTAAGTTGATCTCCTGCCACTGAGTTGTACTGAGTGTCTTTATGTGTTCTCACTGAATGTATGCCTGTCAAACCCTAACGTTTGCCAGTTATATACCAAATCCATGGGGTGTCTCCCAGATTTACTAATTGCGATTATCAGTCCGATCTTCAAGACTCTCGGAACACAAGTCGCAAGTATAATGTTTTGGTTCGGTAACAAAAATGAATAAATAAAAACAATGCTCATTTTAGGTAAACAGTACTGTACTCCTATTCAGATAAGTTGCACAATTATTATTTTATTATATTTTATCAATATATTATTATATTTCATTTGCTATATTTTCGAGGCAGAAACTGTGAAATTACATTATAGTGCACATCAACAACTCCCCCTTCTCCATAGTGTCTGAGGGGTTTGAATACATCTGCCAACTGGATCTTGGTTGATGATGTTGGCATGAGCAGATCGAGACGTGTCAGAGGGGTCCGTGGGTCTAAAATTCTGGATGGGGTCTGTCTCACTGTACGCTATTTAGAGTTTCTGGTCTCCAAGGTAGCCGACTGTAAGCACCCACACAAAACAGGCTCAGCCTTGTTTCAGGCTGGAGTGTTTTGACACACACCTGCATCCCCCCGGTGTTGCCGATGTCTCACATACACATGAGACACGTGCTGTTAAAGAAAAAGGTGAAAGTTCACGGCTGTGACTCGAGAGTAATTTTTTAGCTTCAAGGAGATGTCTCTATGCTTTTTTAAAATCTTTTTTATGTCTTTTTTTTCAAACTTTCTGGTCTTTCCAGAAAATGTCTAGAAATTCCCATACAAAATTAGGTGTGTATTTCCTGTTCCTTTTTATGTAAGAGCTTTTTCTTTTTTACTGATTTTTCAGGTAACTGCTGATATTAAGATTTTTTTCTAACCTCTACATAATGATAGCGTTATACATAATCCGTGTTTGTCTAAAATTTAATTTGTTGATCTGAAATTCTGAAAAGGTTTACTTTTCCTAATTTCTTTTCTGCGTACTTCTTTTTGCATTTGTTTGATCATCCCTCTGAACAAATATTAACAAGTTGTTGTTTTTGTTTTTTTTAACTGAATTTTTAGTGAAAGTTTTTATTATATTATATATTATATATTATTTTATTTTTGGACAATTCCACACTGCCTTTCTGCGTTTCTATGTTTTCTTTCTTTGAATCGTTTCTTTTTAGCTTTATTTATTTTTTTTAGCTTTTATTTATGTAAAATTGTATATGATATTAATATAAAATATTATATATATATATATACACATAGATAGATATAGATATTAGTTTTAGCGAACTCTTGTTTTATTTTTGTTTTTTGCTAATTTTCAGGTCATATCTTTATCAGTTCCTGCCAATTTCCTGTTTTTTCTGGTAATATCTGCAAAACCTCTTCCAGGATAACTTTCAGATTTTTGATAGATTTTTATTTTCACCTAAAATTGCAAATTTGATGTCTGTCTCAATGAGGCTTGTACTTGAGAAAGCACGATTCCCTCTGTGTTTGCAGTAGTGTCCCAGTCGGTTCGCCTCCCAGTGCTGATTGGCTCTGGCGTTACCTGCAGCAACATGGAGCACTTCCTTGATGCAAATGGACTGGTCATCGGCTCTCACTTCAAGGAGGGTGGTGAATGGGCCAACACTGTGGACCCACAGCGAGTCCACAGATTCATGGAGAAAATGCGAGAACTTCGAGAAGCCCATCAGTGAATGCTGTCTGTGCAATAAACACACCTACAGATTAAGAAACAAAATTTATTTGCACTTTTTTTTTGTACATTTCATAAATATAATCGACATGAATAGAAAACAATATGTTAAACTGTATTTAGACTCAAAAACAATTTGTGTGACATAAAAAATAGTGAGCACCCAGGGAAAGGACACACGGCACAACAGGAGCAGACACACACACACACACATACAGCGCAGGATGTCGGATTAAAGGAGGCAGGGCCTAAAAATCCATTAAAACCCAGGAATCAGCCCTCAGCCGGAGCACAAGCTTGATTTATTCACCTGAGAAATAGAAGTATTCGCTTTCATTTTCCTGAATAACAGAGATATTTACCCAGTTAATTCAACAGAGAATATCCATGAAGAAAAAAACAAGCATTTCTAAATAAATCACTTTTCTATTGAAGTCCTCAAACAGGAAGCATTCTTTTTGCCTCAGATAAAATAACAATTCTCTAATATTGTTAAAATATTGTCTTGTTAATGCAAACATTTTAGGCAGGATTTCTATTTTCTCTGCCAAATTAATCTTCAAAACTCAGTTTTTTTTTCTCCTGAAAGCAGACCTCCTTTTTTTTTCTAGCTTTTTCCCTTTCTCAAATTTTCAGCAAATTATTTTCTCCTAATTTCCACAAAAACAACTGTTATTGTTGAATAACAAATCATTGTAACATATATATATATACAAATTATATATATATATATATAAATAAATATATATATGAGTGTGTGTGTTGTCTATTATTTTCAAATAGCTCTTAACAGTTTTCTTGGTAATTCAGAAAAAACAGATCACGCTCATCTTGCTCATTTTAACACCTTAGGCTTCATTAAAAGCATGCAAATCAAAGACTTTCAGAATAACTACATGTTTCTACAAATCTAAACAAAACAACTCTCCTCCTCCTCTTCTCATGAACCAAAGGCTTCATGGTAGTGTCTGGTGCTCTGCCCAAAAGGTTGACGGTGTGTTGGGTCAAGAGGTGTAAGAGGTGTGTAAGATTTCCAAGTTGGTTGCAGAGATAGTGTGAGGTAACAGGAGCCCGGTTGGTTCCCAGTGACGGGACTGAGCCGCACGTCGGGGCCAAAGGTCACCTGATCCCTTAATAGTTGCAGAGGCGCTGGCCCGGCTGCTTGAAATGTCCGTAGCGTCTGTCTGCGGGGGAGAACCGCATCCTGGCCAGGTTCTGCCTCTGGAGGGCGCTGCGACTCAGCTGCTTGCGCTCAGCCTGAGACTTTGCTCTTTGGACAGCCAGCAGCTGCAGGTTGCAGGGGAGGGGGATTCCCCATGCTGCCAGGCGCCACGACACGTGCTGCTTGACTACCACTGGCCTGCACACACACATACACAGGAAGTGACGGTCGGTGCAATAACAATACAACTACCTCCTTGCTTTTACATGCAATTTTAGTGCTGACAGTTCTAACTGTGCGAACATCTGCCTTGGATCCAAATCGTCGTTCCACTGTGAGATGGTTACATTTGCTCTTGTTTTTGTTTCTTTGCTCTTCAATTTATGTGATCTTCATGGCTTGAAACCGGACCTTGGTACTAATTTTGTACCACATACTGTGAGGTGTGCTTGTATGACAATTTAAAGTTCCTTGAATCCTTGAATGCTAATAACTCAAACAACTTTCATGGAATGTGTCAAATGTCTTCCTCTATTGGTCACATCAGGAGTCACAGTACAGATGTTGCTCTGTGAATTAACCTTTGCCACAATGAGAAGATAGATAGATAGATAGATAGATAGATAGATAGATAGATAGATAGATAGATAGATAGATGGATGGATGGATGGATGGATGGATGGATAGATAGATAGATAGATAGATAGATAGATAGATAGATAGATAGATAGATAGATAGATAGATAGAGAGGCAGATAGACAGGCAGACAGATAGATAGATAAATTGATAGATACAAAAATAAACTTGTATTTCCATATTTAAAGCATACTTTTTTAAAATATATATATGGTTATTTCTTTTTGATTTTCATTAAGATTTTATAGGATTAAAATATTTCGTCACTGGCTATCTTTAAGCTTTAATATTTATTTCTTGATGCTTTTTTATTGTCAATTTTGGTGACTGTTTTGTCATTTTCTGTTGGAGTTTTTCCCTGTTTGTACAGCACAATGAACCTCAGGGGCGACAAACTTCAGTCGAGTAGAAAAAAGATAAATGTAGCGCTGCCTTTTGGTGCGCAGTTGAAATTAAATAGATTATCTGGTTAAATCAAGTATACAATACGGGACATCAAGCTTTTAAATCAGGAATCGGCTCATCCATGTTCATGTCGACTTTATAATTCTGTCATATGGACTGGGAGACTAACTGCTTCGCGCTTGTTTCAAGGTATTCATTTTGGACCGACTATCTGAAAATTCTGGGAAACAAAAGCATCAAAGAGAGTTAACCTTGACGAATCATCTTCATCTTCATCGGAGGCTTCCTCCTCTTCCTCCTCCTCCTCGGCGCTGCTTATCATGCGTCTCATCTGATATACCGACATGCTGGGATGTTCGATCAAAAGGTTCTCCAGGGGGTCAACCTCGGGGGTTGACAGAATCCTGCTCCCTGAAAGAGAAAGACTTCCATAATCATCATCTCTAATCTGTACTTAAAAGATACTTCTGGACTGGTACCTGTTTCAATTTACTTGAGGAGAAAAGATTGATGTACATCGACTACTTTTAAATGTATGAAGCGTATTTGAAAATCACCCGATTTAACAATTTACATGTCTAGTAGAAATGACCTCTGACCTGGTAGGTTGACAATGACCCATCCGGCCTCCTCAAACTCCATCAGCTCCACAAAAGAGCCCTCGACGGGCTCAGTGTCCTCGGCACCTGTGCCGAGCAGATGCAAAAGAATCTTTCCAATCATATTCAGACTGTGAGGGAATCTGGAAGAGAAAACAACACAAAATATTGTATGACCTGTATCTTTGTTGCATCTTCACAATGAGGCTAGGGGTGACTCTCAGAGATAGACACATATCCATTGACAGAAACCATACTATCAACATTCAGTCGCAGTAAATCCTATGTTTTGATGTTTTGGACCATAATTTGAGTGAAGGAACACGATGACACAAAATTCTAGACAATATCATCTGAAATTAAGTGTCCAATGTTCAGCTGACAATCCTGATTATTTGTCGAAGAATAAAATTAAAAGTCTTTTAATAAATCACACACAGACTAATTTAATGTCAAAGAATGTAAAAGAAAGTTAGTCTTGCTTTTCAGTATTGATTAAATAAAAAGGCTGAATGTTTCCCTCTGGCGGTCAACTAAGGAGTTACACAACCCACTTGTCCAACATCTCTCATAACAAACAAACCCACCCAGGTCGAAACCCGAACTGTCTTAGTCGCGACGTCACGCAGGCTCAGATACAGCTGATGGAACAAGAAACAGCTAGATTATATAACAGGTGGTGTTTTACCTTTCTTCCATGACACGGAGAGGAGGACTCATCTGTGACCCAGAGGGACATTTGACTGATCTTTTCTCCTGAGGGTGTGACCCCGCCAATTTGTGGATAACATGGCAATATCGGTCAGTTAACGTCAATCTTTTGCATGACATGGTTCACTCACTCTATAGAAATTGCTGGACGCTGACAGAAATGGTATATAATTTTTCAGGGAGTATATCTAATCGATGAATTATTAAATACCGCTGTATTTGCTACATGTCTAAAAGTTTCTGTGCCATAGAATAAGCAAATTATTTTTAAAAATCGGATTTGATTGTTTTTCTTGGAATTACAAGTCTCATTGCTGTTCATTACCGAAACATTTTTTTTGTAAAAACAAGCATTACTGTCCAGGTAAATATGTCAACATTCCCTGACTATTTTCTGGTGATTTTAGAAATGAAATGTAATTTTGAAATCTAAAGTTTTTCCAACAATCTAGCTAAATTCAGTATCTATTCAAGATATGTTTTATGGAACACTTTTAGGCCATTTCATGCCATTCCTCAGATAACCTCGACCTCTACTTTAGGTAATTTCTTGCTCGGTTTTAGGTTAGAATAATAATGTCATACCTTGTCAATTGTTTTTCAGTGTTTCATGACTTTGCACAGTGTAATTTGCAAAACTTCTGATCAATTTGTGTTAATCAATGGGTGACTGTATTCCAAGAGCATTTTGAAGAGATTTATTGATTTTCAGGCAATTTCTAATTAATTGTAATTATACTTCTAATCGACTTATAGGAAGAAATCTTCTTTGTGGTGGGGGTACTTTTATGACCGACCGTAGATAATTTGAAACTGATTTTTTTTGTTGGTTTTTCTCCCAATCACTTCGTCATCCAGTTTTTCAAGCAACTGATTAATATTTCCTGAAAAAGTTACTGGCACACACAACTGCTGCTTAAGTATTGCTGAGTACTTATTGTAAGTCATGTATTTCTGACGTGTTTGGAATGTGACCTTAAATAAAACACATTAATTGAAATCATGCCCGTTATTTCTCTATTTATCTCCTGACACCTGAATCATACCCCGCGTGTATTATTAGCGGTAATAACAAGGCGATTACGAAAATGTATCCATAAATATCCCCCGCCTTTCGAACCCCTTCTCCAAGCCTGTCTGTCAGCCATCGTGATATAAAAGCGCACAATATTTACATACAAACTCCCGTCGAAAAAAGTGTGTTTTTTTCCTTGTCATGCTTTGACTAACGGAGTCTTGTTATCACGACACACCTGCACCACAAAGACATGAGAAAGAAAAAAAAAAAAAAAAAGGGAGCGGAAAAACAAGAACAAATGGCTCCGGTTTCCGTTTAAGGCGAGATTCAATGTTGATGCTTTTTAACTCACCCGATTAGGTAAATATAAAGCGATATTTTCCCCTGGATGGTCGCACTGAAGACGCTTCCCGATGCCGCCTCTCTCAGATTGTTTTGATCCGAAAAGTTGTTTATCGCAGAGACCCCTCCCAGTGACGTCACCACACCCACACAATGAGGCGGGGCATTAGAGTTGCCCTTGTGTTGACTTACTTTGTTTAACAAATACTTACACATTTTATTATTTCATTATTTATATATTATACAAATTAAAATATTATATATATATATTATATTTTATTTCCGTTGTTTTTGTGCTCTTTCTGATTTGACCAGAATGTGTCTTTTACGTCTGTTCAAGTTAAATCTATGGTTTGTCGTATGTACAGTAATATGATGGAAGCCAATTTTTTTTTTAAAAAGTTCCAGACAAGACAAATACAGGCAAGAAATAGACATTTTGTATTGTATGCATATCAGAATCTGAATCAGAATCAGAATACTTTATCGATCTCCAAGGGGGAAATTGCTCGATGCTGCAGCAGCTCCTACTCACATTGTACAGATTACAATTATAAGCATCAACATGAAAAGATGCTTATATTTTTGTATCAATTTGAAAAGATAAAAAAATAAAACTCAATATAAAAAAGGTTATATACGTGGATTTAGGAGTATATGAGTGTGTGTTTTTACACATGTATGTGTGCTATGTTTGTATGTTTGTATGTGTCTTCTTCTTTTCCTTTCGGCTTTTCCCTTCAGGGGTCACCACAGTAAATCAACCTTCTCCATCTCACACCAACTACCTTCATATCTTCTCTCACTACGTCCATAACTCTTCTCTTCGGTCTTCCCCCAGACCTCCTGCCTTGCATCTCCAACTCCAGCATCCGTCTACCAATATAGTCCCCATCCCTCCTCTGTACATGACCCAACCATCTCAGTCTAGCTTCTCCGACCTTCTCTCCAAAACATCTAACATGTAGTGTTCCCCTGATGGACTCATTCCTGAGTATATTTGTATGCGTGAACAGCTGGAAATATGGCTGGATCTGTTCACGCGAATGTTTATATTTTCATGTATGCATGTAGTACATCAGTATGTTTAAATGTAAGAAGATATGTCCGAATGTAGTTGTAGTTGTCCATGTATGTCTAGATATAAACCTCAGTGTATAATTTTAGGGATTTATGAAGTACTTGTCCGTGTTTTTCCCCACCGAGGAGGGGAACCATCTTGAGCTCGGTAATGTTACCTCGTCTCTGTTCCATCGCAAACAGGAAGTGAGCGTCTCCTGGATGAAGTGAGTATAAATAAAGTCCTGCACGTTTCGCCTGTTTGACTGACAAATCTTCAGGTAAAACTCGATATTTTTTAAAGGTCATAAATTCCCTCTGGCGACACTTTTGAGTTCAACGATGAACCAGAAAAGAGTGTCCCACACTGGGCTTTTTAGTTAGATAAAACATTAGCCAAAAAATTATGGTGTAATCAACGTAACAGAAAGGAAACTCATGACAGTCCGAAACATTTAGTTTTAGTTTTTGTAAATTACTTTTCCGGCTGAAATATTCATTCCTGACCTTGAAATTTCTTTTCAAGTCCTACCAATAACACAAGTAACAGGTCGAAAGATTAGCTAACATCGAATGAAAACTTACCCTTTCAAAAGACCAAAATAATGTTAGTAAGATGCTGAAACCGTCGTTATCGGCAAACCAATTTACAGTGTTTGTTAATAATTATATAGCTTTTGGGTGAATATTATTTCTTTCGTTTTCTCGCCGAACGTAAGGAAAAATAAAACCCAGAGGTTAAAGTACGAGAGGCTGATTGTTTTCAGATAAGACTTTACTGATCCCCATAGGGGAAATTCGGGTTTTTTTATTTAATATAATAATATACTATATAATATAATATGTTATATTATATATATTATATATATATATATATAATATAATATAATATAATATAATATAATATAATATATTATATTATATTATATATTATATTATATAATATAACTTATTATATAATATAATAATATTTAATTATTTGGGAAATTTTGTGTCGTTTATCAATATGCTTACTCTTTTCACGCTTGATCCTTTGACCTCTGTCACGACCTAAAATGAGAGATATTGTGTTAATATATTGTTGTGATTGTTTATATTTCATTTAACATTTTTTGATATTTTTATTGTAGACTACTGTTTTTTTTTTTACTTGTAATACATACCTATTACCCTGACTGCTCTGTCCACTCACTGCTGTTCAAATTGAAATTTCCCAACTGTGGGACACTTGAAGGCACTGTCTATTCTAAAAATGCAAGAAATCAGATAGAAATCTAGTTCAAATAACCTGATGTCATCCTTACAAAGTTGATGTTGCAATTGAACTGCAATTGAGGTGGAAGAGAATGAGTGAGACCTGGTGTCCCTACAGCCTCATCCTTACCGATACCCATCATGGCTCCTAAAGTAGACGACATCATGCGGCTGTGCTGCGAAATCTCAGCTCAACAGCAGATCAAGGCGGCTGTCAAAAATGCTACCAGAGGAGCAATGGTGGCTGGAGGAACTGCTTTCGTGGGAGGGTTGATGGCGGGTCCTCCGGGGATCGCAATTGGTAAGAGTTATCTTCGTCTACCAGAAACCATGTGCTCTTTGCTGTGCAAGAAACTTAAAGTGTCTTCTTCTTTTCCTTTCGGCTTTTCCCTTCAGGGGTCGCCACAGCGAATCAACCCTCTACATCTAGCCCTATTCTCTGTATCCTCCTCTCTCACACCAACTACCTTCATATCTTCTCTCACTACATCAATAGATCTTCTCTTCGGTCTTCCTCTAGACCTCCTTCTTGGCATCTCCAATTCCAGCATCCGTCTACCAATATATTCTCCATCCCTCCTCTGTACATGACCAAACCATTTCAATCAGGCTTCTCTGACCCTCTCTCCAAAACATCTAACATGTGCTGTACCTCTGATGGACTCATTCCTGATCCTATCCATCCTCGTCACTCCCAAAGAGAACCTCAACATCTTCATCTCTGCTACCTCCAGCTCTGCCTCCTGTCTTTTTGTCATTGTCACTGTCTCCAAACCATACAGCATTGCTGATCTCACCGCTGTCTTGTAAACCTTTCCTTTCATTCTGGCTGATATTCTTCTATCACATAGTAACCCTGAAACTTTTCTCCACCCATTCTAACCTGCTTGAACACTTCTCTTCATCTCTTTTCCACACTTTCCAATGCTCTGGACTGTTGACCCTAAATACCTGAAATCCTCCAACTTCTTGATCTCCACTCCCTGTAGCCTCACCGTTCCACCCGGGTTCCTCTCATTCACACACATATATTCTGTCTTGCTGCGACTAACCTTCATTCCTCTCCTTTCCAGAGCAAACCTCCACCTCTCAAGATTTTCCTCAAGCTGTTCCCTGCTCTCACTACCGATCACAATGTCATCTGCAAACATCATGGTCCATGGAGGTTCCTGTCTAACCTCATCTGTCAGCCTGTCTTTCACCACTGCAAACAAGAAGGGGCTCAGAGCTGATCCCTGATGAAGTCCCACTCCACCTTTAACTTCTCGGTTACACCTACAGCACACCTCACCTCCGTCTCACAACCAGAATCCGTGTCCTGGACCTGTCTAATATAAATCTCTGCTACACCAGGCTACCTCATACAAAACCAGAGTTCTTTTCACGGCACCCTCTCATATGCTATTTCTAGATCTACAAATGCACATTGCAGCTGCCT